>CM066332.1:134124973-134549973 GCA_033807585.1 Hydrophis major | reverse complement strand
AACGTCTTGCAAGTCGGAGAGCATGTCTCCCGTCCCTTGCCTTTACTTTCCAGACAATTGGTGAGAGTCCCTTCTGAGATGCTTCCTCCACCTTTATTTCTTCTGTGGGGTGAGACCTCTCTTCTCAATCCCTTGCCCCGGCTGTAGTCCTTCCTCCTGTTTCCAAAGTCTGATTACAGTGTCTCGCCAAAGTCTTCCTTTGACTTTTGATAGAAAGGAGCCAATTACTGGAAAGTGATTATGCTGTGCAAAGACAAGATACGGACCCTCTTGGAATTAAATAATGATGAAAGCATTATACTTCGCCCCTAGGAAGGTCACTGAATTGCATCTCATTTTGGAAAGAAGCTTGAAAGCAAATGCATCAGTTTCAGGGGTGGGCTTCGAAAATTTTAGCAATGGGTTCTCTGCCCGGTTGCTGGGTGGGTGGGGCCATGGTGGGCGTGGCCTAGTCAGCCTCCTGTACCATGGACGGGGAGGCGTTTTTGCCCTCCCCGGGCTCCAGAGGCTTTCCCCGAGCCTCCAGGAGGGCGAAAACGGCCTCCCTGGGCCCTGGAGGCTCTCTGGAAGCTGGAAACAGGCCCATTTCTGGCCTTCCTGAACTTCCAATAGGCCCATTTTTTGCTGTCTCTGAGCATTCGCACATGCCCTGCACTTTACCAGGCTTAAGAAGGCTTTGGAAATGTCTGGGGGAAAAACCTCATTTATCTTACACTTCTGCCTCAGATAGAATGATCATAAAGTTGGACCCATACTTTGTTGATAAATTACATGAACAAACATTGATTCTTTATTGCTTTGAGTATTTCAGCAAAAGACTTAATCAATTAGGATAAATGACTTTCTGTAATCATTTATAGTAATAAATACTAGCTATACCAGTGAAATTCAGAACTATTACCTCAGAGATGTAAAATTACATGGCAGGCTGAGTCTGACCACATTCTTATCCGTGTGTGAGAGAGGGAGAGAGCGGGGCTCGGGAGGGAAGGAGAGAGAGAGAGAGAGAGAGAAAGGGTGTTAATTGAGTGTAGGCAAGTCCAGAAATGCTTGATGAAGAAAGTTATTGGTCACTACCTATAGAAGAGCTGAAGATCTAAAAATGAGATTGTGCTTGGAGTACGATCTGTTCTTTACACCTTGTGAAGGTCAGAGAAACAATGAAGGTCAGAGAAACAGAAAATTACAGAATGACAAGTTGGAAGGGACCTTGGATGTCTTCTGAGTTCTACCCCCTGATCAAGCAGGAGACCCTAGATTATTTCAAATCTATAATTGGTTTAATTCAACTAGAAATAAGCTAAATGCCAGCTTGCCTCACAGAGTATCTATAAGATAGAATATCTATTTTTTCTTTAAATTTCTAGGTTCTATCATATCTCAAGACCTAAAATAGGCACCTAACATCAAAAAGTCATCAAAAAAGCACAACAAAGAATGTTTTTTCTGCACCAACTCAGAAAGCTCAAACTGCCCAAGGAGCTTCTGACAGTTCTACAGAGGAATTATTGAGTCTGTCATCTGGTTGGATCTGCAATCAAAGACAGACACAGACTTCAGAGAATAGTTAGGACTGCAGAAAAACCAATTACTTACCAACCTGCCTTCCATTAAGGACCTGTATACTGCGTGAGACAAAAAGATGGCTGTGAAAATATTTACAGACCCCTCACATCCTGGACATAAACTGTTTCAATTCCTACCCTCAAAACTGATGCTATAGAGCACATCACACCAGAACAACTAGACACAAGAATAGATTTTTCCCGAAAGCCATCACTCTGCTAAACAAATAATTCCCTCAACACTGTTCAACTATTTACTAAGTCTGCACTACTATTATTAATTTTCTCATTGTTTCTATCACCCATCTTGTGACTTTATGACTGTAACTTTGTTGCTTATATCCTTACAATTTATATTGACTGTTTCCTAGTATGACTTGATTGCTTATTTGTACCCTATGACCATTAAGTGTTGTACCTTATGATTCTTGATGAATGTATCTTTTCTTTTTATGTACACTGAGAGCATTTGCACCAAGACAAATTCCTTGTGTGTCTAATCACACTTGGCCAATAAAGAATTCATTCAAATTATATACTATGTATATAGAATGTAAATATGTACTATTTTTTTATATGATATAGTGATGTAAGACAACTATGTGGGTTAGGATGTTGCACCATGTTCATTGTTTTTAAATGTCTTTTTCTTTCTTTTTTGTGTATGTTCAATAAAATTTATAAATTAAAAAAAAATTCATTCAAATTCATTCATTCATTCATTCATTCTCTTATTTAAGGTATCTATAAGAATGGAATATTGCATCCAGTTTTGGTTACCATGATATAAAAAAGACGTTGAGACTCTGGAAAGAGTGCAGAGAAGAGAAACAAATATGATTAGGGGGCTGGAGAATAAAACATATGAAGAACGGCTGTAGGAATTGGGGATGTTTAGTGAAAAGAAGAACTAGAGGTGATATGATAGCAGTCTTCCAATATCTAAGTGGCTGCCACAAAGAAGAGGGGGCCAATTTATTTTTCAAAGCACCTGAAGGCAGGACAAAAAGCAATGGATAGAAACTGATTAAGAGGAGAAGCAACTTAGAACTACGGAAAAATTTCCTGACAGAACAATTAATCAATGGAACAGTTGCTTCCAGAAGCACCACACGATCACAGGGACACTGCAATGATCGTAAGTGTGAAAAATGGTCATAAGTCACTTTTTTCAGCGCCCTTGTAATTTGGGCCAATCACTAAATGAACTATTGTAAGTCAAGGACTACTTGTACACCAAAATTGTTGTGTAAACTGTAGCATCTTGACCGTGTCCATAAGACGGAAAACAGGATATTTCAAAGTTCTTCCAGATATTTTCTGGGTTATCATACCTGGTCCTTCCTCTTTCCCTTGGAGTTGTAACATGGTAGGGTTGACTATTACAACTCATCTTCTAAGGAGCACCTCACCATGACAATTCCAGTGCATATGAGAGACACATCACAACTTGCCTTTCTAAGAAATAAAAAGGGGGAAAAGAATGAGATAATATCTATAGCACTATCTCCTGCCCATTTAGCAGCCAGATGTCTAATGAGAAGCATCAGCTCTTTCCCTGTGAAAGATCTCACAAGGAATAAAGAAAATTGAACTTTAAAATAAAATAATTTTTGAAACGTTTAGATGAAAATATTAAAAGACAACTCAACCAACCTGACCATGACAAAGCTGCTTTAGCAAATGATTGGAACAAGAAAAGGAACCAGCAAAATATAAAAAGTAAATCGAAGAATGATGGGAGACCTCAATATGGCTTTAGGGATCTGCCAATAAAGAAAAATTTGCCTTATTAGCACAGAATCTCTATAGGTTTGGTTCAAATCAATAGCAAAAAAAAAAAAAAAAAAAAATCATTGAACTGTATAGAGCAATACCAAGAAAACAAGGATTACATTTAGCAGTTTATAACTTGACATTTTATCTATATCTATTCCAAGTAATAGGCATTTGAATCAGATTTTCCTTCTTATCCAATTTACTGGAACAGTTTTTCTATAAGTTCCCAACCCAAGACTTAGAGTGGGTTCAATTTTCTTTTTCTTTTTCACCTGGCACTTAATTCTCTTTTCCCAGACCGCTTCCTTTATCTTCTAAAAATAAGTCTTCCTCCCTCTCTCCCTCTCTCTATACTTCTTTCCCTCCCTCCCTTCCTTCTCCCTTTCTTTCCTTCTTTCCCAATGTTAGGAATGTAAGTCACCTAACAGTTATTTGGGTTGGAAATATATAAACTAGGATAGACATTTTAATACTATGTCTTTAAGACAATGCTAAAACTGTAATTGGGTGTGGTTCCACAAATGGCCATAAGATGGAGCCAGAAACCTGGGTTGTTTGGTCTCAGTGTTTGAATCTCTATTCCTTCTGTTGGAGAGAATTGCCATTCCTCCTAATGACTGTTACTGATCGTTGATGTAAGTCTGTTACTGAACTGTTTTTTGATACTGGACTTTGTTATTGGATTATCCCTGAACTGAAAACTGACTGCTTTAACGGGCTTCCGGTTTTGCGTGGCTTCAGCAGCAGCAGGAATTTGCTTGTCTGCAATTCCTGCTGTGCTTGCTGCAAAGGTGCCCCCGATCCAAATGGGTCTGGGGGATATGGCTGCCCTGTAGAGGCAGCCGAAGAGAGAGGGGATCCGGACAGGGGTTTGGTGGTGTCGCAGACCCCCTTCCCAGCCGGACCCCCTCCCTTTTTCCCAAGGTGGTGGAGCAGCGGTCAGTGATGGCCGTCACAAAGAAGCCTGCAGCCGGGTAAGATTTGTGCTGGAGGTTGCAGGAGGAAGTGAAAATTTGGCTGAGCCGAGACAATAACAACTCTTAATTACCCTGGAAACTGAACTGTTTGAATTGCCTGAGGATACATTGTTTCCCAAAGACTGGAAAGCTGCGGTTAAAGCTGTTAAGGGGAAACATTTTTTTTTTCTTAACTCTCCCTCCCCACAGAAATAGCAGACGGAGATCTGGAAAATCCACTTGGGCACGGAAGGTAACTCAATTTGAAATTTAAAACCAAGGGATGAAGGATTTCTGGACATTGGATTTAAAAACAACAACAACAACAACAACAACAACTTAAAATTGATTTGGGTTGCTTTGTGACTTTAAGATCTTTGTGAAATTTTGTTTTTTAAAAAAAGGGACTAAAGACATTGGGGTTGTGTTGAAGGAGAAAGGAAGAAAGAATGGCATTGTCTTTTGAAGGACTACAAATGGAATTTCAAAAACTGAAAAACGAAGATAAGGGCTCGTTTGGATTTATCTTTCGCTTTTTGGAAATGGCGATTTCTACTTACCAAGAAATACTACAGAATGAAGGAGAAGAAGCCATCTTTAGTGGACAGACACACTTAGTGGAAGAAGAAAAGTGGAAGGGGGGCAAGGAAAAGATAAACTTAGAACTTAAAAAAGCAACCAAGAAAAAGAAAAAGGAGATGAAAAAGCGATATGATGTCAGAAAGCAACAGAAAAGAGAAATACAACAGAAAGGGAAGACTAAGAGAGTGAAATTGGAGAGATGGGGGGGGGTCAAAAAGTTAGAATGGAGAAGAAAGAAAGGGGGAAAGGAAAGAGAAGTCATAAAGGCTTTAAACAAGATGCAAAAAAATGTTTTTTTTTTTTCAGAGATAAGGGGTGAGATAATCTTTTTTTAAAAATGATTCTGCAAAAGTACATAAAAATGTATTGTAGACATTAGTATTTGAAGTTGAGCTAGAAAATTAGAATATTATATGATTTAAAAATGTATTAAAGCGAAGTCATAATTTAATTATAGAGTTTAATTTCTTAAATTCATAATAGTATGAAATAGTATTTTTATTGTTTAAGAATTAATAATAGAATTTAATTTCTTATGAAACATTGCTTTTACTATATTATAAATTTAATATTTCTTTTTTTATTTGTTTTTAGTTTTATTATTACTTATTAAACTCAATATTATTTGTTTGTTTTACTATTTTGAAATGTAATACTTTGAATGTACGGAGCAGAATCAGCACGGAAAATATGTATTATTTTAAGTGTTATTTCGGGGGAAGATAAAAAGTTGTCATACTTTAATCTGGATTTACAGGAGAAATATTGTATTAGATAGAAAGGATAAGTAGGTGATTGAAAGAAAACAGACCAAAGATGCAAATATAATTATTTAATTGAGATGGAATAAATAAAATAGAATTAAAAGAATGAGTAGGAGAGAGAAAATATATGGAAAATAGAGAATGTTAAATAAGATATGAGATAGTATATTAAGTGAGTATAAATTTTGATTGATGTCTGTATAAAAAGAGTTAACGCCTTCCAAAAAGAAGTTTTATGTATTTATGTTTTGTGTAATGTTTGTTTAAGTCTGACAGCATGTGGAAGAATACTAATGAAAATATATTCAATGAGTATATATTTTTAAGACAGAAGAAATATGACTAAATAGAATGAAAGGGAGTAATAAAGAAAAGTTTTGAAAAGATATGAAGTTGATTAGATAAGATAAATATATATATAGAAGTGTGATAATTTGGAATTATCTTCTTTTTAAATAAGATGGTTTATTTGTTTCTTCTAGAAAAGATATTTTATGTTACTATATCCTATGTTTTGTTTGTGTGTGTTAAAAAAATTAATAAAGTTTGTTATAAAAAAAAAACTGCTTTAACCACGAATGACTTGGACTGTTTGTTGAACTTTGCTTAACTGTTTTTACTGGAAGTAAAAACCTACATTCTACTATACAGTGTATCTGTGTGCTGGTTGTGTGTTATTCAACATTACTCTCACTATGTCTCCCTGTGTGCGCTCATTCTCCTCACGGGGAATTAGCTTAACACCCTTCCTTCCCTTTCCTTCTTTCTTTCTGCCTTTCTTTTCCTTTCTTTCCTTCCTCCTTCTACACTTCCTTCCCTTTCTCTCTCTCCTTCCTTCCTTCCTTCCTTCCTTCCTTCCTTCCTTCCTTCCTTCCTTCCTTCCTTCCTTCCTTCCTTCCTTCCTTCCTTCTCCCTTCCCTCTTTCTTTCTTTCCTTCTTTCCTTCCTCCTACACTTCCTTCCTTCCTTACCTCCCAGCCTTCCTCCCTCCCTTCCATCCAGCATACCAGCTAAAATCCATGCCAAAGAGAAAATGTACATGTAGTCCTTCAGTTATGACTGCAGTGAAACTTGCCCATTATGATTGCAAGTGGTGATAATCATTAAATGAGACAGCTCAATTTCCCTTTGGTGGTTGGATGGGAAGGAGGTCCAGGGCTATAGCTATAACAGCACACTCTGAACTTGGCAATTCTATGGGCTAGGTCTCTCCACATCTTCTGATCTTGCACTAGTTTTTCTATGTTCTGGTTGGTGTCAGTTTTGATAGTGTCCAGTCACCGTGTTCTTTGGTGGCCTGTTTATCCCAAAACACCTTTGGGATATCTCAAATACAGCTCATCAGTCTGGAACCCACATTATGTATCTGATATTAACACAGTTGAGAAAGTTCAGAAATATTTCACAAGAAGAGTTCTCCACTCCTCTACTCATTGCAGAATACCTTATGCCACCAGACTTGAAAATTCTAGACCTGGAAAATCTAGAACTATGCCGCCTTCGGTCCGATCTAAGTATAGTATATGAAATCATACATTGCAATGTCCTACCTGTCAATAAATAATTCAGCTTCAACCATAACAACACAAGAACAAACAATAGATACAAACTGAAGGTTAATCGCACCAAACTTGATTGCGGGAAATACGACTTCAGCCACAGAGTGGTCAATGTCTGGAATACTCTACCTGACCCTGTGGTTTCTTCCCTAAATCCCAAAAACTTTAACCTTAGACTGTTTACTATTGACCTCATCTCTTTCCTAAGAGGTCTGTAGGGGGTGTGCATAAGCGCACCAATGTGCCTACCATCCCTGTCCTATTGTTTCTTGTATATATCTTTTTATTTTTCTTATATGTATCCATGTGTTCATAACTATGTTTTTACTTATACTTATTCTCTTATAAGCAATTGACAAATCAAAATAAATAAATAAATAAATTGGATGACTGGGAATATCCACAGACATTTAGTCCCAATAAAAAACAAACCCAGATTATCCCAGAAATACTAGCTCTTAAGTGGATACATTGACAGAATCTTGCAGTATTAGCATGCATGACTTTGATTTTCTAATCTCCCTTGAAGGGCTGGCACTTATTCGTCGTTCAACAACCACAACTGAAAACCAGAAAAAATAATAAAAATATGCCTTGTGCGCATTCCATTTTGATAGACTTAATATACCTTTCATACATGTTCCGCAAAGTCCTCCCTTTATGTTCTGTTCTGTCCTAGTGCATTCTTCTCCACCCCCAAGGTTAATATCCATAGCTTTCTTACATTCTTTTGATGGCACTTTCTCCTCTTTGTCTTTCCAACTAGAGTTAGTCATCAGCTTGCTTATTGGAAAACTAAGGGCACACTATTTCCTGAGCGGGCACAAAACTAGCATATGTAGTAGAATTAAATGTTCTGTTTTCTTCCGAAACTTTTCTTTTCTTGGATTTACCCATGGTTGGCCTACTGGAGGTTGAAAAGCTCAGTAAATTGCATGCCGGTGAGTGTCACGCATTGACAGTTGTGACATATTTTGAGTAACGGGGAGCCACAGCAGAGGGATGAAAGAGCCACATGCAGCTCCAGAGCCATGAGTTGCTGATTCCTGCCTTATACCTTTGAACGGTCAGTAAGCGAATGATTATAAGAACTACCTGTATAGGCTGTTTAAATATAGGCAGCATCCCAGGAGCTGAAAAAGAGGTTGTGATATTACACATGGCATGATGTCACTGAACAAATGACATGAACTATCTATTGTCTACCACTGACATCCTGAGATAATAACAGAATTGATGCAAATTTATGTGGTCATTGAAGGGTTTTCTGTCCTCTCCAGTTGAACTGAACATTAATGCATGACCTGAAATTCTAAACCAGGGTTAAAATGGGTTAATTTGGGCAGAAAATCAAGCTTCACACTATTTTCTATAAACTGTTTTATTTGGTCATTTAATGATACTATTTCCTGACAATGCTTTTAAAATAATGAATTGAGTTCCAGGGGACACATTTTCAAAAGGAAAGAAGGGCTAGGAGAAAAGAAAACATTTTTAATCAATTAAAACATTAATACCAGCATATTTGCAGGATGTGGTCAATTGGCTCAGCTATCACACTGTACCAAAGGTTGCTTAATCATAATTTATAGACTAAATACCATTTGGTTGGTGTTACATAAGATACTAAGCCCTAAACTACATTCTCCCAGCATTTGCTGAGTTCACATATTGTCCTAAGCCATTAGCAACAAAAATGATCAGGAGACTGTAGGCTAAAACTTATGAAGAATGGTTGAAGGCATGGTTAGTCTGATGAAAAGAAGGGCAGACATGATAGCAGTCTTCCAATATCTCAGAGGCTGCCAGAAAGAAGAGGGAGTCAAGCTATTCTCCAAAGCACCTGAGGGCAGGACAAGAAGCAATAGGGTAGAATAATATTTTATTTGGCCAAGTGTGCTTAGACACACAACAAATGTGTCTCCGGTACAAAAGCACTCAGTATACTTGCAAAATAACAGATAAATTAATTTTATTAATACTAAAAGTGTGCAACCAGTAGAATGGGTACAGAAGAGGAAGAAGGGGGAAGGGGAGGCGGAGAAGGAGAAGAAGAGATTATGAAAGAGTATTTTTTGCCACTCCAATCATTTGGACTCTAACTGGCTCACAAATAGCAACATAAATACATTACAATACAATGATAAGCAAAATAAGGAAATATGTCAAATGGTAAAAATACTATCAATAGTCCTAATATTATTATTATTACCAAGGATATCCATTGGGAAGGAGAATGGAGGAAAAAGTCTGCAAGATGACAGGCATGGGGTCATGATTAAAGAATGGGACTTCGGTCATGACAGACTCCCCGTGGGCACTCCTGATTATGATATCAGATTATTGAGAGGAAGAGGAGGAAGAAAAGAGACCCCTTCCAGCCCAATGCTTTTATGATTCTCTATGATTCTTCCCTCCCAGCCCAGCGTTCTTCCAAGCTCAAGAGCACTCTGCAAGAACGCTGTTTCACTCAAGGCTGGGAAAAGGGCAGGATTAGAATAGAATAGAATAACAGAGTTGGAAGGGACCTTGGAGGTCTTCTAATCCAAGCCCCTGCTTAGACAGGAAACCCTACACCACTTCAGACAAAGGGTTATCCAACATCTTTTTTTAAAACTTCCAGTGTTGGAGCATTTACAACTTCTGGAGATAAGTTGTTCCATTGATTAATTGTTCTAACTGTCAGGAATGTCCACCTTAATTCCAGATTGCTTCTCCCTCAGGTGCTTTGGAGAATAGCTTGACTCCCTCTTCTTTGTGGCTGTCCCTGAGATAATGGAATGCCGCTATCATGTCACACCGAAGGAGCGTGACTGGTTTTCCGATGAAGGAAAGCAAGTAGTTATCCTTATTTGTCCACTTATTTCCAGCAACACAAGCAGCGATGTGAGATGTTTCAGAATGCAACATCAAAAAGCAAGCACAGAGCAGCTCTGTCTCTCCACCACCTAGCTTATGTATTCAGATTGACTCACCTAAGGCCATCGGCTCTTGGTGGGAAAATATGAAGCTATCAGTAAAAAAGACTTGGACGTTTGATTGAAAATCCATGATATGAATTATGATATGGTCATCTTATAGAACTGTCCTTCTTTTCTCACTGTAGTACAATTCTAATGATGGAAGCCTTCAAGCTGAGTGGGAATCTTCTTTAGTCACACAAAATATCAACACACTCACTTTAATTAAGGGGGAATTTCCTGTCAGTGAGAACAATTAATCAGTGGAATGTCTTGCCTCGGAAGTTGTAGGTGCTCCATCACTGAAGGTTTTTGAGAAGAGACTGATCTTACATTGTTTTGACCCAACCCCCTCCCCAGCAGATACTTTGGGAAGGAAAATCCATCTGGTTCAGTTCCAAGCCGGGAGAAAGATGCTGGAAACAAAATGGAGGCTGATTGGAAAGGAAGTTTATTGATGAACAGAACCACAGTGTGCAGTTCTGGGACAGCTGACAAAATGGAGTTGAGAGTAAGTTAGGTTTTAATACCTTTTGTATTCCGATGGGGTCATGTAAGGGTCATGGCTGGCTCTATAGGCAAAAGGAGAAATGCAAATCCTAGGAGTTTGTCTGAGCTAATCTTGTCTTGCCTAACTGCTTATCTGGAGTTTCTGTCTAACCCAGTCTTTCTCAATGGATTACCAAATCTGCATTTCTAAAAGCTGGCCTCCTTAGTTTCTGCTTGGGGGCAGGGAGACTGGGGCTGATTTTTGCCTCCCTTAAGATTTTTTTCCCCCCATTTCTCCTTTAGGGGAAATATTCTATCCTGCCTTTTTAATATTCCCCTAAACATTTCATTCTCTAGGAGGGTGGGTGGCTGCTGACTTTCTACAACACCCAGGATATCCATATCCCTCCTCCAAAAGGTCAACTAACATTTTATAACTCCAAAACATCTTTATCCTTGAGAAAGTTGGAGAGAGAAAGTATCTCTCACTTGCCTGCAATTCTGATTCAGGATCTAGAAGGTAAACTTACCTTTCAAATATAAAAGAATGGCAGAGACTCTGAGCACGAAACAGACATGAAAGTTAAACTTGCTGTGGTTGCAGTTCTGTGAAATTGCAAAGAAACAAAGGATTCCTTTCCTTTTATTTAGATGAGAAGAGCTCTTTTCATTTACGTTTCATTAAAGATTATAATTACAAGGGTAAAAAAAAAAAGAAACAATGCAAATTGAAAAAAGAAGCACAAAAAGAAAGGTGCAGAAAAGAACGAAAAAAAGGTAAGTAGAAAGATAAATGGATCAACAATTTTTTTGAAGTGGCTCACTTGATTATATAACGACATTGTGTACGATAGGTAGCACATATCTTGTATTTACCAGAAAGAAAAGACTATGTTTTTTTTTCCCTTAAAGAATTTATCTTTAAGATAGAAAGATTGTTTCAGATTTGTATAGAAGGCAGATCTTCCTACTTTTTAGTCTGGCATTATCCTCTTGCATTCAGGGTCACCTTCCTTTATAATATAGCTTTATAATATATTCCTTTTTTAATATAACATTATATAATATAACTATAATCTAACTTTGAGTGTAAGCAAGGAGCATAACTTTGGGATACATAGGTAGGTAGGATATTGGGACTCATGCCTCTGCAGTGCACGTACCTGGGCCATATAGCTTCTGATTGAAGTTATGGGATGATCTTCTGCAGATCAAGAATTATGATATGGTCATCTTATAGAACTGTCCTTCTTTTCTCACTGTAGTACAATTCTAATGATGGAAGCCTTCAAGCTGAGTGGGAATCTTCTTTAGTCACACAAAATATCAACACACTCACTTTAATTAAGGGGGAATTTCCTGTCAGTGAGAACAATTAATCAGTGGAATGTCTTGCCTCGGAAGTTGTAGGTGCTCCATCACTGAAGGTTTTTGAGAAGAGACTGGACAACCATTTGCCTGGAATGGTGTAGGGCAGGGGTCCTTGACAGCTTTAAGACTTGTGGACTTCAACTCCCAGAATTCTTCCTCCAGTCATGTTAGCTCAGGAATTCTGGAAGTTGAAGTCCACATGTCTTAAACTTGCCAAGCTTGAAGACCCTTGGTGTAGGGTTGACTGCTTGAGAAGTGGGTCAATCTAGAAGACCTTCCCTTCCCTTCTCTCCTCTCCTCTCCTCTCCCCAATCTGAAATATGGAGGAATAAAAACTGGCATTAAGCATCAAGATATATTTGTGCATAACAATAGTAGTATTTAGCAACACAGTGGGGAAAAAATGAATTCAGTTTCTAGCTGGGCATGCGGAACACATAAAACAGCCCTTACTTCTTCCTTTATATTTTAAATGAAAAATTTTCCTTGCTTGAAAGTCTACTTCAATCAGAGCATGGAGAAAATCACTCTTAGCTAATCCCTGTGGCAATACACACCTTCTTCTCTTTCTCCTCCAGAGGTGGTATTCAGCAGGTTCTGACCAGTTCTGGAAAACTGGTAGCGGAAATTTGAATAGTTCGGAGAACTGGCAAATACCACCTTTGACTGGAGATTTTACAGTATCCTTCCCCTGCCACGCCCACCAGGTCTTACAGGACAAAAAAGGACACCTTCCTCTAGTGGGAATCTTGATTCTAACTCAGATGCAAGCAGGTTGGCTGGCTGTGTTATGGATGGGTTGCAACCTACATGTTCACTAGACTGAAGGTTTTAACAGTTTCGGCTGCAGTCTTATTTTCACCTACTTGAAAATCACTCGCCTAAAAGATGCACTGTTAAAATATTTTCCTGCTCTTGAAAGTTCTTTCTTCTCTTCACGCCTGAGATATAATTTGGAAACAAGCTCAAGATAAAGCTAAGGATTTCCTTGTTGCTTCAAGGCAGAGTTATTTCATGCATAGGCATCTTGGTTAAAAAAAAAAAAACAGGGTTTAATGATAGTTTTCAAAGATAGTAACTAGGTGACTGAAGTTTCTGCCGCACAAAATTCTAATTGGAAATTCTAACATGACTGATGACTCTTAGATATGGATGTGTCTCATTGGAGAATATGAATTATGATACACCCAGGGGGTGGGGGAAAAACCATGGTCAAGGATGACAATGAATTATGTGTCTCAGAGTTGGCTACACCCAGGCAGTGCCGGCATGTTAACTCCCAATAAATCCTTTTGAAGTTTTGGAAGTTTGGCTCAAGACTCATGATTTAATTGGGGTAACTGCTGGAATCCTGACACTAGGAGTACTTCTCTCAAACGATCTAAGCCTCAGAGCTCACTGTAACAGCATTGCCAAAAAAGCTTTAAAAGTTGTTAACCTTATTTTGTGAAGCTTCTTCTCCGGCAACATTGAATTGTTAACTAGGACATACAAAACCTTTGCCAGATCAATTCTTGAATACAGCTCTTCCACCTGGAACCCACACTGTATATCAGACATTGACACAATTGAGGGGGTTCAGAGGTATTTCTTGAGAAAAGTACTCCATTCCTCCACTCACAATAGAATTCCCTATGCCTCCAGGCTCGAAATTTTGGGGCTGGACAATCTGGAACTGTGCCACTTGCAGTCTGATCTAAGCATAGTACACAAAATTGTCTGCTATAACATCCTGCCAGTCAATGACTACTTCAGCTTCAACCAAAATAATACATGAGCAAACAACTGATACAAACTCAAGGTAAACCGCTACAAACTTGATTGCAGAAAATACAACTTCAGCAACAGAGTGGTCAACGCCTGGAATGCCCTACCCGACTCTGTTGTTACAGCCTCAACCCCTCACAGCTTCAACCTCAAACTGTCTACTGTGGACCTCACCCCATTCCTAAGAGGTCCTTAAAGGGGGCACGCATAAACATACCAGCATGCCTACCATCCTTGCCTTACTCTCCCCATTTATCTGTATTTACTCCCTTGTTTATGTTCATACTTATACTTGTTATCTTGTACATGTTTGACAAACAAATAAACAAATGAACAAACAAATAAATAAATAAAAGTTAGGAATGGGTGCTTTGAAACCAAAAGTGAGTAGAATTAAAATATTATGTTATAACTACCACACGAGCTACTAATACTTAAAGACATTTCAGAATTAAAATGTATTTCAGAGACTCATGAAATGCTGGCAAACGGAATTTCTTCCATGTTCAGTAAGAACAAAATACTCTCACTAGAATGGCAATAATTCAGCTGAACTTTAGAACAGCGAAGGACAGGGATAATTTTCCAGGGCATGGTAATTGTCTGAGTAGAACTGTTTAAATGTATAGGCACAAGGAAATAACAAATTAGTATTCAAAAGCTATCCATTCCAAAACAAACCTTTTTTTTTAGAAGTACAGATGGTTCAAGTAAAAATGCAAAAACTCATTATGGTACAAAGACTGTGTCTTGAAATCATTGACTTTGTGGCATTATGAAAAGGAAAGATGAAATACCAGGCCCAGAAAAATACCGAAGAGAAAAAATATGAAATAAGTATGAAATCAAACAAAGAAGACACGGATTTTGGTAAATGGTGTATGTTTCAGACAATATATTATTCAAAATTAATTGTGTTAAGTGATGGCTCAGCTCTATGTTATGTTTCCTGGTCAATCCATCCTTTTCTGTTTCTTTGCTTTTTATTTAAAAGACAGTTAATGGAGGGTTTACATTTCTTCCTTCCTTCCTTCCATCCTTCTGAGGTTGGTAAAATAAGGACCCAGACTGTTGGGGGCAATATGCTGACTCTGTAAACTGCTTAGAGTGGGCTGTAAAGCACTGTGAAGCAATATATAAGTCTAAGTGCTAGTGCTATTTCAGCTCTGAAAAAAAAAGAATCATAAAGAAATATCCAGTCTTACAGTATATTTATTTACTTGTATTTGCAGGCTAGGTTGGCAGGAGCTGGCGCAAGAACGGGAGTTCAACCTATCATGCGGTGTTTGGATCTCAAACCCAGGCTATCAGCTTTCCAGTGTTCCAGCATCTTAACCACTAAAGCATTGCACTATCCTTTGTATATATTGATTAATCATTACATTAATGAAATACCCAGTTTGATATGTGTTGGATGAATAGATGATGATATAATCAAGTCTTTATTTAACCTAGTGTTAATGGTGTAAAGACTCCTGCCTTGGGGAGAAAGTGTCGGGCTCCATATTCAACAACGCCCACCAGTAATACAAGAATAAAAAGATGTTAATCGGGGATCCCTCCCACCAGCGATGAAGTGGATGTGGAAAAGAGATTCCCTATGATGCTGCTTCTCACTGCTACCTGGGAGGGGGAGGCTGAATGGGAATTCCCACATGATGTGGCTGGGGCGCTGTGCTGTAGTGCGGGAAGGGAGGGATTTATGCATCGGGTGTTTACAGCAGTGGTTGCCAACCAGTGAGCCGGGGACCACTGGTGGTCCACAAGAAAATGTTGGTGGTCTGCAGAGAAATGTTACCCCCAAAGCAATTAATCCAGCCTACATGGGAACACAAGGCTGCGCCACCCACATGGCCTGTGGGAACACAAGTCTCGCGGCACTTGCATTGCGAACAACATGAGGTAGTGAGGGGATGGGGGAAAAGGTGGAGAGGGGAACTTGTTCCACTCACCCCATGTGCCTCGCCTGGCCACCAGGCTGCTTCTTTCTGCTTCTACTTTTGGCTGCACGCAAGGAAAGCAGCAAAAGTCTTTCTTTCTGTCCCCCCAACTCCACCAGAAATGAGTCTTTGGGACCCTGCAAGGCTTCCTGCTCCAAGAGGCTGCGCTGACAAAGATTTCTGGCAGAGTTTGGGGGAGAGAAAGAAAGACTTCTGCTTCTTCTGCTGTTTTCGTTGCATGAAGCCAAAAGTCTCTCTTTCTCTCTCTCTCTCCCTCCGAGAACGGGGCTGGAGACAGTATCCTGTGATCCCAAATAAAGAATGATTGATCGGTAGGAAAATGGGGTGGGGGATTTTCCTGCAGACTTTTTTGGGATTTTCCCAGGGTCTCTGGTCCGCAGGATTTAAAATTATGAGTTTGGTGGTCCCTGAGGTCCAAAAGGTTGTTGACCCCTGGTTTACAGCGTGTTCAGGGAAGTAGAAGGGATCAGTGATAGGGAGAATTAAGAGCGTTTGAGGCTACGGCATAGGAGTACAGTGTAAGTAACTAATTCGCCATATTAGGAAACATTGAATACATGGGTAATTAGAATAGGGCGGTCTACAGGAGATAGCTGCGATTAGATAGGTGAGGTTGTGCTATAAAGAGCGCTGGAAGGCAAATGCTCCCAGCGCTAACCTAGATTTGAATTCAAGCCATTAATGCCGGATGGGACGTGCGTTACTTCTACAAATAAATGATTGCATACATCAATGTTTGTTGGTTTGTATCTTGGGAATACGAACATCTTGAAGACCAGCAGACAGGAAGTTGGACAAAAAGACCATCAGGGTCCCTTCCAGCCTGACATTTCTAAGATTCTAAGTACCAAGCATTTGGCTGCTGTGTGTATTTTAATTATTGCTATATTATATATATTATTTTTGGTTGTTTACCAACCATAGTCACTTGTACTGAGATGGGCAGCTGTACAAATCTGATCCAATCCATCCAACCCAACCCAACCCAATCCAATGCATTACTTAAATTGATTAAATACCCAGACTGATATCTATTGGATTCATAAATGATGATGCCCCCACCCCAAGGTCAGGTAAACGTGATCAAAACTCAGATGCTTGGTGCCTGAGTCATGTTTATGAGTGTTGCAGTCTTCTGGGGTCATGTGATCAACTTTTGCGACCTTCTGACAAGGAAAGTCAAAAAGGAAGCTAGATTCACTTAACAACTACATTAGTAACTTAACAACTGCAGTGATTCACTTAACAACTGTAGCAAGGAAAGTCATAAAATGGGGCAAAACTCACCTAACAAATGTCTCACTTAGCAACAGAGATGTTGGGTTTAATTGTGGTCATAAGTTTTGGACTACCTGTATCTGTATATACCAAACCTGCAGGAAGGATCTGTTTCACAAGAAGCTGGGCTTCTGGATTAGAAGTAAATTGCTGTTTATCTCACTTGTTCTTATTTTCTTATTGTGTTTCATTGTAGGGAGAAATGCTTGTGACAGAGACAGTAGGCACGATTTTGTGCTTATCTCGAAGGACTGTTTGAGATTCATTACTGGATGGGAATGAAAATAATTCCCAGCATTTCAATAAAACACGACTTGTTTTTAAAATAAGCATGTGCGTAATTACAGTCTCGGAAGTCTTGGTCAGATAATAATAATTACAAAAAGAAGAAGAAAAATATTTTGTCTTCAAGCATTATTGGGCAAATAATTGAGCTCGGCGCAAACATCTGGCAATCAGGTATTTAGAAGCTGTACTATTATATATTGTTTCACTAACCTTGCAAATGTCATTTTGAAACTATGAACGTTGATAGACACCAAAACTTTCCGCGCCTTTATTACCCGCCTGGCAGATGTGTCTCTGTTTGTATAAAATGCACTGAATGTCTTTGTGGATGCTTGGAAACAGCCAATGTTAAGTTAGTTCTGCCAGGAATATCCTGGTGGATGCTGTTTTTATGCAGCCCTGGGCATATCAGAGAAACTGGCTGTCTGAAGATAGGACTGAGCTGAATTCGGCTGTCTGTTAAAATAACGTTGGCCAAGTTGGAACCAGGTTACTTTTATTGCACCAATCCACCAGAGCCTTTACTTCTTCCCTAGAAGCATCTTCATTGTCGTCCCATATAATGGTGGTTGCTAATCAGTGGGCCGGGGACCACTGGTGGTCCATGAGAAAATTTTGGTGGTCCACAGAGAAATGTCATCCCCAAAACACCTCTCCCAAAGCAATTAATGCAGGCTGCATGGGAACACAGGGCTACGCTGCCCACATGGCCCATGGAAACACAAGGCTTGCATCATTTGCATTGCGAACAACATGAGGTAGCGAGATGAGGGGGTAAAGGGCAGAGTGGGAGAACTTGCCTCACTCATCCCACATGCCTGGCTGGCCACCGGGCTGCTTCTTTCTGTTTCTTTCTTCTTCTGCTTTTGGTTGCAAATAAGGAAAGCAGCAAAAGTCTTCCTTCCCCCAAACTCCACCAGAAATGAGTCTTTGGGACCTTGCAAGAAATCCTGCTCCAAGAGGCTGCGCGGCAAAGACTCATTTCTGGCAGAGTTTGGGGGAGAGAAAGAAAGATTTCTGCTGCTTCTGCTGCTTTCCTTGCATGAAGCCAAATGTCTCTCCCTCTGTCTCTCTCTTTCTCTCTCCCCCTGAGAATGGAGCTAGAGACGGTACCCTGCAATCCCAAATAAAGAATGTTCAATCAGTAGGAAAATGGGGCAGGGAATTTTCCTGCAGACTTTTTTGGGATTTTCCCAGGGTCTCTGGTCCACGGGATTTAAAATTATGAGTTTGGTGGTCCCTGAAGTCCAAAAGGTTGGCGACCATATAAGACCCACCACTGCTGTGTCATCTGCATACCTCACAATGTGATTCGTAACATATTTGGCACAGCAATCGGGGGTAATTTTTTTTTTTTTTTTGCTGAATATTTAAAGGACACTGACAGTTTCCTTCCCAGCATGATTTGATTCACTGCCCAGTTAACCCAAAGGGAAACTGCAGGAGCTGGCAGCTTTGATTCATAGGTTGAGTGCAAAAGGCTTCTTAAAGAATTCTTGAGAATTTCTTAGAAAGTTGGGGAAGGGGGCTTGGAAAAAAATGGCCACAGTCATTTCCATCAAACAAGCCAAGACCACGATCGATTGTGTTTTGAAGACCTTGTGAGAACATGCCCTACACATCATTTCACATGCACACCATACACCAAAAAAATAAGAATAAGAAAATATAGGAAAAGTTAGGGCGCCTTTCTCTGTTACCTCTAATTACATAAAACAGAGCTGAGAGAAATCTGCGTAGGAGATGTGATGACCTAGGCATGGCACAAAGGCAACACAGTCACATAAGCAATAAGAGTCCCTTTATGATCTCCAACTTTGCCCCCAATGTCCAGGTTACCTTCGGCTGGAAAAAAACTCTCCCAGGAACAGCCTTTAACTGGAGAAAATTCAATCCAAAACAAGGTACACACAAACTGTAACTAAAAATCCAGACAAACCAAGCTGAAGTAATTAGTTTGATGGGTCAGGAGAAGGAATTTCAGGCTTGAAAGCACAGCAAAACTCACACAATTGGGAAGATGCCAGGAACAGAGATAAGCCACGATGATACAATATAAATTCACATTTGCTCCTAACAACTTTGCTATGTGCACCCTCCCTTTTAAAACACTGTGTTCCCAGCTGCAGCTAATGAAGGGAATCAGGGCTCTTTCCTCCCCAATAAGCCACACAACCCACGTTGCTCCCTTCTCCATTCCTTCCTGCTTGCCCTAGGATGAAGAGGGGGTGGGCCTGGGTCTTCATATTAATTCTCTCTCCCTTGTTCTACCTCCTCCCTGCTCTGCCCAGCTGGACTTTGCCCTTCCCCAGTTTCTTCCACAGCCAACAGAGCCACTCCCCCTCCCTGTCAGCTGCTCAGCCTCCCTCTTGGAATCAGATTCCAACAGGGGCATGATAGGAGAACTCAATTCTACATGTTCTACTGTAAAGTAGCCCTCAACTGATGACCACAACTGAGCCTGAAATTTATGTTGCTAAGTGAGAAATGTGTTAAGTGAGTTTTGCCCCATTTTACAACCTTTTTTTGCCCCATTTGTCAAGTGAATCACTGCAATTGTTAAGTTACTAACATGGTTGTTAAGTGAATCTGGCTTCCCCCTTGATTTTGCTCATCAAAAGGTCTCAAAATGCAATCCTGTGACCTCAGGGCACTGCAAATAGACATGAATAGTTGTCAAGTTGTCAAGCGTCTGAATGTCAATCCTGTGACCATGGGGATGTTGCAGCGGTCATAAGTGTGAAAAATGATTGTAAGTCACTTTTTTTGATGCTGCTGTAATGTTGAATGATCACTAAATGAACTGTTGTAAGTCAAGGACCATATAGATACTGTATATATATTCTATAAACAATTCATTCAACTCATGGTATCTGCTGTGGTTCTCACCATAAGGGTTAGTTTCAATAGAAGAGAATATATATGTAGCTGAGGATTGAACTGTGGGATCCTTGGTGCTCTCTGAGTTTGGTTATCTCCTTGCAGACATTTCATTACCCACCTAGGTAACATCATCAGTGCTAGAAGGAGATAGAGTTTTCCCTCTGTTTATATACAAGTCTTTGTTATAAGAGAAAGAGAGAGAGAGAGAGAGAGAGAGAGAGAAAGACAGACAGAAAGACAGAGAAACAGAGAGAAAGAGACAGAGAGACAGAGACAGACAGAGACAGACAGACAGACAGATCTGGAGTCCCTCTCCTGTTTCTTACCCTTTCCACCCACACAGGGAAGGCAAACACAATTGCCTAGCTCCTGTGCTGGCTATCCAACCACTGCTCTCATTTTCCTTTTAGGTGCTGTCTTTTTCCTTTGCTTTTCTGCTAGTTTCCACATGGATGCCTTCAATCCTCCTTCCTACATCATCTCCTTCGACTTTAAAGCAAGATCCTTTCCTTTTCGAAGCATCTTATCTCCGATGCCCAAATAATCAAAGCAAACAAAGCAACAAGCTGTTTGTTCATTCCTACCTTATCAGGGGAAACCTTGAAGTAGGAGGAACAGATGGTTGAGCACCATAAATAAAAAAATCAAGAACAAAGCAGCCATGTTCTTTGGTTGCAAATTGAAGATTTTTGTTAAAAAGGAAAAAGTGTTTTGCAGTAATGTGTACAGCAGGTGGGGAAAGAAATGCACGCTTCGTCCAAGTTGAACACAGTCATAGGATTCAGCCAGTTCACACCAGTTAGGGAGAACCGGCTGTTAACTTTCTGAGCAGTTTGGTGAACTGGTTGTTGGAAGAAATCATTAGGGCAGAGAACCAGTTGTTAAATTATTTGAATCCCAAAACTTGTTGAGCAGCAATCCAAAGCTAGTCCACTGGGAAATGTAAGAATTGAATGGGACACAAACATCTAAGGCTGAGGACATTTCATTGACTTAACTGGCCATAATTAGATCAATGATTAAACCATGCAGGAGCTTGGCAATCCTGCATTAATGGCTGGACAGGATTGAGATTTTATGTTGGAGGGGAGCGAATACGCCAAGCATCGTAGCCAATTGGAGCTGGGAATACGAGAAGCACTGGAGACCATCTGGAGACCTTCTGAATGGAAAGCCTTGATGATGGTACAGCAGAATTGCAAAATGGTCTCCAGATTGAAGGCTTTTTTTAATTAAAAAACCTTACTTGCAAAAACCATGCAAAATATGGAATCCTTGGTGCTTGCTGAACTTAGCTGTTTGCCTGCAGATCTCTTATTCCCTCATTTGAGGTGCATGATCTGATGTCCACAGATGGCTCACATCATGGCCACAAGGACCCCACAGTTACAGAATCACAGAGTTGAAAAGGACCTTGGAGGTAGCAGATAACGGATTAACAGAATTGGAAGGGAGCTTGTAGGTCATCTAGTCCAACCCTTCCACCATCCAAGCAGGAAACTCTACACCATTTCTGACAAATGGCAGTCCAGTCTCGTCTTGAAAACTTCCACTGATTAAGCTCCCACAACTTCCCAAGGTAAGCTTTCCCATTGGTTGATTGTTGTCACTGTCAGAAAGTTTGTCCTCATTTCCAGGTTGAAACTCTCCTTGGTCAGTTTCCCATCCATTATGCCTTGTCTGGCCTTCGGGTATTTTGGAAAACAAGTTGATCCCCTCCTCTCTGTGACAGTCCCAGACATGCTTTCATGTCTCCCCGGGCCCTTCTCTTCCCTAGACTAGTTCCTGCAACCGTTCTTCATATGTTTTAGCCTCCAGTCCCCTTATCATCTTTGTTGTTCTTCTCTGCACTCTTTCTAGAGTCTCAACATCTTTTTTATAGGGTGGTGACCAAAACTGGATGCAGTCGAATAGAATAGACTTCTTTATTGGCCAAGTGTGATTGGACACACAAGAAATTTGTCTTGGTGCAAATGCTCTCAGTGTACATAAAAGAAAAGAGACATTCGTCAAGAGTCAAGAATCATAAGGTACAACACTTCATGATAGTCAGAGGGTACAATAAGCAATCAAATCATACGAGCAAACAGTCAATATAAATCGTAAGGATACAAGCAACAACATTACAGTCATACAGTTAGAAGTGGGAGGAGATGGGTGAAAGGAAGGATAGGAAGATTAATAGTAATAGTAATGCAGACTTTGTAAATAGTTAGACAGTTTTGAGGGAATTATTTGTTAAGCAGAATGGTGGCATACGGGAAAAAACTGTCCTTGTGTTTAGTTGTTCTGATGTGCAGTGCTCTTTCGCGTTGTTTTGAGGGAAGGAATTGAAACAGTTTATGTCTGGGATGTGAGGGGTCTCTAAATATTTTCAGTATTCAGACTAGGTCTTCCAATCCAACCTCCTCATCCTCATGCAGAAAACTCTGTACCAGTTCAGACAAATGGTTGTCCAGTCTCTTCTTAATTATCTCTGGTGTTGGAGCAGCCGCAGTTTCTGGAGGCAAGTTGTTCCGCTGGTTAATTGTTCTAACTGTCAGGAAATTTCTCCTTAGTTCTAGGTTGCTTCTCTCCTTGATTAGTTTCCATCCTTTGCTGCTTCTTGTCCTCCCTTCAGGTGCTTTGGAGAATAGTTTGACCCCCTCTTCTTTGGGGGCAGCCCCTGAGATCATGTGACTTAAGGCAGCCTCCTCTTGCCATGTGATCAAAATTCAGGCACTTGGCAACTGGCATGTATTTATGACAGTTGCACTGTCCCGGGGTTACCTTTGTGACTCTCCCAACCAGTTTCTAACAAGTAAAGTCAATGAAGGAAGCCAGATTCTCTGCAATGATTTGCTTAACAGCGATGGTAAGAAAACTGAGGCAAAACTCAACTGAATAACCTTTGCCTTGCTCATCAGTGGGAATTTTGGCCTCGATTGTAGCTTGAGAGCCACCTGTATGCTAAATCCAGGCTAAGCCATGATGTAATGGTGATGGTGCAATTGTGCTCTGGCTTTCGAGTCTAAAGGTTCTCAACCCATGACATTGTTAAGATTTGTGCAAATGACACAAACCGTTCACTTTCCTAAAGACAAACAGAGCCAGTATTGTACTGTGAAATCTACTGCTGTTTTAGCAAATAATGACCTCTTGAAAACATGACAGAACATTTTCCCCCTTTTAATATTAGAATATGCCAGAAACACTTGAGGCCTGTTTTAAATGTAGATCTTTCTCTTTGTGAGTTTGTTTAGCAGTGAGGGGCACTCAGTGACTTGATTTTTTCAAACGTATTATTGCTTCTGTCTTTAACTCCAAGCCTCACTTCTACTTGAAATATGGCCTCGTAATGCTTTCTAGCCTTCTTGAGATTTCCCCATGATTTAAGGGATATTCTTGCGAAATGTGGTGTAAATCACCTCTGAATTTAATAACAACAGCTTTTAGGAAGGTAGAGAGAAAAGTAAAGCACTGTCTTTTCTGGTCTGCAGAATTGTTGGGCCAAGATTCTCGCTGGGTACAGTCAGGTAGGCAAAGACTGCATAAGTAGGTATTCTTATCTTACTACTTCTTCCAAATCACTTCCATCAAAGATGTTTGGAAGGTCTGAAGGATTATCTGAAATAAAGGTAAGATCAGGCCTTGGGCAAACATAATCTCATGGGATCCAAGCGTCTTCTAGATATAGCTAAGGTTACCAAGAAAAACCAGTAAGAAAATAATCATTGTCAACTACATTTCCCTGGTAATGAATAATAGGGTTAGAAAGCCATTTTCAAAGCAAAGTGACCTCCCGAGGACTATAATGCTAACTCTGGAAGTTTGTATCTTTTTTTCTTCCTTCCTTCCTTCCTTCCTTCCTTCCTTCCTTCCTTCCTTCCTTCCTTCCTTCCTTCCTTCCTTCCTCCCTCCCTCCCTCCCTCCCTTCTACCTTTCTCCTTCTTTCCTTCCTTATCTTATTTTCTTCTTTCCTTCCTTTCTCTTTCTCCCTCCTATCTTTCTTCTTCTTCTTCCTTCCTTCCTTCCTTCCTCACTCACTCACTCACTCACTCACTCACTTCTACCTTTCTCCTTCTTTCCTTCCTGATCTTATTTTCTTCTTTCCTTCCTTTCTCTTTCTCCCTCCCTCCCTTCTATCTTTCTTCTTCCTTCCTTCCTCCTCCCTCCCTCCCTTCTACCTTTCTCCTTCTTTCCTTCCTTATCTTACTTCCTTCTTTCATTCCTTTCTCTTTCTTCCTCCCTCACTTCTGCCTTTATTCTTCCTTCCTTCCTCTTTCTCCCTCCCTCCCTCCTTTCTTTCTTTCTTTCTTTCTTTCTTTCTTTCTTTCTTTCTTTCTTTCTTTCTTTCTTTCTTTCTTTCTTTCTTTCTTTCTTTCTTTCTTTCTTTCTTTCTTTCTTTCTCCATCCAGTTTTGCCCTTTCTCCATACCTGTGTGAATCCTCTCTCCAATTTAATATAAGAACACCTCTTCTGGGATCCAATTTAAGGCTTAATAATCTGCTACGGCTGTGGGAGGACTTTCCCACAAATCCTTTTCAACCTCCTTTCATTTCCAGGAAAGTCTTTGGCACAACACACAGGAAGAACTTCACAGCAGTGCAAAACCTGGGTTTCTCTCCAGCCATAATCTAGGAAGCTGATGCACCACTTTGATTCCTGGAAGAACAGGCTGCCAAGCCCTGAGATAGCCCCCAATGAAGCATCCCTCCCACATTTCCACCCCAAGGAGCTTGCTAGTCCAGCTTTCTTTTTTTGCTGGGAAAACCTCAGCAAAGACAATCCTTTAAAACAGCTGTTCTCCCCAATTCTTGGAGCCTACAGCAGGAGGAGAGAAATGTCTTTATAATTTGCTCGTGAGCTTCCTGGAATTCTTCATGCAAATAATTGCTGGATGGAGTCCAAGCAGCGAGGATAAAAACCAATAATGATTTAATGGATTTTTTTAAAAAAAAAACACCAAGATTTTAAATTGTTTCTTAAAATGGGAAGCAAGTATTATTTTGTTGTCTTAACAATGATGATGTTGAAAACTTGGCAGGCAAAGTAACTTCTAATTGCATTCGACTGTAGCAGAAGGGATGGCACAATCTGGAGGGGTGGGATGGAGTGAAAAGAGGCAGCAGCCTAGAATCTCTATGTAGCCACAAGAAAACTAAGTCCAATCCCCGCTCCCCTTAAGTGCTGTTGAACTGTTGGAAGAAATATCCTTCTGGGTTCAGTTTCCAGTGAGGAAAAAAGACACTGGAACCATGGGAAGTTGCTTGGAAAGAAGGTTTATTGATGAACAGGATCACATGCCTTGCAGCTCTTGGCCAAAGAAAAGGGAAAATATGCTGAGAGTCCCTGGGTTTTATGCCCCCTCTGGCTTTGAAGAGCATTCCGATTGGTTGCAATTAAATGGCTGTTTCTGAAGGAGGTAGAACTTTGTTATGTAGAATAGACTGGTCCAGGCTTTAACGGCCCATTAACAAAGATGGGGCTGAGTTTCTGCCTCTCTGAGTTCTTACTTCTCTTTTTAGGGGAAAATATCCTGCCCTTTTAATATTTCCTAGACTATTTCCTTTTTCTAGGAGGGGGGGGGTGCTAACGTCCTACAGAACCTTACGTAACCTTATCTAAGTTACTCTAAGCAGGTGCCAATTTCAAACTGTTTAATTCATTTTCTCGTGTTTAATACTCAGTAGCAGACTCAGCCCTAAATGGCTGGAGAAAAGGATTGCCTATGGCAAAAGCATGCAACCATCCCCTTCTATACTTAGAATTTCCAGGCAAAGGATGATCCATCCAAGAAATATCTGTTTACGGATGATCTTTTCAAGGGAGACACAGCAGTGAACTGATTAAATTACTTAACCATTTAGATTCAGACCTCACTTAAAGAGCTATCGTATTTCCAAAAGGAGTCACTTCTTAGACTGATACAGAAGGAACGTTCTGCTTGTTTGAACTGATTCGGGCACAATTGAGAAAGAATTTAAGACTTAATAACAGAGTGGGAAAGGACCTTGTAGGTCATCTAGTCCAACCCCCTGCCCAAGAAGGATACCCTACACCATTTCTGATGAATGGTAATCCAATCTCTTCTTGAAGGTCTCAAGTGATGGCGCTCCCACAATTTCCGAGGGCAAGCTGTTCCATGGGTTGATTGTTCTCACTGTCAGAAAGTTTCTCCTTATTTCTGAGTTAAATCTCTCCTTGTTCAGTTTCCATTCATTATTCCTTGTCTGGCCTTCAGGTGCCTTGGCAAATAGCTTGACCCTTTCCTCTCTGTGGCAGCCCCTCAAATATTAGAAGACTGTTATCATGTCTCCTCTGGTCTTTCTTTTCCCTAGACGAACCAATGGTTGTCCACTGTCTTCTTAAAAACTCCCAGTGATGAAGCATTCACAACTGTTGAAGCTTCCACTCTTATTGTGTATCAGATAGTGGGATGGGGGATATATACAGGTAGTCCTTGATTCACAACAGTTCATTTATTGACCGGTCAAAGTTACAGTGCCTCTGAAGAAAAGGGACTTGTGACTGTTTTTTTCACACTTATGACCATTGCAACATTCCCTTGGTCCCATGGTTAAGATTCAGCTTGGCACCTGACTCATATTTACGACGGTTGTAGTGTCCTTGGGTCATGGGATCCCCTTTTGCGATCTTCTGACAACCAGATGAAACCAGATTCCTTTAACAACCAGGTTACTAAGTGATCAACTGCAGTGATTCACTTAACAACTGTGGCAAGGAAGTCATAAAATGGGGCAAAACTCACTTAACAAATGTCTCACTTAAAGACAGAAATGTTAGGCTCAGTTGTGGATGTAAGTTGAGGAATTACCTATATTTTATTTTATTTTTCTGCAGACTTGTTTATATATGGTTTGCCAATAGTTGACACCCACTTGATGAGACCTGTTTAGTCAGCCAGTCGTTCTGAAACATTGACAAAAATGGTGTTTTACTTAATTTATTGAAATTGTTTACACATTTAAAAAGTGGATGAAAATGTATAGGCTTGTTTTTGTATTAGAATAATAATTGTCTATTTTAAATTGTTTATTAAGAAAAACTGGCTAGAATAAACCAGATGATTAGTCCAGTTTAAAAGCAGGTAATGGATGTTTTCCTAGCACTTCATGGTTTTTTAAAAAAATTATATTCCCAGCAATTAATGGAACTGGAGCTGTTTCAGCTCTCAACAACTTGACAACCAAATGATCTGCTTTTTGGCACAAAGATTATTATCTCATTTTTTGGGGAGGGGGTAGGGATGGGGATGAAAATTAATCTGCCAAAATTCTGACTAGATAATTGCTTCATATGGCATGCAGTTTCTAAAAATAAAGTGAGTACCTCTACATTCTGCAGAATATGCATTCAGATTATACCAAACAATGTGCATGTGCCAGGTGGTGTGTGTGTGTGTGTGTGTGCACATATACACACACATATACATATAAGCACACACACAGACACAGTCATATACTTATATACCTACAGACATGCATATACACATACACAGACAGCATATATATATATATATATAGAAAATCAAGGAGTATACGAAATCCCTTGCACTGCCTGCCCCATCACATACATTGGACAAACTAAGAGAAGAATAAGTGCACGCATTGAAGAACATAAGAACTCAATCAAAAAGGAAGAACCAACCTCTTCCCTGGTCCAACACATCAAAGCCACAGGACATGAGATTGACTTTAAAAATACCAGAACTATCGCCAAAACCGAACACTTCAGCAGCAGAATAATCAGAGAAGCCATAGAGATAGAAAAATGCCCACACAGCATGAATAAACGAGATGATACCTCCCGCCTACCAGCCATTTGGAAACCCGCCCTCATGAACAGACGAGTACCTAACATGAAGAATGACACCAGACCCACACCCCTGAGAGCCACACAAGATGCCACCACCACACTTCCACGTAGAAAGCAGACTCACACCCACACAGAAGATGAAACACGACCACGGACCAGAAGCCGCACTGCAGCTGCATCACTACCCACTTCAAACCCCTCTGAGCCATACATGAAGTGAACTGACCCCCACCATGAAGATGCAGCAGGACCACGAACTCGAAGCCAAACAGCAAGATCACAGCTCACCAGCTCAAACCCTCCAGCAACTAAGACTAACCTGAGCACAACCAAGCCCCCACCTAAACAGAACACGCCTCCAGCCAATCAGAACACAGCCAACCCCCCAACCAATCAGAACACAGCCAAACCCCCAACCAATGAGAACACATCCCCACCCAATCAGAACACAGCCAAGCCCCCACCCAATCAAGTCACACCCCCACTAGCAGTTAAAAGGAAGAAGCAGCTGCAAGCTTACATCACTCTGAGAAGCACAGAGCTGAAGACACAAGCCTGAAGATGATGAATGAGACTTCATCGAAACGTTGCCTAGATACTTCCAATCTTACGCGGGAGAAAACCCGAATAACCAAAGATCCACATACAAATACCCACGAGAACCTCAGAAAACATATATATGTGTATATATATATACAGTAAAATTCCTGACTTGTCAATCATTATTTGACACATTCAATCTATCTTCCAGACTAGTGATTTGGAATATTTAATCATAGGGCTGGAACAGACCTTGAAGGTCTTCTATCCCAACCCCTCGTTCAAGGCTGTGATCTTATGCCATCCCAGCTAAATGGTTGTCCACTCTATTTCTGAAAACTTCCAGTGATGGAGCACCCACATGTCCAGCTGGAGCCAAGCTGTTTCACTGATTGATTGTTTTCACTGACAGAAAATTTCTCCTGACTTCTAGGTTGTTTCTCTCTTTGACAAGCTTCCACCCATTACTTCTTATCCTGCACGTTTGGTGCTTTGGAGAACAAGCTAGTCTCCTCAAGTATTGGAAGACATTTATCATATCCTTTCACCTGCACACACCCAGTCCTTCTCTTTGATAGGTTAGACATACCTAGATCCACCCTGTTGGAAAGACATCGTACTATTTTGAGTTGGCTGTAATAAACATTACATTGCAATACAATCTTTTGCGAAGCTTCTTCTCCAGTAACATTGAACTGCAAACTAGGGCATAGTGTAGTGTAGTGTAGTGTAGTGTAGTGTAGTGTAGAGTAGAGTAGAGTAGAGTAGAGTAGAGTAGAATAGAATAGAATAGAATAGAATAGAATAGAATAGAATAGAATAGAATAGAATAGAATAGAATAGAATGATGGGATGGGATGGGATGGGATGGAATGGAATAGCATGGAATAGCATAGCATAGAGTAGAATAGAGTAGAATAGAATAGAATAGAATAGAATACTTTATTGGCCAAGTGTGATTGGACACACAAGGAATTTGTCTTGGTGTAAATATTCTCAGTGTACATAAAAGTAAAGATACATTCATCAAGAGTCAAGAATCATAAGGTACTATACTTAATGATAGTCAAAGGGTACAATAAGCAATGAAATCAAAGTAGGAAACAGTCAATATAAATCATAAGGATACAAGCGACAAAGTTACAGTCCTACAGTCACAAGTGGGAGGAGATGATAAGGAGTGATGAGAAAATTAACAGTAATAGTAGTGCAGACTTTGTAATAGTTGAACAGTGTTGAGGGAATTATTTGTTTAGCAGAGTGATGGCTTTTGGGAGAAAACTGTTCTTGTGTCTAATTGTTCTGATGTGCAGTGTTCTATAGTGTCATTTTGAGGGAAGGAATTGAAATAGTTTATGTCTGGGATATGAGGGGTCTGTAAATATTTTCACAGCTCTCTTTTTGACTCGTGCAGTATACAGGTCCCTGATGGAAGGCAGGTTGGTAGTAATTGTTTTTTCTGCAGTCCTAATTACTCTCTGAAGTCTGTGTTTGTCCTGTTGGGTTGCAGAACCAAACCAGACAGTTATAGAGGTGCAGATGACAGAATCAATCATTCCTCTGTAGAACTGGATCAGCAGCTCCTTGGACAGTTTGAGCTTCCTGAGTTGGTGCAGAAAGAACTTTCTTTGTTGTGCTTTTTTGATGATGTTTTTGATGTTAGGGGTCCATTTTAGGTCATGTGATATAGTAGAACCTAGAAATTTGAAGGTCTCTGCCATTGACACTGTGTTGTCTAGTATTGTAAGAGGTGGTAGTATGGGAGGGTTTCTTCTAAAGTCTACCACCATTTCTATGGTTTTAAGTATGTTCAGTTCCAGATTGTTCTGGTTACACCACAAGGCAAGTTGTATAACCTCCTGTCTGTGTGTGGATTTGTCATTGTCTCAAATGAGGACAAGTACTGTTGTGTCATCAGCAAACTTCAGTATTTTAGCAGATGGATTGTATTTACAAAATCATACAAAATCTTTGCCAGACCAAGTCTTGAATACAGCTCATCTGCCTTGGAATCCACACTATATAACAGACATTTATCCAATTGAAGGAGTCCAGAGGTTGTCAGGACTGCAACATGCCCCCCCATTCAAATCATAAGTCTCTGGCCACATCTCTCAGATTGATTTACTAGGAGTTAACATGTTGGTGTTTCCTGGTTGCAGCCGACTCTGACACATCATTCATTGTCACCCTTGACCCTGGTCTTCTCCCCATCCCCTGGATGTATATTCTCCAATGAGACACATCCATAGCCAAGAGTCATCAATTATGCTTTCCAGTAATAATTTTGTGCACCAGAAGCTTCAGTTCCCAAAGCAATTATCTAAAGCATTTAAGGAATGCACTGCTCCCCCCCTCTCTTTCTGCTGACAACTAAAAAGGCCAAAGGAGTATTTTTAGTTGACAGAGGCATTTCATGAGAAGAGTACTCCACTCCTCAGCTCACAGTCGAACACCTTATGTCACCAGGCTTGAAATTTTGGATCTAGATAACCTAGAACTATGCCACCTTTGGTTAAACTTAAGCGTAGCACACAAAATTGTCTTCTACAGCATCCTACCTGTCAGTGACTACTTCAGCTTCAATTGCAATAACACAGGGGCAAACAATAGATATAAACTCAAAGTTAAACTGCTCCAAACTCGATTGCAGAAAATAAAACTTCAGCAACAGAGTGGTCAATGCCTGGAACTCACTACCTGACTCTGTGGTTACATCCCCAAACCCCCAAAACTTTAACCTTAAGCTGTCTACCATGGACCTCACTCCATTCCTAAGAGATCTGTGAGGGGGCGTGCATAAGTGCACCAGCATGCCTATCATCCCTGTCCTACTATTCCCATTTATTCATACTCATTTATTATGTGTATCCTTACACGTGTTTCTACTTACATGTTTGCATGTTATGTTCATACTTCTACCTACTTTTTCATACATGCTTGACAAACTAAACTAAATAAATAAAATAAAAATAAATAAACAATCTTAGTATTTATAATTCTAATTAGGTTGAGATGAACATGAGAAAGGAGTGGTCCAAAGAATAGAATAACACAATTGGAAGGGATCTTGGAAATCTTCTAGTCCAACTGCTTATGGAAGTGTGGGTGGAGATCTCAAAAGGACCAGTATATAATACAAATTCATTTTTATTGGAAGATCCAGAGTATCCTCTTTTGTTTTTCGTTTTATCTTTTGTCGCTACAAAGGAGCAACAAAGATGGTAAGTGGCTAAGAGACTCAAGAACGTTATATTTGAAATGACTGGGTATGTTTAGTCTAAAGAAGAGAATAGACCAATGGGCAACATGTTGGCAGTCCCTCAATGTTTGGAGGACTGTTGTAGGGAAGCAGGTGTGGGTTTATCCTTCCTAGTGTCTGGGGATGGGATGAAAGCCCCCCAGGATAAGCCTTTAAAGAAAGAGAACCAAAACTGAAAAATTTCCTTACCATGAAAGCTAAGAAGCAGTGCAACAGCCTGCTCCATCACTTCATTTATCTGCATTAGTTTAGCCATTTCCATCTTGAGTTGGACTTGGATTCAAAAACCTCCTAATGGGAATGGGGGAGAAGTTAGTGGAATTGACAGACCTTTCTGAGATGGAAAAATTTTCATGCTTTGTTGCACAGTCAGCCAGATGACCAGACTGGATTTGGTGTGTTTTCTTTTTTGCCTACCATATTCTTCCCAAGGAGAATAGAATAGAGTAGAGTAGAGTAGCGAAGTTGGAAGGGACCTTGGAGGTCATCTAGTCCCACCCTCTGCTCAAGCAGAAGACCCTATACCATTTCAGACAAGTGACTGTCCAGTCTCTTCTTAAAAACTTCCAGTGTTGGAGCATGTACAACTTCTGGAGGCAAGTTGTTCCATTGGTTAACTGTTCTGTCAAGAAATTTCTTCTTAGTTCTAGGTTGCACCCACAACATTTGGAAGCTAGCTAGCCTACTGGGGTAATTGTCCTGACGATTAGGAAGTTTATCCTTAATTCCAGGCTGCTTCTCTCCTTGATTAGTTTCCATCCCTTGTTTCTTGTCCTAGGATACCTGGGATAGGCAGGTGGATGGAAACTAATCAAAGAGAGAAGCAACCTAGAGCAAAGGAGATATTTCCTAATGGTTGGAGAGCAATCAACCAATGGAACATCTTGCCTTCAGACGTTGTGGGTGCTTCATCACTGGAGCCTTTCAAAAAATGACTGGACATCTGTTGTATACAGTACTGTGTATTCACACTAACTCTCAGTTATCTGAGCCTGGTATGGCTTGGGCCCATAACCAGTGTTGAGGTAATTCCCCGTTAGGAGAATGAGTGCATACAGGGAGACGTATTTGAGAGTAGTGTTTGAATAATACACATACAGCACATAGATACACTGTACAGTAAATGTAGGTTTTTACTTCCAGAAACATTAAGCAAAGTCCAAACAAGCAATCCAAAATCATTCACAGGTAGATCAGTCAGTTTTTTCAATCCAAGGATAATTCAATAACAAAGTCCAGTGTCAAAACAAAAACAAAAACAGTTCAGTAAGACTTACATTAAAACCAGAAAATATCAATCAATTAGGAAAAATGGAGGAACGGCAACACTTTCCAACAGAAGGAAACAGAGACTTACAGTCTCTTCTGAGACTAAGGCTAAGACAAACCAGGTTTCTGGCTCCATCTTATGGCCGTTTGAGAAACCACACCTAATTACAGTTTTGCATTTTCTTAAAGATACAGTTTTAAAATGTTTATCCTGGTTTATATATTTCCAACCCAAATACCTGTTAGGTGACTTATATTCCTAACAACAGCCATTTGCTTGAAATTGGGTATGTCTAGTTTCAAGAAAAGAAGGAATAGGGGTGACATGATAGCAGTGTTCCAATATCTCAGGGGCTGCCACAAAGAAGAGGGAGTCAAGCTATTCTCCAAAGCACCTAAAAACAGAACAAGAAACTAGTCAAGGAGAGAAGCAACCGAGAACTAAGAAGAAATTTCCTGACAGAACAGTTAACCAGTGGAACAACTTGCCTCCAGAAGTTGTAAATGCTCCAACACTGGAAGCTTTTAAGAACAGATTGGACAACCATTTGTCTGAAATCGTATAGGGTCTCCTGCTCAAGTAGGGATTAGACTAGAAGACCTCCAAGGTCCCTTCCAATTTCTATGTACATTGGTACTGTAAATCCTTATGCTGAGTTTGCCTACATATGTAATTTGACTTGGCTATCAATTTAAATAATTTAAATAAGAATTGTCAGTGACTCCAGGGGAGTATTTAAGTGCCTGCACAGCTGCATTTTCCACCAGCTAAAGCCCCAGATTATTCTTCAAGGGTAGCCCCATGTAGAGCACATCACAGTAGTTGATCTAGGAGGTTACCAGGGAATGAGTGACCAATGAACAGAGCCTGCTGATCTGTCAATCAGCCCCCACTCTCCCAAAAGCTGAGAGGTACTGGTGGAGATTGATGGGGAAGAACGAAAGCTTCAATGGGTCTATGGTATTCTGGATACGAAGGTCTGCCCAATGGAGCAGAAGGAGTTCCATTCGTTTAAGTGGAACATCCCCAGGTCATAAATCTTCGTGAGCGTGCAACAAGGTATTTCCAAGGTCAGATAAAATGGCTCCCCCTGGGTGAGAAGCAAATCTTTCAACCAGGCCATTTCATCACTAGATTTGAAGGTAGAACTACACATGTGCAAGGAAATTCCTCTCAGGGAAGAATGAATATTATTTGTGCTCCATCACAGGATGACATCATTCATGATAATCTGAAATAATTCTCTCTTTCTCATTTACACACACAGAGAAAGAGAGAGAAAGACACACACACACAGAGAGAGAGAGAGAGAAAAGGAGAGAGAGAGAGAGAAAGAAAGAAAAAGAAAGAAAGGAAGGAAGAAAGAGGAAGACAGAGAGACAAAGAAAAAGAGAGAGAGAGAAAGACAGAGAGAGAGAAAAGGAGAAAGCAAGAGAGAGAATGAGAAAGAAACAAAGAAAGAGAAAGACAGAGAGACAAAGAAAGAGAGAGAGAGAGAGAAAGAGAGAGAAACAGAGAGAGAAAAGGAAAAAGAGCAAGAAAGAAAGAGAGAGAAAAAGAAAGAGGAAGACAGAGAGACAAAGAAAGAGTGAGAGAAAATCAGAGACAGAGAGAGATTATGAAAGTCCTGTAAAAACACCCAGAGTCCTATATACATATGTATATTTTTAAAAACCTGGAATGAGAATATTTTGTTCTTCCAATAGCCTTACTTTTAAAAGACAAGGTGGCTTTGGGAACTGTAATCAGTTTTTCACTGTACACAGTTTCCTCTCCATTTTGATTTGGGTCATTAACCACAGTCTCTTGTTGGACAAATTATTCAATTTAAATAATGGCATTATGCATCCATGGCCAAATGGGAAAGGCACGGTACCCACTTTAACCTGAATTTGCTATATGTGTAACAATAACTGGAAAATGCAGCACCTCAGCTGTACAGTTACTCTGCTGATAAAGCTCCGCCACATCCAGGGCAAAAAATAAAAATAAAAATCACCAACCGACAGTTTTGCTCTCTGAATGCCTCCTTCCCTCTCTCCTTCCCCACTTGCCGCTCCTTCTGTTTCTTCCTGTTTCATTATAATGTTCTTTCCCTAATTTCAGGTCTAAATTTTAGGACCATATTTTGAAGGGAGAAATGCTATTCGCTGATATTTGCGTCGGTGAACACTTGCACCTGTTAGCAAACAAACCAAACCTTGCCTTTTTTCAGAATTGCACAAGTGTGTGTGTGTATGGGGGTGGGAAGGTGTGATACTTTTGTGGTTTCTAACAGATGCTAAATCCATTCCCCCACAGCAAAGGTGGTATTCAGCAGGTTCTGGCCAGTTCTGCAGAACTGGTAGCAGAAGTATTGAGTAGAAAGGAGAAGCGGCAAATACTACCTCTGGTTGGGCCCCTATTTTTGCTGCCTCTACTGGTTGATTAGTGAATTGCAACCCAAGTAAGGCAGCTCTTCCCAAAGTCCCAGGTACCTTCGTACAGGTAATCCTTGATATCCGGAAAAAGCCACCGTCCTCTGTGTAACGTTTAACTGCAATAAAATAAAATAAGATAAAATAAAATTCTGATGATGTTAAATTTAGTTCTCGAACACCGAGGTTCCTGAGTGCTGATTTGCCACCAGAACAGGGAACCCTTCAAAGAGTCCAGGATGCAGAATGAACGCAATCTTGACATGATAGCAATCTTTCAATATTTAAAGGGTTTCCATAAAGAAGAGGGGGGTCAACCTATTCTCCAAAGCACCTGAAGGCAGGACAAGGAGCACCCTACTAACCTGCTTTCCAGCTCCGTTCTCCTGTGCGGGGCAACAAAAGAAGACCTAGCTGATCTGCTGGGACTCAATAGGCCCTCAAATGACCCTCTTGTCTAGAACAGTGTTTGTTATTGTTATGGATTAAACCATCACAGCAATACAACCAGCTTCATCTAACAACAGGCTTGTAATCCTGCAATTCTTATTGGCCCGTGAATAGCGAGTCGCGATTGGTCAGGCTTGGCCAGTCTGATTGGCTGTTAACGGAAGACCCTGATTGGACGCTTGTGAAAGCGATAGACTCAGTTCATTGGTTGTTTAACAGCAGCAAGCTCTATAAAGGAGCTACTGCTGCCCAGGGTTTTTGCTCCAGTCTTTCTTGTTAAATAAAGAGTTGAAGTCACAGTCCAATGTCTCGTCTCCGTTCTTACGCCCATGCCCAGGACTTAACACTAGCGATGAGGATGGGATGCGGAGATGATAGAGCTGACTAGGACATCTCGGACAAAGAAAGAGCACATGGCGAAAGAGCACACGAAACAGACGGCAAGTTGACTAGCGGCGCCATACCACCCGCTCCATTTGACCCAGCAAATGAAGACTGGGACTAGTATATAGACCGTTTCCAGATGTTCCTGGAGACCAACAATTTAAAAGATGCCATGGCTAGCAAGAAACGAGCGGTGTTCCTGACTCATTGCAGCCCTGCCATTTTCAAGATGGCTAAAGCACTAGCAAAACCAGCAGAAGTGAAGACCATGGATTGGGACACCCTCACTCCAATCCTCAAGGCTCATGGTGCACCCGCCATACCTACACTGATACGAAGACACAAATTTTACCAGAGGAACCAACGGAAGGACAAGAGCGTTGGTAATTTTGTAGCTGACCTCCGGAACCTAGGAGGCCTTTGTGGTTTTGCAAACTTAGAGGAAGTCCTAAGAGACTGAATAGTTCTGGGATTAAATGCACCACACATGCAGAGTAAGTTGATGGCGAAAGGTGACATCAGCCTTGCAGATGTCATCGCTGATGCTACTGCAGCAGAAGCAACCAGGAAGTCAGCCACTTGAATGCGCCGAGCAAACGCACCGCTTCACCAACTCGCCGACGAGCCACCACTTGCCACTGAGAAGCACGCTACCGCTACCCACCATGAAGACCTCGAGTCATCCTCAGACAGTGATGAAGAGGAGGTCAACCGGCTCCACTCGGAACGAGAGCAAAGGAACCAGCGACATCCAAGCCAATGTGCGGGTTGCGGGGCAAACCACCCGCGATCAGACTCCAAATTCCTCGACGCACTCTGCCGTAACTGTGGAAAGAAAGGCCACATCGCGAAGGTCTGCAGAAACAGACGAGAATCCAGTCCCAGCTGAAAGGAGAACAACCTCCGTCGGGAGTTAAGCAAACCTCCTGAAAACCGGGACCGTCTGAACCACCAATGGAACAACCACTACTACTACAGAAACCAAGCACCTGCCTTTTCAACGAGATGAGAAGAGACCCACCAAACCATTATCATCAGCCACGCTTCGTCGCTCGATGCAAAGAAAATACAAGTAAAGGTCACTATTGAGAATCGACCATGTGTGATGGAAGTCGATTTGGGATCGGCCCTGTCGATGGTATCATGGAAAACCCTCAAGCAACTGATACCTGCCATCTCCCGCCAGGACCTCAGCACGCAGTGAATCATCCTGAAAGACTATCAGGGAAACAGAATCCCAGTTGTCGGTTCCAGCAACGTCCAAGTATCCTTCAAGGACCGCACAGCAACGCTTCCCCTAACTGTAGTCGATCGTGACTGACCCAGCTTGTTAGGAAGACAGTGGTTCGCCCCACTCGGAATTGAACTAGCCGGCATACACCATACCAGAAATGATGACTGGGAAGAGGCCCTCATCCAGGAATTCCAGGACGTGTTCACAGGAACATTAGGCAAGTACAAGGGGACCCCTATATCATTTAATCTCAGCCCCGATGTAGCTCCCATTCAGCTTAAACCCTGTCAAGTACCTTTTGCCTTAAAACCTAAAATCGACGAGCAGCTAGATAAACTGATAGCCCAGGGCGTATTGGAACTGATTGACCACGCCCGTTGGGAAACCCCGATAGTAATGCCCATGAAGCCAGATGGTTCATTAAGAAATTGCAGGGACTATTGGGCCACCCTCAATCATGCTCTTCAACAGAGCGCTTATCCAGTACCGGTGGTTCAACACCTTCTTCATTCCCTGGGTGGCGGAAAAATATTTGTGAAACTGGACTTAGCTCAGGCGTACCAGCAACTCCCTGTGGACACAGCAACTGCAGAAGCCCAGACAATAGTTACACATAGAGGCGCTTTTAAGTGCAACAGACTCCAATTCGGAGTAAGCGTGGCGCCGGGCATTTTCCAAAGTTTAATGGAGAGACTATTACAAGGCATAAAAGGCGTCGTGCCTTATTTTGACGACGTCCTAATAGCTGCCCCCACAAAAGAAGTATCAGTACAATGGCTCAGAAAAGTCCTGCAGAAATTCAAAGACGCGGGTCTTAAGGTAAAACGAGACAAATGCCACCTTTGCATGGAGAGAGTGGAGTTCCTGCGATACCTTCTCGACAGACAGGGAATCCACCCCACCGAAAAAAAACTAATCGCAATAAAAAAAGCCCCGAGACCTAGGAATAAGACAGACCTTCAAGCCTTCCTGGGACTCATTAACTTTTATAACATTTTCTTGCCCCAGAAGGCAACTGTAGCCAAACCCCTACATAGACTCCTCGATAAAAAGGCTCTTTGGGTTTGGGGACGGCGTGAAGAAATAGCATTCAAAGGGATAAAAGACCTTTTAACTTCCGATGCCGTATTAATGCAGTATAACGAAACTCTCCCTTTGACGGTCACCTGTGATGCCTCACCATTTGGAGTAGGAGCCATCCTAAGCCATGTCCTCCCAAATGGAAATGAGGCACCTATTGTGTTCTTTTCGAGAACTTTGTCTAAAACCAAAAGGAACTATAGTCAACTTGATAAAGAGGTCCTCGCTATTGTATCCGCAATTAAATGTTTCCATGAATATGATATGGGAGACCCTTTACCATAATTACAGACCACAAGCCATTACTTGGGATCTTGGTGGGAAACAAACAAACTCCCCATATATTATCACCAAGAAAGACACATTGGTCAGAATTTTTAGCCGCTTACGATTACCATTTGCAACATCGCCCGGAGAAAACCATTCCCCACGTTGACGCTTTGAGACACTCGCCACTACCAGACATTATAGAGGACCCTGCTCTGACCGTTACCGTACTACAAATAGAAACCCTCAAATCTCCGCCATTAACCGCTCGAGACATAGCCTTAGAGACAAAAAAGGACCCTGTTTTGGCATGAGTCCTCAGCTGGGTAGAATGCGGTTGGCCGATAAGTGAAACTGATGACACGTTCAAGCCATTTAAAAATCGCCAAATGGAACTGTTCTCCCAGAAAGGTTGCATAGTATGGGGAGACAGAGTCATAGTTCCGGAAAAGCTACAATATAGGGTATTGAAAATGCTGCACGAGGGACACCCAGGCATCGTGCGGATGAAGGCATTGGCCAGGAGTTACGCATGGTGGCCTGGTTTAGATAGACAAATAGAAATGTGGGTAGCAAAATGCAGTAAATGCCAGGAGACTCGCCCCACTCCTCCAAAGACTCCCCCAACTAAGTGGGAAATGCCTCGAGGTCCGTGGTCCCATATCCACATTGATTTTGTGGGACCCACAAGAGGACACACTTTCCTCTTAACGGTGGATGCCTTTTCAAATTGGCTTGAAGTCCAAAAAACGGAAAGCACCACCACAGACGCAGTCACTTAAAAATTGAATAAACTATTCGCTACCCACAGACTTCCTGATGTCCTCGTCTCAGATAATGGCCCCCAATTCACTGCTCTGCCATTCGAACAATACCTGGCAGATCGGGGTATCCGCCATGCTTTAACATCAGCAGCTCACTCTGCAGCCAATGGTAGGGCTGAGCGAATGGTTCAATTTGTAAAACAGACCCTGCATAAAATGGACCATGGTGACATTGACGACAAAATAAACTGAATGCTTTTTATTCAACATATAACCCCAAACAGCACCACGAACAAAACCCCAGCAGAACTCCTGATGGGCCAGAAACTTCGCTCGCATCTTGATCGCCTCCACCCAAACTACACGCCAGAACAGCGCCCGGGATCCAGCAGTAAGTGTCGAGCATTCCAGGAAGGTGACCTTGTGTTTGCGAAAAACTTCTCAGGCGACCCATTGTGGGTCCCTGCTACCATAACGCAACTTACGGGACCCCGATCATATCGTCTACTAATGGCAGATGGTAAGATGTGGAAACGCCACATAGACCAACTCCGTTCCTGATTAGTGCCAGAACCTCCAGCTGGGGGGGGAAGGAACATGGAGGAGGACAAAGAAGAAATTGAAACCCAACAGCCCAGGGGATACTCACCATCCGAGGGAGAACCGGATCGGGGAGCGGCCTCACCACGTGACAACACCGCGACGGAGGCGGATCCAGGGAACCCAGAAGACAGCGCTGACGAGGGCAACCCGGAACTACAGTCTTCACTATCCAGCCCAGCGAACAGCCCACCAGAGTCAGAACCAGAACCAGAACCAGAACGAAACCCAGTGGAACAGTGCAGGTTGAGCAGACAGGTGAAGTGGCCTGCCTATCTGCGTGAATACGTCACCCCACCCCCTCAGACGGAACCAAGGGGGGAGGGGTGTTATGGATTAAACCATTGCAGCGATACAACCAGCTTCATCTTACAACAGGCTTGTAATCCTGCAATTCTTATTGGCCCGTGAATAGCGAGTCACGATTGGTCAGGCTTGGCCAGTCTGATTGGCTGTTAACGGAAGTCCCTGATTGGACGCTTGTGAAAATGATAGACTCAGTTCATTGGTTGTTTAACGGCAGCAAGCTCTATAAAAGAGCTACTGCTGCCCAGGGTTTTTGCTCCAGTCTTCCTTGTTAAATAAAGAGTTGAAGTCACAGTCCGATGTCTCGTCTCCGTTCTTACGCCCCTGCCCAGGACTTAACAGTTATAACTTCAGCCTGGAGAAGTGTGGACTTCTTCTTCTAAGATTCCCCAGCCAGAAGGGGGATTATCTACCTATCTCTATCAAAGTGAAATACTACTCATGCATCATCCCAAAATCTCCAGAATCATAAAGCCTACAAATTTGAAATTTGGCACTTATGTTCCTCTTGGCTTCTAGGTGCTCACTAAGAAAGGATATTTTGAAATGACCGTCAGAGCATTAATATTTGATATATTACTCTTAACACGCTCTGATCAGAGGGGGTATTCATCAGGTTCAGGAGAACCGGCAGCGGAAATTTTGAGTAGTTCGGAGAACTGGCAAAGACCACCTCTGACTGGAGATTTTACAGTGTCCTTCCCCTGCCATGCCCACCAAGCCACGCTCACAGAACTGGTAGTAAAAAAAAAATGAATCCAACCACTGCAAGGCAACCATCATAAATAATGTCCAATGGTCACTGAACAAACTGTTGTCAGTCAAGGAGAACTCGTAGTCTCCTAAACAAGCTTCCATTGGAGGGTAGAGGGAAATATTTAGGTTTGAAAATGCCTTACCAGAACATTAGAGCGAACTGACACATTGGTAGCTGTGCAACAACAACAACAAAAAACAACCCCAGCCTTCTCATTTCAATGGAGCCTACCAGGGAGAATAGGCCCATCATCAAAGGGTCCTTTACAATTACAAGCCAGCAATTTTGTGGAGGGAGATCCACAAAAGGAGAGATATCTGTGGGAGGAAGGTAGAAGATGAAGCACGCCCAAGAAAGCCTGTAGCTCATCCTAATGAGATTATGATTGCAGAGAAAGGAAATAGTGGAATGAGAGAGGGAAACATTTTTCTGCTAACCCAGTAAATCTCCAGCCGAAGCCTGGCACTTATTTTTTTATTACCAGCTGCATCAGATAGTGGAGAAATATGCTCTCTTTTATTACGACTTTGGGAAAGCAGGAAGACAAAAGCAAAAAAAAAAAAGAGGTGTGGAGTGGTCATGGAAGGCTGTCATGATTTTAACAAATTAACAGAGCTGGAAGCAGAGGTGGTATTCAGCAGGTTCTGATCAGTTCTGGAGAACCGGTCGCGGAAATTTTGAATAGTTTGGAGAACTGGCAAATCCCACCTCTGATTGGAGATTTTGCAGTATCCTTCCCCTGCCACACCCCTCAAGCCACGCCCACAGAACCGGTAGTAAAAAATATTTGAATCCCACCACTAGCTGAACGGGACCTTGTTGGTCTTCTAGTCCAAACCCCTGCCCAAGCAGGAGACCCTACACCATTTCTGACAGATGGCAGTCCAGTCTCTTCTTGAAAGTCTCCAGTGACAAAGCTCCCACAATTTCCGAAGGCAACTTCTGTTCCATGGGTTGATTGTTCTCACTGTCAGAAAATTTCTCCTTTTTTCTCGGTTGAATCTCTCCAGTGTTTTAATTGTGGAGGAAGAGGACATTTGGCAAGATTTTGTAAAAAGGCAAAGTGCCAGAACGCTGGCCAGAATACAAAAAGTCATCAAAAGATAAAGAAAAATTTAGAGTTAGCCATGTATACTAACGGAGCTGTAAAAAATAATTTATGGGTGGTTGATAGTGGAGCATCTCATTGTATAACTAATGATAAGAAAAATTTTATTAAAATGTCCAAGAGTACACAGCAGATATCGTTAGCCAATGGCTGGAAACTGAAAGCTAAAGGTCAAGGTATAGCATATTGTTCTTTTATAAAAGAGAATGTAAAAATGTTATATGTACCACAACTTAAGTTTAATTTAATTTCAGTAAGAATTTTGGTTAAACTAGGATATGTAGTTACTTTTAAAGGAGATAACTGCATAATTGAAAAAGAAGATAAGAGAATTACTGCATCTTTAAGAGATGAATTATATGTGTTAAATGATGATGGTTTAAAGGTGGCTAACACAGTTTATGAAAATAAGAAACCTCATGATGAATGTATTCACTTGTTACACCGAAGGCTAGGGCATTTAAATTTTAAAATGCTTAAGAAAACTGTTGAATTATCTAAGGGAATAAGTTTAAAACCTTGTCATAAGTATTTGCAATGTAATGCCTGTAATCAAAGCAAAGCCAGGGTCACACCTGCTAATAGAGTTGATGGATTTACTACCAAAGAACCTTTAGAAGTAGTATTTGCTGATTTAATAGGTCCGAAAAAGCCAAGTGTAGGAGGAGCTCGTTACATACTAAGTATAATGGACCATTATTCTAGATATGGGTTTTGCTATTTAATGAAGAGCAAAACTGAAACGTATCAAAATCTCTTTAATTGGATAAAATTTGCAGAAAGGAAAATTAAAAAGAAATTAGTAACTCTTATAACAGATAATGGTACAGAATTTACAAATAATAAATTCCAGAACAGACTAAGAATGTTAGGTATTCAACTTAAAATGTCTGCACCATATAGGCCACAACATAATGCCTTTATAGAGAGAAGAGGCCAAACATTACAATCAATGGCACGAACTATGATGTCTGATTCAGGATTACCTGACAATTTGTGGGGAGAAGCAATAATGTGTGGTAATCATATATTAAATAATGTTGTTAATTCAACAACAGGTGAATTACCATTCACATTGTGGCATGGTACAAAACCTGATTTAAGTTACATGCACACATTTGGAGCACCAGCATGGGTGCATATCCCTACACAACTTAGACACAAAGGACAACATAGAGCTAAAAGATTATATTTTGTAGGATATACATCTAATCATAGATCTTATAGATTCTGGGAACAAGGTACATCTAGAGTTTACACCAGTGCTAGTGCTAAATTCCTAGAACATGTAGGATGGAATAGATTAGAGCAAGATTTAAATAATGAAGTTATTATTGAACCCTACAAAAGGCAGAAAGATCAGATTAGTTATAAGAAGAGTCCAATTAAAGAAGAAGTCCACGAAGAGCAAATAGAACCAGAACAAGAGGAAACAGTTGATCAGGAAGAGTTAGATAATCAAGAAGAGTTAATAAATGAAAGTCCACCAGTAAGTCCTGTAATACCTAGACGTACTACACGTGTAACTAGACCACCTGATAGGTATCAAGCAAGTATAGTTTGCCAAGTAACTAAAGTTCCAACTAGTGTAGATGAACTTAGGATGTATCCTGCTAAGGATCAGGAGAATTGGCAAAAGGCAATGGAAAAGGAACTAAATTCATTAAAGGTAATGAAAGTTTATGAAGATGCTAAATTACCTCCAGGAGAAAAATCCATTGGGTGCAAATGGATATTTAAAGTAAAAACTGGAAATGATGGGACTGTTACCCATAAGGCTAGGTTAGTAGCTCAAGGATTTAATCAAACTGCATCTGATTATGATGAAGTTTTTGCACCAAGTCTTAAAGCAACATCTTTAAGAGCAGCATTAGTGTGGGCAGCTAAGAAAAACTATGTAATTAACCATTTAGATGTAGAAACTGCTTATCTACATGCACCATTGCAGCACACTATATATTTAAGAAAACCAGTAGGTATAAAAGACAATAAAGTAAATAGTAATGATTGTTGGAAACTCAAAAAGAGTCTTTACAGGTTGAAACAATCTGGGTTTGAGTGGAACCAATATATTGTGAAAGAGTTAAACAATATAGGTTTTAAATCTGGTTTAGCAGATCCATGTGTATTTAAAAGAGAAAATAATGGAACGGTGTCATTATTGTTATTATTTACAGATGATATTGCTTTGATAACTAAGACTAATAATGAAGCTAATGAGATTATATCATTATTAGCCAAAAAGATAAAATTAAAGCATTTAGGTGAAATTAAAAAGTATTTAGGATTGACAATTAACAAAACAAAAAATGGTTTTAAGATGTCTCAAGAAGATAAAATTTGCCAATTAATTAAAACGTTTAAAATGGAACTTTGTAAACCGGCAAAGACTCCAATGAGTCAGGAAGTTTGCCAAACTGATGATCAAAGTCCCAAATTTGATAAGTCCATATATCAATCTTTGATTGGTAGCTTATCATATATAAGCAATTGGTCAAGGCCTGATATAGCTTATAGTGTAAATCAGCTGGCACGTTTTAATTCAGATCCACATCAATGTCATTGGCAATCATTAAAGAGAATTTTAAGATATCTTAAAGGAACAATGAACCATGCATTGTATATAGAACCAAAGGGTGATTTGAGTCTTAGTGCCTATGCAGATGCAAGTTTTGCAACTGATATAAACACTAGAAAATCAACATCTGGGATGGCTATATTATTTGGTAAGACACTAATAGGGTGGAGATCAATCAGACAACAGCATATCAGCTTGTCCACGATGGAAGCGGAATTTTCATGTCTGTCATTATTATGCACTGATTTGATTTTGTACAAACAGTTATTATTAGACATGGGTACAACTGTAAAAGATTCCATTATTGTATAGGAGGATAACCAAGCAGCTATAAAGTTAGCTACTAGTATTGCTGTAAAAACTAGATCAAAGCATACTGATTTAAGATACTTAAATGTTAGAGAATCTGTAAAGAATGGGCTAATTAAATTGGAATACTGCATGACGGAAGAAAACATTGCAGAACAATTTACAAAAGCTCAAGGAGTAATTAAGTTTAAAGAGAGTTGTAACAAATATGATTTAAAGATGTAAATAGTTATATTATTATTTCCTAAAAGGGGAGAATGTTAGGGATAACATTGTTTTACCCTAACTGGTTTAGGTAAATAATAATATGTAATCATAGTTTGTAAGTTAAAGTGTCTGCAACTTTAACTGTGGGACAGTAATTAAGGGAGTGGTTGTGAAAGCACTTTAAAAGAAGCAAGACGGCAGCTTGCTATCTCTCTGGCTTTGATGATCCCTGATTACTGCAAGGAAACAAGTCTGCATTGCTCGAACGGGAGAGAAAACAAAGGACTGGCTTGTAAGTGAACTGACATAGGATATTCTAAATGGACTTTGCTAACTGAATATCCCTGAATGGACTGACTAAATGATACATGACTATTGGACTGTTATTTTGACTATGCTATGAACTCATAATGGAATAAACTATATATTTGATAGCACAAGCGTATCTGTCATTTTTACTGTATGTTAATAAACATACAAGCTTAGCTCACTCATTTATCTGTGTGCCTATCTGACTAAGCTGCACATTCTGTTTAGCTTGTCTCCCTAACCCTGGTTGGGGAAACCAGGCTTAACAGTCACCATGAAAATGAGATGTTTGCAAAAAGCTTCTGGAGTGACCAGAAGAGATAAAATCAGAAATGAAATAGCTAGGTCCTTTCGCCAAAGAAAGAGGTGTTTCGAAAATGAAAGCTGATCTAAACCCAAATTCTACTAGTTTCTGCCCCGTGGAAAGACCTGTGAAGATTAGTGGAATATAAATTCAAGCATATAAAAGCATGTGCGTTGAGAAAGTATCTCTCAAAACTTGACTTAATATCCTCTGGATATGACTTCATGGATGCACCTGTCACACAGTGATTGATGTTCATTTTAAAGGAAGAAAGAAGTGGTTGGGATTCACTCAAGGAGAGAATGATGGATAGAAAGCCATGAGGTTGTCTGTGAAGGACATCCATAAGGTTGTCCATAATGGACCTCCATGGCAGGAGCCGCCAACCTTTTGGACCTCAGGGACCATCAAACTCATAATTTTAAATCCCATGGACCAGAGACCCTGGGAAAATCCCCCAAAAAGTCTGCAGGAAAATTCCCTCAATCATTCTTTATTTGGGATCACAGGATACTGTCTCCAACTCCGTTTTCAGGGAGAGAGAGAGAGAGAGAGGCAGAGAGAAACAGAGAGAGAGAGACAGAGAGAGAGAGAGAGATGTTTGGCTTCATGCAAGGAAAGCAGCAAAAGCAGCAGAAGTCTTTCTTTCTCTTCCCCCAAACTCTGCCAGAAATGAGTCTTTGCGCAGCTTCTTGCAGCAGGATGCCTTGCAGGGTCCCAAAGACTCATTTCTGGTGGAGTTTGGGGGAGAGAAAGAAAGACTTTTGCTGCTTTCCTTGCATGCAGCCAAAAGCAGAAGAAGAAAGAAGCGGAAAGAAGCAGCCCGGTGGCCAGGCCAGGCGCATGGGGTGAGTGGAGCAAGTTCCCCTCCTCCACCCTTTCCCCCCTCCCCTTACTACTTTGTGTTGTCGCAATGCAAGCGATGCAAGCCTTGTGTTCCCACAGGCCATGTGTTCCTGTGCAGCCTGAATTAATTACTTTGGGTGGGTGCTTTGGGGGTGACATTTCTCTGTGGACCACCAAAATTTTCCTGCGGACCACTAGTGGTCCCCAGCCCACTGGTTGGTGACCACTGCTCCATGAAGTTGTCAATAATGGACCTCCATGAAGTTTTCTGTGAAGGACCTCCATGAATTGTCCATGAAGTCTGTTAGGAGTTGCCTTTTCATGTTAGCTCTTTCCAAGTATCTCATGCTTAGATGTCATTATATTATCTCAAAATGTAGGAATATCCTCAGGAATATTTTCTGGCACAAGGTCTGGTTGAACCCTCTAATCTAATTTCCCAACCTTGAGCATAATTCTGAATTATTAAAGGACATCCAGACACTCCCAGGAAAATTGTTTTGCCCAATTGGTGTAATGTATTGGATTTCAACTCCCAGATTCCCTGATTAAGGATACTGAAAGTCCAACATCTCTGGAGAATAACAGAATAACAAAGTTGGAAGGGACCTTGAAGGTCCTCTAGTCCAACCTGCTGCTCAAGCAGGAAACCCTACCTAAACCATTTCAGACAAATGGTTGTCCTTGTTGTTGTTAGTTGCAAAGTCCTGTCCGACACATTGTGACGCCATGGACAACGTTCCTCCAGGCCTTCCTGTCCTCTACCATCTTCCGGAGTCCATTTAAGCTCACACCAGCTCCTTCAGTGACTCCATCCAGCCACCTCATTCTCTGCTGCCCCCTTCTTCTTTTGCCTTCAACCTTCCGCAGCATTAGGCTCTTCTCCATGGAGACCTTCCTTCTCATTAGGTGGCTAAAGTATTTGAGTTTCATCTTCAGGATCTGGCCTTGTAAAGAGCAGTCAGGGTTGATCTCCTTTAGGATCGATTGATTTTATTTCCTTGCAGACTAAGGGACTTGCAGGAGGCTTCTCCTCCAGCACTATAGTTCAAAGGCTTCCATTCTTTGGCACTCAGCCTTCCTTACAGTCCAACTTTCACAGCCATACATTGCAACTGGTTGTCCTATCTCTTCTTAAAAACACCAAGTTGGGCAAAGTTCTTCTAGAATCAGGGGTGGGATTCTACCAGTTTGCACCTATTCGCTAGAACCAGTTGTTAACATTCTAAGCAGTTCAGAGAACCGGTTGTTAGAAGAAATTACTGGCCTAATCCTGTAAGGAAGGCAGGAAGGAAACATTCTGGTGTTGCTTATAGAAACTGCCTCTCCGTTAACCCCTATTACATTCTTGGCAGGACTAGACTTCCTGTCTCAGGAACTTCTCTGGAGTTTTTTTTCCCCTCCTTTGCTGGTACTTTGCTTGTGTGGAGTGACCATTCAAAGTTACAATGGCACTGAAAAAAGTGACTTATGACCGTTTTTCACACTTACGACTGTTGCAGCATCCCCACAGTCACGAGAGGCCAGGCGAGGAGATGCATGCCTCGATGTGAGTGATGTTGAGTTGGCCACACCCAGCCAATAACATGACCACCAAGCCACACCCACCAACTAAGCCATGCCCACAGAACCGGTTGTTAAAAAATTTGAATGCCACCCTTGACTAGAATACAAAATATGAAGCACAATCCTCTCACCTAATCTGGCTTGTTGGCTATTCCCTATCAAGTACAAACAGGTCTGCATTTTTATTCTCAACTCACCTGTTCACATTGCTAGCTGATTTATGAATAGGTCTGAACCACAAATCTTAACTGCAAGAAGCAAGCAAGCAGAGAATAGCATCTGAAAAGGAAACTAGATGAAACATTTAAAGAGGGGCGAAAATATCCAGACAGGAGAATCGTGCAATCTGGATCAACGTTTGTAGCAGGATTTGGGGAAAGTCTAATTTTTCTGTTTGAATATGCATCACTCAGAGATACCACAGCAATTTCTTTTTAAAGCTACCCTTTACTTACTGCCACTTACAGTAGCAAAAAATTTGAAAGGCATCTGATCTCACCTTTTTCAACTAACAAATTCCAATGCAATTTTTAATATATTTTCTAATTATTATTTAATTAAATTTTATCAAAAATGCAAGGCCAGACTTCTTAAGCTTATCAGAAGGGCTATGCTGTTTATGGTACATCTCTGCCATCTACTGGTAAATTGCGATATTGTACAAAAGTGAAAATACTGCTGTTTACTATAAGAATGGAATAGGATGGAATGGAATAGAAGGGAACTGAATGGAACAGAATAGAACAGAATAGAATAGAATACAATAGAATCCGGTTCCTTCCTTCCATCCTTCTCTCTCTCTCTTTCTTTCTTTCCTTCCTTTCCTCCCTCCCTCTTTCTTTCTTCCCTTTTTCCTTCCTTCCTTCCTTCCTTCCTTCCTTCCTTTCTCCTCCTCCTCCTTTCTGTGCCTTCCTTCCATCCTTCTTTCTTTCTTTTTCTTTTTCTTTCTTCCTCCTTCTTCCTTCCTTTCTCCTCCTCCTCCTTTCTGTGCCTTCCTTCCATCCTTCTTTCTTTCTTTTTTCTTTTTCTTTCTTCCTCCTTCTTCCTTCCTCCTTCTCCTTTTCTTTCCCTCCCTCCCTCCCTCCCTCCCTCCCTCCTTTCTTTCTTTCTTTCTTTCTTTCTTTCTTTCTTTCTTTCTTTCTTTCTTTCTTTCTTTCTTTCTCTCTCTCTGTCTTTCTTTCCCATGGCCTCCCATAACTCCTCCTTGAGAAAATATTTTACTACTCAAGGAAGTATCGGGTTACTTGAAAATTTTGTGCTTTAGGGAAAAAGCCATTTTGGGGAGTTGCAGTCGTAAAACCCAGAGAGTTTGTTTTTGCATCATTCTAAAAAAAACTCTTCTGAACCAAAACACCAATGAGTCAGGCCGACCATTTTGGCTGCAGACCAAGAGTGGTGCCCAGTCTGGAACTTTTTCTTCCGGAGACTGGTTTCTCTTTTTAGAAGCCTGCAGGAGGAGCCAAGATCTGGAGAAAGAAAGCAGAAAGGACCTTGTCCCCTTCCATAGCCTGTGAGCCTGTGTGGCTGTTTGGAAGAAGCCTGGAAAACATTAGAGAAATCGACAGTTCTGGAAAGAATGTGGACCAGCTTGAGAACAAGCACCGAACCCGCCTACCCAAGGGATAGAAGCTGTGGGCCTCGAGCCCGATTCTGGGTGCTGGCAGTGGGAATAGCTGTCGTCTTGTTTCTTCTGGGATTTTTAATCGGTAGGACTGAGGCTGCACAATATTGTCATTCTCTCCCTCCCAATGAGAAAAGGACTTGTACAAAACTCTCTCTCTCTCTCTCTCTGTTCCCCTCCTCCCCCCCTCTCTCTGAATGTGTGTGTGAATGTATGATTTGTCACTCATTACGGAAAGGGGAATTGCATTCATGTGCTTGGAAAATGTTTCCTCAGCTTGTTAGAAGCGGGGTGGAAAAGATCCAAATGAGTTCCAGTTTCTCTGGAAAAAAAAAAAAAGCATTCATGTTTGGGAAAGAAAGTATTGGGAAAGTTTGGGAATCCTTTGTGCAATTATTTGGGAATGAATTCCATTTAATAATCCTGTTGGATAACCCTTTTCTTGTTTTCTTTTAAACCAAATTGAAAGAAAGAAAGGAAAGAAAGAAAGAAAGAAAGAAAGAAAGAAAGAAAGAAAGAAAGAAAGAAAGAAAGAAAGAAAGAAAGAAAGAAAGAAAGAAAGAAAGAAAGAAAGAAAGAAAGAAAGGAGGGAGGGAGGGAAGGAAAGACAAAGAGAGAGAAAGAACAATTAATGCAGAAATATATAGGAACTAGACAAAGAATTACCAAAAATTGTACAGCTAGTGCTCAGAGACTCAAATCTTTCCTCATATTATTAAAATACTAATGAGAAACCTTAATGAGAAATTATAAAAAAACAAAAGTATATTCCATTATTTTAACAATATGAGAAAGATTTTAGTCTCTGACTTGATTTCCAAAACATCCACTATTTGTTATTAAAAAAAGGAAGGAAGGAAGGAAGGAAGGAAGGAAGGAAGGAAGGAAGGAAGGAAGGAAGGAAGGAGAGTAAAAGATGGGCTTTTTCTGCAGTGGCCCCTACCCTTTGGAACATCCTCTCTGCTAAAATTAGTACAAGCCAACCCTGTTAGCTCTTCAAAAGACTCTAAAAAACGGTGTCCAAAATGGGGAGCTGAACCTGTTAGGGATCCTCTTTCCTGGCTGTATTGCTAACTGGCCAAGTGTCTGGTCTGCTATCTATATTTATTTTGGCTGTTTCTATTGTTCTTGTTGTTTTTACTATTTTAAAATGTTTTGGTTTTTTATTTGTAAAAAACCATTAGTTGCCCAGAGTGAATTGAAATGGTCAGTTATGGAAATCAAATAAATAAAGAAAATTATACATCAATATTTCATTTCTAACTTCCCCTTTATTGCATTCTGATATACAATGTGTATAAACATTTAACTGTTTTGCGTATTGTTGTCCTACAATAATGATGGATGTTACACCATCAGGATAGATCTGAGAAGGTTTACTGGCTTGGAGCAACACACTTAAACCAAGTCAGCTATAATTGAGTAGCTACATTTGTACATGGCAAAAATTCAAATGTAATATTTCTAAGTTGCTCACTGTATGGCTGTCATGCCCCTGTCATTCTGAGGGGGAGGCCGAGCAGCTGATAGGGAGTGGGAGTGTGGCTCCATTGGCTGTGGAAGAAACTGGGGAAGGGCATAGTCCAGCTGGGCAGAGCAGGGGAGAGGTAGAGCAAGGGAGAGGGAATTCAGAGGAAAACCCAGGCCCATCCCCTCTTCATCCTCGGGCATACAGGAAGGAACAGAGAAGAGAGCAACTGAGTTGCATGGTTTACAGGGGAGGAAAGGGCCCTGATTCCCTTCATCAGCTGCAGCTGGGAACACAGTGTTTAAAAAGGGAGTTTGAGCACAGCAACTTGTTGAAAACAAATCGTGTATTTTGCTTTGTCGAGACTTATCTCTATTCCTGGCATCTTCCCAACTGTGTGTGTTTTGTTGGTCTTTGAAGTCTGCAATTCCTTATCCTGCCCTGTCCAGTTAATTGCTGCAGCGTGATTTGTGTGGATTTTTATTTACAGTTTATATGTACTTTGTTTTTGGACTGAATTTCCTCCCACTTAAAGACTGTTCTTGGGAGAGATTTTTCTCCAGCCGAAGGTAACCTGGACATTGGAGGCTAAGCTGGAGGTACTAAAGGGACTTTTCTTACTTATGTGACTGTGTTGCCTTTGCGCCATGCCCTGGGTCATCCCAATGGCTTAGTCTAGGGATGTCAAACTTAAGGCCCGCAGGCCGAATCCAGCCCATGGGGTCCTTAGATCTGGCCTGCAGGGCTGCCTTGGAAACAGTGAAGGACCAGCCTGCGGTGCCTCTGCCAGTGAAAATGGAGCTTGGGGGGCTGTGTGCGCCCCCCCCCCCGGGGCTCCATTTTCACTGGCAGAGAGCTGTCAAAACAAAAACAAAACAAAAGGAGAAATATTTCCCCTTTTGCATTTGAGCATCCAAGAAGGGATAGGAAAGGAGAAAGGGAAAGAGGAAAGAAAAAGAAAAAGAAGGGAAAATGGGAAGAGAGCAAGGAAGGAAAAAGAAGAAAAGAAGGGAAAGAGCAAGGAAGGAAAAAGAAGGGAAGAAGGGAAGGAAGAAGAAAGGAGAATGAAGGGAGGAGGAAAAATAAAGGAAGGAAGGAGATTATAATGAGAGGGAAGGAGGGTCTGAGAGAAATCCTGCCTTAGCACTTGGCCACCACAGGTGCCCCCCTGACAGGAATGATGTTGAGCTGACCATGTCCACCCTGGCCATGCAATGAAATCAAGTTTGACACCCCGAGCTTAGACTGTTGTGTACAATCGTACCAATTGATTATATGTCGTCCTTGATTTACAACATTTTGTTTAGCCCTCAAAGTTACAATGGCACTGAAAAAGTCCCTTATGAACATTTTTCACACTCGTGACCATTGCAGCAACAACGGTCACATGATCCAGATTCAGATGCTTGGCGATCAACTCATATTTACAATGGCGGCAGTGTCTTGGGGGTGGGGTCATGCAATCCCTTTTTGCGACCTTCTGACCAGCACAGTCAACGGGGAAACCGGATACCCTTAGCCACGTGTTGCTAACTTAAGAACTGCAGTGAATTCCCTGAACAATGGTGGCAAGAAAGGATGTAAAATGAGGCAAAAGTCAACTGTGCCACTTAGCAACAGAAATTTTGAGGCTCAATGGTGGTCCTAAGTTGAGGACTAGCTGTGCTGCAGTTTATAGTTCATGAAGAAAATGATGAGTATGAGCTTATTCCACACCCAAATTAATTGCGTTAACACAACTGGTGTACCTTTGCTAGAGTGGTGGAATTCATTTTTTTTTTACTACTGGTTCTGTGGGCATGGTTTGGTGGGTGTTGTGTGGCTTGGTGAGCAAGTTGTGGCTTGTTGGGTGTGGCATGGCTTGGTGGGCATGGCTTGGTGGGCATGGCAGGGGAAAGATGCTGCAAAATCCCATTCCCTCCCCACCCCACTAACCTGCTTTCCAGCTCTGTTCTCCTGTGCAGGGCAACAAAAGAAGACCCAACCAATCAGCTGGGACTTGGGATGCAGAGAATAGATGTGGGCGGGGCCAGTCAGAGGTGGTATTTGCCGGTTCTCTGAACTGCTCAAAATTTCCGCTACCTGTTCTCCAGAACTGGTCAGAACCTGCTGAATACCACCTCTTGCTTTGCTCGTGAGAAGGTGACTCTTGAATGGTAAAATTTGGGACATGTGACATTTTACCTCTAGGCTTTTCATGTCTTAGAAATCGGTTTGATCTGACTTTCAGGTTGGCTGGCAAATAAACATGGCCATCAGTTGCCGAGGACAGATGCCCACAAGAAGATGATGGAGGCCTTCATGAAGGAAATGAAAGCAGAAAGCATCAAACAATTTCTTTTGTAAGCTAAACAGGACTGTATGCCAGCCTTTGCAAAGGTTTTGGAATTATATTGCAATGAGATAGAGAAATAGTGATTTTAATGTACACAAACAAACAAACACACAGACAGACATAGAATAGCATACATCTTTCTCAGCCTTGTGCTCGGATGACAGGCATCTCTAGAAGACAGATCTGGAAGGGAGCAGGTTGGAAACCAATGTATGAGAGTCAACTTCCCAAGTTCAAAATTTGGTTATGCAAATTGCTCCATCTCAAGGCTTCCTTCCTTCCTTCCTTCCTTCCTTCCTTCCTTCCTTCCTTCCTTCCTTCCTTCCTTCCTTCCTTCCTTCCTTCCTTCCTTCCTTCTTCCTTTCCTCCCTCCCTCATTCATTCATTCTTCCTCTCTCCTTCTGCTCTTTTTATCTTTCTTTTCCTTTGCAGAAAGTATAGAGCAGGCGTTGGCAACCTTAAACACACAAAGAGCCATTTGAACTCATTTCCCACAGAAAAAAAAATACCGGGAGCCCCAAAGCCCTTCCCATGCCCGACTATTTCCTGAGCGGCCACAAAACTAGCATATGTAGTTGAATTAAACATTCTGTTTTCTTCTGAAACTTTTCTTTTCTTGGATTTACCCATGAAGTTGAAAAGCTCAATAAATTGTGCGCTGACGGGTGTCACACATGGGCAGTTGAGACATATTTTGAGTGACAGAGGAGCCACAGCAGAGGGTTGAAAGAGCCACATGCGGCTTTAGAGCCATGTGTTGCTAACTCCTGGTATAGAGCCTTTTAAAATGAGTTATGGAGCTTTCAAAAGCATCTGCGGCATCTTTGTTCTGCTTCTTTGCTCCATTTTTTTTTTTTTGCACATGCCAATGTACGTGTGTATGTGCGTGGGTTTTAAATGAATGCCTGAACTTATCCCCAGACTGAAGAGGTAATAGATTTTTCACAGTTGAAAGTTAAATTATGTGCATAGCAAGGGGTGTACACCAGTAGTGTGATCCTACTTTAGTCGCTACTGGTTCGGTGGATGATCGCGTGCACCCCTAACAAGCCAATAAGCTGAGAGGATGAAGAAACAAAAAGCTAGGAGTGACTCCACTCCATCTCATCCATGCACTTTTCGGCCTTTTATCCTCTCACCTGATTGTGGGAGGCTTTTGTTTACTACCGGTTCCACTGAACCGGTATTGATTTTTACTACTGGTTCACCCGAACCAGGCCGAACTGGTAGCAGACCACTACTGGTGTACACCATCTTCTGTCCTGTTTCCATCCATGCAGGATAATGTCAAGAAAACACCCGAAGGCATTTTTGAGGCCTATCCCAGCACATTCAGCGCTGAACACAAAAGACAAATCGGAGTGACAAAACTCAATCACTCGATTCTGAGCCATAATTTGACATCCTCTGCATAATTTGACACCTCCAACCCACGTACATCTATTATCCCCAGAAACATCCTTTATACAGCCATCCATAAATACATTAAACCACCAAAGAAGCATCACAGCCCCATGTGTGTTACTGCCTGATGATTGTCAAACTGCTCACTGAGAATTTCATTTATTCTCCCACATGCCAAAGAGTAAAAATCTGTTCTGCATACCGCCTCCACCCCGGCCCATCTAAAAGCATACCATTTGGATTACTGCCATACACTCTTTATAGGGCTGCCCTTGAAGAAGACAGAGAAGTTTTTGATAACAGGTAACAGATAATCAGAGTTGGAAGGGACCTTGAAGGTCCTCTAGTCCAACCCCCTACCCAAGCAGGAGACCCTACACCATTTCTGAGAGATGGGAGTCCAATCTCTTCTTGAAAGTCTCAAGTAATGGTGCTCCCACAACTTCCGAAGGCAATTTCTGTTCCATTGGTTAATTGTTCTCACTGTCAGAAAGTTTCTCCTTATTTCCAGGTTAAATCTCTCCTTGTTCAGTTTCCATTATTCCTTGTCTGGCCTTCAGGTGCTTTAGAAAATAGCTTGACCCCTTCCTCTCTGTGGCAGCCCCTCAAATATTGGAAGATTGTTACCCATGTCTCCCCTGGTCCTTCTCTTCACTAACTAGCCATGCCCAATTCCTGTAGCCATTCTTCATATGTTTTAATCTCCAGTTCCCTAATCACCCCGGTGGTTCTTCTCTGTACTTTTTCTAGAGTCTCAACATCTTTTTTATAGTGTGGTGGCCAAAACTGAGCTTCAACTGGGGCAGAATATGGCGGTGCAGCAGTCTTGGGCATGTTAAAGCAAGCCTGTGCAAACATCACTGCTACCCATGTTTTCCCGAAAATAAGACCCTGTCTAGTATTTTTTTTTTTCTGCCAAAGAAAGCACAAGGTCTTATTTTGGGGGGATATCATCCACTGATTCACCTCACTTGCATTGCATGACCTCTGGCATCCTTCTCGCTGTCAGAGTCCTTCAGGAACTTCTTCTGTGGTTGGCAAACCTTTCCTGAAGGCCTTGGCAGCCGATAACAAAATTCCGGATTGATCCGGAGCTCTGTTATCGGCTGCTGAAGCCTTCAGGAAAGCCTTGCTGGCTACAGAAGAAATAGGCTGGCAAGGCAGGTGTGTGTGAGACCTGGCTGCAACTGTCCAAAGGTAAATACTAGGGCAGCTCCAAGCTTAATTTTTGCATCCTTGCATCCTAGAGGGGGAGGGGTCTTAATTAGGGCTTATAGTGGGACCACAGGTAAAACTCAAGCTAGGACTTACTTTCGGGGTAGGTTGTATTTTCAGGGAAAGACAGTACATGAGTTGCAATGAGCCGGGGTGGTGGCGTGGTTAGAAAGCGGTATTGCAGGCTACTTCTGCTGCCTCCGATTTGGCAGTTTGATCCTAACTGGCTCAAGGTTGACTCGGCCTTCCATCTTTCCAAGGTCAGTAAAATGAGGACCCAGATTGTTGTGGGCAATGTACTGACTCTGTGAATCACTTAGAAAGGGCTGTAAAAGCACCGTGAAGTGCTATATAAGTCTAAGTGCTATTGCTATTGGCTTCCACTAATGATTCTGGGTACAATTGAAGATCATTTGTGGAGCTATCTCTAAGGGTTTCTGCCCATCTCACCAAATTATCTCCAGATTTCCTTTATTAAACATTACCCTCTTGTAAGAGTTTCTCTGTCATAGTACCTGCTCTATGGAACAGCTTCGTTCCACCAATAAGTTTTGGATGGCCCTAATCCTTTTGACTTTGCCCCTTAGTTTTAATTTTGGGGATATTAGAGGAGTCCAATATAGCTGTAGGCTTTATGGAACTGAAAAAAGCCACTTATGCCTGCTTTTCACAGTTATGATCTTTGCAGCATCCCCATGATCAGGTGATCAAAGTTCAGATGCTTGCCAACTGGTTCATACTTATGACCATTGATCAAGGTCACGTGATCAATTTTTGCAACTTTCAGACAAGCAAAGGCAATGGGGAAGCCAGATTCACTTAACACTTCAGCAGGTTCTAACTTATGAACTGCAGTGATTCCCTTAACAACTGTGGCAAGAAAGGTCATGATATGGGGCAAAGTAGCATTTAAGTAATGTCTCACTTAACAACAGAAATTTTGGGCTCGGCTGTGGTCGTAAGTCTAGGACTACCTGTATTGTTGACTGCCCAGAGTTACGCATTCAGAATGGGAAGATCTGTAAAAGTTCTCAGCTAAGTAAAAATAAATAAATAAATGAATGAATGAATGAATGAATGAATGTATAACCATCTGCCCAAAGATAAAGAAATGTATGTTTTCTACTATTAAGCCAATTACACCGTATTCTTTCTTCTAGCAATTTCACCCAGCAGCCTCACTTGGCCGGCACACAGGAGAATTTGCATCTAGCTGAACAGATACAAGCAAACTGGAAGGCATTTGGCCTAGATTCGGTCCAACTGGCTCCTTATGAAGTTCTGCTTTCATACCCCAATGAGACGAGTCCTAATTATATCTCACTCATTGATGAGCATGGCCAAGAGGTAAAGGAGAGGGGCTGTATTATGTGTACAGAGTAGGTTTCACAACCTGATACACCAGGCCAGGAGTGTCAAATTGAATTTAATTGATTACACTAAGTCTGTGATGGCGAACCTATGGCACACGTGACACAGGTGGCACGCAGAGCCATTTGTGCCAGCATGCAAGCTATAGGCAAACTTATCTCACTGCGCATGCGTGCACCTCACAGCTGATTTTTGGCTGGCTTGAGGCCTTTTTTGGCCTCCCAGAGGAAGGCTTCTGCAGGCTTTTCAGGACAAAAACTAGGCCTGTTTTGTCACTTCCTGTTTTACCAGAAGTGATGAAACGGGCCTAGTTTTTGGCCTAAAAAGCATGCAGAAGACTTCCTCAAGCCTCTGGGAGGCCAAAAAAGGGCTCAAATTGGCCAAAATCAGATGTGAGGCTCAGTGCAGGTAAAGGAGGAGTGGGGGTGGGTGAGGATTGTGTGCACATGTGTAGGGGCATGAGAGGGCACGCATTGCCTTCTGGGTGCTGGTACACGAGCGCAAGCATACAAACGCGCACACAGGTTTTGGCACAGGAGCCCAAAAAAGCTAGCCACCAGTGCACTAAACCAGGGGTCCCTAACCACCGGGCCACGGACCAGTACCGGTCTGTGGATCACTTTGTACCGGGCCGCAAAGAAAATAAAATTTAAAAAAAATGGCGGCTTTCTTCGCCTTCGGTGAATGCTGCTGGGATCAGGGATCAAGGACACAAATGAAAGAAGGGGAGGGAGGAAGCAACCGAAGCCTGTCCTGCTCTCCGGCTCAGCGGCTTCGGTTTCCTCCTGCCTCGTTCCTCTCTCAGTCGCTCTCTCGCTCCTCCACCAGCCCAGGAAGAAACTGCTTCAAAGAAGCTGGCAGGGTGGCTTCCTGTCGGCGCAGCTTCTCCGAAGCGCCCCTTCACCCCCACCCAGCCGCCCGTGGTTCAATCCAGTGCTCCGTTCTGCCTGCCTGCCTTCGTTTCTGGTTGTTTCGGAGCAGCTTCGGCTGAGAATAATAACTATTCGCCTCTTTTTATCAGCTGAAACTGCTCCAAAACAACCAGAAATGAAGGCAGGCAGGCAGGCAGAACAGAGCACTGGATTGAACCGCGTGCGGGCGACAAGGTGGGGGTGAACGGGCGCTTTGGAGGAGCTGCAGTGACAGGAAAAGCCACGCTGCCGGCTTCTTTGAAGCAGTTTCTTCCTGGGCTGGTGGAGGAGCAAGAGAGCGACTGAGAGAGGAACGAGGCAGACACCTGAGGGAGGGAGGGAGACACCTGAGGGATGGGGCTGAGGAAGGCGGGGCCGAGAGCCGTGGGCCACCGCTGCCCAGCCCTCAGTTTTGAAGGCGCTCCTCAGCCCGGCACAGTTCCTGAATCTGCAGCTGAAACCCTCCGTTTAAATGTCCCAATAGAAGAGAATATCTGTCGCTCAGGGTTGCAATGAGGAGGCATTGGCGTTCCCTGAACTTGGTGGTTTGCTGGCAGACGTTTTATTACCCGACTAGGTAACAACATCAGATGTTACCTAGTCAGGTAATGAAACGTCTGCAAGCAAACCACCAAACTCGGATTCCCCCCCTCCCTCGGGTCCTTGAAAAAGTGTTTCTGCTTGAAACGGGTCCCTGGTACAAAAAAGGTTGGGCACCACTGCACTAAACTATCACACAGACTCCTTGTATGGTAGACAAACACAGCCATCGTTTCTAGAGTTTAGCTAAATTGGCTTCCTTTTGATGGGCCCTTTGCAAATGCGCTCATCTGTTTCTTAAATGAATTTCCATCCCTTCCCTCAACCCACACCCAAGTTGGATAAATCAAATGTTGCTTTTATATGCCATCCCCTCCCTACCTTTGTGACTTCTTTACTATCTAGATTTTCAACACATCACTCTCTGAGCCTGTTCCTGCAGGATATGAGACCGTTGAAGACATTGTTCCACCTTATAGTGCTTTCTCAGCCAGAGGTGAGCCAGAGGTAAGGATTGAAGTTGAAAGGCATTGGGTCTGCATTCAGACCTGGCAAGGCTCTAAAACAGGGGTCTTCAAACTTGACAGCTTTAAGGCTTGTGGACTTCAACTCCCAGAATTCCTCCTCCAGTCATGTTAGCTCAAGAATTCTGGGAGTTGAAGCCCAAAAGTCTTAAACTTGCCAAGTTTGGAGACCTCTGTTCTAAGACATAGGAAGATACGGCTACAGTTGTGTCAGGAGCACTGAAGTGCTTCCTGATTGAAAGGATTAATTTGTGACATGACCACTGCTTGGGGGGGACTCCCAGATGAGGAATCCTTTCATGACCCTGTTAAATTGCCCAACGAAGAAGTAGCCGTCTGTTTACTCACAGTTGCCCTGCTGGATTGGCAGGAGCTGGAGCAAGTGACGGGAGTTTACCCTGTCATGCAGCACCAACTGGGACTTGAACGCTAGTCCGCTGATTGTTAGTCCAGCATCCTAACCGCATAAGCTCAGGGGTGGGCTGCTTGGGGTTCACAGGGATTTGGGAAAACCCCTAACTAAAATTCTGCACAGTTTGGAGAACCCTCTAATCCCACTCCCGCTTGGTCCCACCACCCTACCCCATCCTGCCCCATCTCTCCCCACGTGGCCTGTTTTGGGTGCAGATAAATGCAGGGCTTAGGGAGGGCAAATAACAGGCCACCCAGAAGTTTGGGAAGGCTGGAAATGGGCCCGTTTCCGGCTTCCAGAGAGCCTCCGGAGCCCAGGGAGGGCAAAAAGCCTCCCCTGCCATGGTGCAGGAGGCTGACTAGGTCACATCCACATCCATGGCCACACCCACCCAGCAACTGGATAGAGAACAGGATTGCCAGATCGCAGTTTGGCTCTGCGGCCAAACTCAAGTCAAAATACGGCCAAATTCGGCCAAATTAGTTTTTGCGCATGCATGAGGAAAGGAGAGCTCGGGATGGGTGGGGAAGCCGAGGGGCATGGCGTTGGAATGAGCCGTAATAGGAATGGGTGTGGTGTTGATGGAGGAGGAGCCGCCCCTGCTCGGGTCACAGGTGGGAAGGGGGCATGGCCGGGCGCCAAGGTCCCGAAGGGGTGTATGACGGGAGTTGAGAGGAAGCGGGCATGTTGGAGACCTGAGAGCGTGCGCTTGTCCTCCTTTTGCTCATGGTGATGCGCATGCGGGAGGGAAGGAGAGATCTGGCCAATTTCACAGCCAAGCAACTTTCATACGGCCAAATTTCCAGCCAAATAAATTTGGCCGGAGACATTATTTTTTTCACAGCCAAGCAGATAGAAATACTGACAGAATTCTCAAATTTGGCTGGAAAAACAGCCAGATAGCAACCCTGATAGAGAATCCCTTGCCCACCCCTGCATAGGCCACCACACTCCCTCTGCCTTAAGAAGATGCAGCAGCTTTATTGGGCAAGTGCTAACAGAGAAGTCATCTGTGAAATAACTAGACCTGGCATGGATGCCCCCCAAGAGGCATCCTAAAGCTGTGAAGGTTTGGGCAAGAATCCCCTTTAAACAGAAGGCTGAGTTTGGAAACAGAATTGCGTTCCAATGATGAATATACAATTGCTCAAAGGTATAAACTTTTACTGAAATGTAAAACAGACGAACAAAATGAAGGAAAGCACGGCTGAGTGGAGGCGCTTTGCAACTTCCCAACGTCGTGCGTTTGTGTCGTTGATACACTGTTTGTATTCCAGGGAGATTTGGTGTACGTGAATTATGGCAGGATAGAGGATTTCCAGAGATTAGAGCGAGAAATAGGAATTAATTGTTCTGGGAAAATTGTCATTGTCAGATATGGGAAGATCTTCAGAGGAAATAAGGTAAGAGATTATGAGCTTTGCTTTTCAGGGGAACGCTTAGAAGAAACCGAAAAATGACTAGGGGACTGGAGGCTAAAACATGTGAAAAACGGTTGCAAGAATTAGTTAAGTCTTATCTAATGAAGAGAAGGACTAGGGGAGACAGAATAGCAGTGTTCCAGTATCTCAGGGGCTGCCCCAAAGAAGAGGGAGTCAAGCTATTCTGCAAAGCACCTGAGAGCAGGACAAGAAGCGATGGATGGAAACTAATCAAGGAGAGAAGCAACCTGGAATTGAGGAGAAACTTCATGATAGCTAGAACAATTAATCAATGGTTGCCTCCAGAAGTTGAACTTCCAACGCTGGAAGTTTTAAAGAAGAGATTGGACAATCATTTGTCCACAATGGTGGAGGGTTTCCTGCATGAGCAGGGAGTCAGGCTAGAAGACCCCTGAGGTCCCTTCCAACTCTGTTATTCTGTTCTGTTATTCGGTTCTATTGTGTAACATAAGAGCCGTGGTGGCGCAGTGGTTAGAGCGCAGTACTGTAGGCTACTTCTGCTGACTGCCGGCTGCCTCCAATTTGGCAGTTCGAATCTCACCAGGCTCAAGGTTGACTCAACCTTCCATCCTTCTGAGATGGGTTAAAATGAGGACCCAGATTGTTATAGGGCAATAGGCTGACTCTGTAAACTTCTTAGAGAGGGCTGCAAAGCACTGTGAAACAGTGTATAGATCTAAGTGCTATTGCTATTCTACTAGTCAAACTTTTTTTTTTAAAAGCTATGAGGATATATAGTTTTACAGTTCACCAATCCCGTTTATTCCTAGGTGAAGAATGCTTACCTGGCTGGAGCCAAAGGCCTCATTTTATACTCGGACCCTGCTGATTCCTGTGCTCCTGGAGTTCAGCCTTACCCAGATGGCTGGAATCTGCCAGGAGGTGGAGCCCAACGTGGCAATGTCCTCCTTCTCGATGGTGCTGGAGATCCTCTCACTCCAGGATATCCAGCAAAAGGTGACCAGAGAAGAGGCCTTCGAGGGGATGAATCAGGGGTGGGATCCTATTGGCGTAGCAACCGATTCAGTGAGCGTGTGCTTATTGGGAGCACAGTGGAATTAAAAATATTTTACTACTGGTTCTGTGGGCATGTGCTTTGCCTCGTCTATCAGCTAAGCTACAAACAAAGGAAAGAAAGGACGGAAAAGGGCAGGGGGACTGGACCAACTACTCACCAGCGCTACCGGATCGCTGGAACCGGTGCAAACCAGCAACATACCACCGCTGATTGGGAGACAAAGAAAAGATGACCTTATGGCTATCCAGGCCTTCAACTAAGTATGGTTTCAAAGGTGACAATCAGCCTCCTGAATTGTCCTCGGGATATAGTACAGTAATTGGTGCCTTTCTTACTCTAGAATATGCCTATCGCTTGAAGGAAGCTCAAAGTGCAGCAAACTTAAATATTCCTGTCCACCCCATTGGTTATCATGATGCTGAGAAGCTCTTAAAGTAAGTCCTAATGATACGATCCTTATATTACTCTCGGTCAGTAGGCTGGGGGACTTGGTTGTAAATTCAAACTGTCACTGTGCGACCAGCCATAAGTCGAGGTAGGACTTGTACTACTACTATGTAGGATGTAGAGAGAAAAGGAAGGAAGGCAGTAATAGATCCTATTCGAAGAAAACTCTCTGCATCACAATGAACCTTCATTTTGCAACACCTGCTTATGAAAGAGAGAAATCAGAAGAACACGCTGTATAAGGACCTGGCTTTCTTCAGCCTTATCATTATTTATATGTGTGTATACAGTATACATATAAATATATTGATTGATTGATTCATTCATTCATTCTATCAGGGTTCCCACAGATGCCCTAATTAAACCATGAGCCTTGAGCCAAATTTCAACAGAAATCTAGTTATTTATTATGAGCAACATGTCAGCACATACCCAAATGAAGTCAGCTCTGCCTGACCTAATTTACAGCCCACCTATGACCCTGTTACCCACTCCCCCCAGGGTGTGTCATAAATCACATTCTCCGATGCAGCACTTTCATGGGGCTGTAGAAATTATGCCTTTCTTGTTGGTCCCGGTAGCCTGGGATACAGCCTTGAAGAAAGTATGTGTGGAACGTGCTCCATCAGATTTCCCCCCTCTGGCCTATGGCAACTCGAGAGCAGGCCAGGAATGCTTTACAGGTTGACACCATTCATTCATTCTCCTACCTTATTATTGCAATTCTTCTAAGAATTGTGATGACAATTGTGGGGTGTGGCACAAAGGCAACACAGTCAAATAAGCAAGAAAAGTCCCTTTATTATCTCCAACTTTGCCCTCAATGTCTAGGTTACCTTTGGCTGGAGAAAAACTCTCCCAGGAACAGCCTTTAACTGGAGGAAATTCAGCCCGAAAACAAAATACATACAAACTGTAACTAAAAAAATCCAAACAAAGCACGCTGCAGTAATTCACTTGACAGAGCAGGAGAAGGAATTGCAGACTTGAAAGCACAGCAAAACACACACAGTTGGGAAGATACCAGGAACACAGATAAACCTCGACGATGCCACATAATTCACAATTCGTTCCCAACAACTTGCTGTGCACAGCTTCCCTTTTTAAACACTGTGCTCCCAGCTGCAGTTAATGAAGGGAATCAGGGCCCTTTCCTCCCCCATAAGCCGCACAAGTCATGTTGCTCCCTTCTCTCTTCCTGTGTGCCCTAAGATGAAGAGGGGGTGGGCCTGGGTCTTCCTCTGAATTCCCTCTGCCTTGCTCTACCTCTCCCCTGCTCTGCCTAGCCAGTCTTTTCCCTTCCCCAGTTTCTTCCACAACCAACAGAGCCACACTCCGACTCCCTGTCAGCTGCTCGGCCTCCCGCTCCGAATCAGATTCCGACAGGGACATGACAGCAATGTTAGACTTCTATCTATCTATCTATCTATCTATCTATCTATCTATCTATCTATCTATCTATCTATCTATCCATCTATCTATCTGAAGCATTAAGGGGATGAGAGTTAAAAATCTCCTCCCCTGTTTCAAATTCAGTGTCCTTGTCAAAAAAAAATATTTTCTTTACTTGGAAAGTGGAACAATACTTTTTCTTCCAAGTCAACCTATTTTCTGAAATAAGAGGGTTGTAATTTTTCTCACTTCCAACAGGGAAATGGGAGGCGCTCCTGCACCTGATGATAGTTGGAAGGGGCAGCTTTCCGTGCCATATAATGTGGGACCTGGGTTTACGGGAACTTCTTCGAAAAGGTGAGGACAAGTTTCACAAAAAACTTTGGTAAAACTTGTTAAGAAGTAAATGATGAATAAAATAAAAGGACAGGGAAGAAAAAAAAACATGTTCTCTTTTAGAATGGGACTGGTCAGGTGGTAACTGAGGACTGCTAGTCGACAGACCCTGTCTCTCGTGAAAATGTAAGGTCCCAAAAAGTACTTGAGTCCCCAGAAGGCTGAAGAAACAGACCCAAGAAGAAGGTTGGAAAAAGTAACGGCTTTTATTTTGCAAAACAAAATCGCTGGGTAGACAATTTCCCACAGCACACAGGCAGCAAGCATGCAATGGAAAAACCACACCTTGGGGAAAGTGTGGCATCCCTTTATACGTTCAGACACATCAGTTTAGTACCCAATTGGCCCATGCCTTCCTTGTAGCCCTGCATTGGCTGAGCAGTAAGGAACAGGGGGGCTGGGTGCTTAGCAACACAGCAGAGATGGTCTTCAGCAGGTTCTGACCAGTTCTGGAGAACCAGGAGTGGAAATTTTGCATAGTTTGGAGAACCGGCAAATACCGCCTCTGACTGACCCCGCCCCCATCTACTCTCTGCCTCCTGAGTCCCAGCTGATTGGCTGGGTCTTCTTTTGTTGCCCTGCACAGGAGAACGAAACTGGAAAGCAGGTTAGTGGGGTGGGAAAGGAATGGGGATTTTGCAGTCTCCTTTTCCTGTCCTGCCCACCAAGCCACACCCACCAAGCCACACCCACAGGACCAGCAGTAAAAAAAAAAAAGGTTGGATCCCACCACTGCGATACAGATATTTACCCAATGTAACTCTGCCAGGCCATGATATACCTGGCACCAGGCACCAAGTTGTGCAAAAAAACAAAACAAAATCCAAGATAGTAGGAGTTAGATCAGGGGTCTCCAACCTTGGCTCCTGGAAGCCTGGCGGACTTCAACTCCCAGAATTCCACAGCCAGCTTTGCTGGCTGTGGAACTCTGGGAGTTGAAGTCCGCCAGGCTTCCAGGAGCCAAGGTTGGAGACCCCTGAGTTAGATAGAAGCAAACGGCAGAGGCACCTTCTAATCCTTACAGTAGCAAAGCAATTCTTACAGAAGCGAAATAGCAAGTTAAACTAATTCTACTGAGTCTATGATTATGTCCCTTCAAAATGAAATGAAGCAGCTGCTTGGGGTCCTACAGGTAACCCTCGCTTAGTGTCCATTTGAATTATGACTTCCCCCAGCCTCAAAATTTAGTATGAAATGAAAGTGTATGGCCTGGTTTTCACTTCAGGCAATCTTCCTGAAGGACTTTCATCAGGTGCTTCCTTCAGGGGGAAAAACCAGCAGCATTAAAAGGTAAAGGTTCCCCTCGTACATACGTGCTCGTCATATCCGGCTCTAGGGGGCAGTGCTCAAACTCCATTACAAAGCCGAAGAGCCTGTCCAAAGACATCGTGTGGCCAGCATGACTAAACGCGGAAGGCGCAGGGAATGCTATTACCTTCCCACCAAAGTGGTCCCTATTTTTCTACTTGCATTTTTGCATGCTTTCGAACTGCTAGGTTGGCAGAAGCTGGGATAAGTAACGGGAGCTCACTCCATTCTGCGGCGTTTAGGGTTTCAAACAGCCGAACTGCTGACCCTTTTGCTCGACAAGCTCAGCATCGTAGCCACTGAGCCACTGCGTCCCTATAACAGCAGCATTAGGGCATCATATTGGGTTGTATGCCTATGTGTGGTACAATGCAGTGTAGTGCAGTATGTAAGCCCTGCTCTTTTTCAGAATCCAGCTGTTTCACTTTTAAGGATCTTTAGCCTGAGGGTAACACTAATTCTTTTTCCCCCTTTAATTGCACTAGAAAAATAAGAATGCACATCTACAGCTTCAAACAAGTGAGACGGATTTACAATGTGATTGGAATTCTCCGAGGAGCAACAGAGCCAGGTACAGTCTATCTTCCACATAGGTTTGTAAGATTTTGCTTTGCTTTATAATACATTTTCAAAGAACGGTTCCAGGAACTAATCAAATGAAAAGAAAAATTAGGGCTGACATACATGAATAATTGGATGGATGGATGGATGGATGAATGAATGATGAATAAATGAATGAATGAATGAATGATTAGCCAAGTGTGATTAGACACACAAGGAATTTGTCTTGGTGCAAATGCTTGGTATACATAAAAAAAAAAAAAGATACATTTGTCAAGAATCATAAGGTACAGCATTTAAAATAGTCATAGGGTACAAATAAGCAATCAAATCATACTAGGAAACAGTCAATATAAATCAATATAAATAAGTCAATATAAGTCAATATAAATAAGGATACAAGCAGCAAAGTTACAATAATATAGTCACAAGTGGGAGGAGATGGGTGATAGGAACAATGAGAGGATTGATATTAATAGTAATGCAGACTTAGTAAATAGTTTGACAGTGTTGAGGAAATTATTTGTTTAGCAGAGTGATGGCATTTGGGGGGGGGAAAAAACTGTCCTTGTGTCTAGTTGTTCTGGTGTGCAGGGCTCTATAGCGTCATTTTGAGGGAAGGAGTTGAAACAGTTTATGTCCGGGATGTGAGGGATCTGTCAATATTTTCACAGCCCTCTTTTGGATACAGGTCCTCCATGGAAGGCAGGTTGGTAGCCATTGTTTTTTTCTGCAGTCCTAATGATTCTAATACTATACTTGATGGTATTTGAAGAGCTGTCACAGAGAAGAAGGAGTCAACCTATTCTCCACAGCACCTGAGGGCAGGACAAGAATCAATGGATGGAAACTGATCAAGGAAAGAAGCAACCTAGAACTAAGGAGAAAGTCCCTAACAAAGGGAACAATTAGTCAGTGGAACAGCTTACCTCCAGAAGTTGTGGTTCATTGGAGGGTTTCAAGAAGAGAGTCAACAAGCTATTTGTCTGGAATGATATAGGACAGGGGTCTCCAACCTTGGCTCCTGGAAGCCTGGCGGACTTCAACTCCCAGAGTTCCACAGCCAGCAAAGCTGGCTGTGGAATTCTGGGAGTTGAAGTCCGCCAGGCTTCCAGGGGCCAAGGTTGGAGACCCCTGATATAGGATTTCCTGCTTGAACAGAGAGTTGGACTAGAAGACTCTAAGGTCCCTTCCAACCCTATTATTCTGTGTTCTAAGATCAACTCTAGGGCCTCCCAAATTTGTCCTTAGCATTCAAAGCCTATTCCTTGCTGACGGATGCCTTCAGGACATGCACGGGAATAGAACTGGACTCCAGCAGTGTTCCTGTAAATGAAGGCAATCCTACTCAAGGGTATCAATTTCTCATTTAAGTGTCATTTTTAAAGCTCTAAAATAATAAAAGATAGGATTCATGGTGACCCTGCGCCTACCTTTTTACAGGCCACTTTTGGCGAACGTTTACCAACTTCTGTGGAGATTCTTAGTCATTGCTATTACCTTTATTGTCAGAGTACAACATGCGTGCAATGAGATTGGCTGAGCCTTCCTTCGTGCACCTCCCGCCCAACACAACTCACAGTGAGGACAGAAGTCCCTAACCCAATCTTATTACACTATGTGACCTGGTTGCACAACGTGCCAACCATCCAGGTCATGGTTGTCTCAAAGGTGCTTTTCCAAAAGGTAACCAGACTCTCTTGTTTTTACTTTGAAGACGTTTCGCTTCTCATCCAAGAAGCTTCTTCAGCTTTGACAGGATAGTGGTGAATGGAAGGATTTATATTCCTTGCAGACAGCTGGTCATTTGCATCCTTTTAGAGGGTCATTGAAGCACTTGGAAGTTCCAAGGCTTTGGAAGCAACCTCCAAGTGCTTCAATGACCCTCTAAAAGGATGCAAATGACCAGCTGTCTGCAAGGAATATAAATCCTTCCAGTCCTGATCATCCTGTCAGAGCTGAAGAAGCTTCTTGGATGAGAAGCGAAAGGTCTTCAAATTCAACAAACAAGAAAGTCCAGTTGCCTCCTGAAAAAAACACCTTTGGAGTTTACCAACTTCATTATTATAATGTGAAGCTTTTCCATCCCTTTTGATCCAGATAGATACGTCATTTTGGGTGGCCACCGTGATTCATGGGTGTTTGGTGGGATTGATCCCCAAAGTGGAGCTGCGGTTGTTCATGAGGTCGTCCGAAGTTTTGGAAAGCTGAAACAGGAAGGTAAGGCCAAACAACTTGAAGCTGCTGAAGTTGAGAAATAACCAAGAGAAAAATGGGAAGGTTTTGCGTGGTTGTCTGTAAACACATGCCTTGCCTTCTGTCAAATGTTTTAAGTTATCTCAAACAATGCATCAAAAGAGCCATCGTGGTGCAGTGGTTGAGATGCAATACTGCAGGCTACCTCTGTTGATCGCAGGCTGCCAGCAGTTCGATTATCAGCCTTCCATCCTCCTGAGGTCAATAAAATGAGGACCTAGATTGTTGGGGGCAATTGACTGACACTGTAAACTGCTCAGAGAGGGCTGTAAAAGCACCACAAAGGGTATATGTCTCAGTCATCATCATCTTTATTTAACAATCCCATAATCCCTTGCGGGGTGGAGACTGGGCAACTGAATTGAGCTAGCAGAGTGTTTACTGGCCGGATGCCCTTCCTGTCACCAATGTGGAGTTTTGTTCAGCATATATATATATTCTCATTGTGCCCAGAGAGATAAATATTTGTCTCTACCTAGGATCAAACAAACAGCCTCCTGATTGTGAGGCGAGAGCTCCAACTCTAGGCCACCGCACCACTGCTTATATAAGTCTAAGTCAGGGGTCTCCAACCTTGGCTCCTGGAAGCCTGGCGGACTTCAACTAAGTCCGCCAGGCTTCCAGGAGCCAAGGTTGGAGACCCCTGGTCTAAGTGCTACTGCTAAATAATGCAACTACGCAGCAATTTAAAACCGGAATCCAAACAAAGCTAGAAGAGTAGTTTTTGAGGGGTGCAGCTCCAATACAGGAAAAAAAATAAGATGTTGGAATGGTTTGTATCATCAACATTACTATTACCCATTCAGATGCAAAGCTTTCTCAATTGCCTTCGTTGCCATATGTATTTGGCATAATATAACTTCACAGCTTCTGAAAGCAAATATTCTACACCAAGCAACCCCTGGAGAATAACTGTTCCAGAATGCATTATGCTGCAGGAATAGTAACCTAAGAAAGCAAGGACAAAAAAGGAAACATACAAATGAAAGCAATCCAATGAACATTAATCTAAAGGTTAGTCCATGGACACTTTTCTGGTTCCAATGGAAGAGATAAGCGGTGGGATTCAAATTTTTGTTTTACTACTGGTTCTGTGGGCATGGCTTGGTGGGAGTGGCTTGGTGGGCATGGCAAGGGAAGGATACTACAAAATCTCCATTCCCTCCCCACTCCTGGGGGAAGGTTATTGCAAAATCCCCATTCCCTCCCCACCCCACTAACCTGCTTTCCAGCTCCGTTCTCCTGTGCAGGGCAACCAAAGAAGACCCAGCCAATCGCTGGGACTCGGGAGGCGGAGAATAGATGGGGGCGGAGCCAGTCAGAGGTGGTATTTGCTGATTCTCCAAACTACCCAAAATTTCTGCGACCAGTTCTCCAGAACTGGTCAGAACCTGCTGTATATCACCTCCGGAAGAGATTTTGTGTAGCTCAGGATTGAACTATGGAGTCCTTGGTGCTGATTGAGTTGGTTGTTTTTTGGCAGCCATTTCATTACCCAGCTAGATAACATCATGTATGGGGTTTGCTCACTGTCTATATACAGTAGTTTGCCCTGCTGGTGTTGGTCATGTGCTTATTTGGGTACAGTTTACACATTTGATTTTTGTCTTATTTTGTTTTAGCATGATGTCAACTGGGACTAGCCCTCTATATCCCACTTTTAAGGGCCTGCTTGTTATTCATAAACTGCTGAAAACAAATGAGAATTTAAACCAGAGGAAGCGGGGTACAGAATATTGTCATTTGGGCTGGCTTCACTCTCTGATGAATAATTTTTGACAATTAAACTGATGGTGCTTTAAATATTATAAATGTAGGTTGGCGACCCAGGAGGACAGTCATTTTTGCTAGTTGGGATGCTGAGGAGTTTGGCTTAATGGGGTCAACAGAATGGGCAGAGGTAAGTCCACAAGGTTGATTATGTGTATTAACATAAATTATTTTTCATGAAAAAAATCCTGTACTTTTTTTTAAAACTAGTCTCATTGCTTTAAATTTTTGCAAATATCTTCAATATCATGCAAATGATTTTGATGTTGAGGACCCCGAGTGGGTTATAACTATCCGTGTTTCTCATATAATAAGGCCGGGTCTTTTTTTTTTTTTTTTGAGCCCCGAAAACACGGTGAGGCCGTCTTTCGGGGGTGACTTAATTCCCCCCCCCTTGCATCTTTGGACGGGCGGGCGGCAACGGCTTGGATGTTGACCTCGGCGTTGGTGGGGCACTTCGTATCAGGGTCAATTCAGGCAGCACCATATCCGGGTTTGCAACAAAAGTACTTCCTAACGGCAAGCCCCCCCAACATTCCCCCCATTTCACATGTTTTAATATAGGCCTTAATTTGGGGGGGAGGGGCTTAATTTTATTTCATGCCTATAAAACATGCTGGGATTTCCTATTGGGGGAGGCCGCATTGTTGGAGAAACAGGGTAATACAAATGATAAAAATGATTTATAACTAATAAAAATAAGAAAAAAAATCAAACTTTAAAATTCAGGATAATTATGGAGGCTAGTATAAATTGAGCGTCACCTGAGTGAGTTAGTTTTGTGATGGATCATTTAAAAGAGCAAAGCTATGCTGGCTGGAGAATTCTGAGAGTAGAAGTCCACAAGTCTTAAAGTTGCCAAGTTTGAAGACCTCTGCTATACAGATAGCCCTTCAACTTACAACCACAACTGAGCCCAAAATTCACGTTATTAAGTGAGACAGTTGTTGGGTGAGTTTTCCCCTACTTTACGACTTTTCTTGCTAAGTGAATCTGCAGTGAATCTGTTAAGTTGTTAAGTAAATCTGCAGTTGTTAAGTGAATCTGCAGTTGTTAATTTAGTAACATGGTTGTTAAGTGAATCTGGCTTCCTTATTGCTTTTCAGAAGGTAGTAATAGGTGGACATATGACCCTGGGACACTGCAATTGTCATAAATACGAGTCAGTTGCCAAGCATCTTTATTTTGATCACATGACCCTGGGAATGATGCAATGGTCATAAGAGTGAAAAATAAATCATTTTTTCAATGCCATCGTAATTTGGTCACTAAATGAATTGTTGTAAGTTGAGGACAACCTGTATGTGAAAAGTAGTCCATAAAGAAATATTTGTGCTCCTAATCTGAATTAGTTTTCCATTGTAGGAAAATGTCAAAATACTACAAGAGCGGGCTGTGGCCTACATCAATGCTGATTCTTCTATAGAAGGTAAAACACACTTGTGATTGGTCGTTTCTGAAATGCATTGGATAAAGTGCTTTGACACTTCTGAACTTGCCAAACTTTCTTTTCTGGGGATTTAAGATTAGATTTCAGTTGATATTGTGTTACAAAATGTAAATGAGAAATATGAGATTGGTGAAGTTTGCTCAAGCCTGAGATTTCTCTCAGCTCTGTAAACTAACTCAGAATAACCGAATAACAAAGATAGAAGGAGCTTTACGGGTTTTCAGTGCAATCCCCTGCTCAAGCAGAAAATGCTGTACTATTTCAGATAAAAGGTTGTCCAAGAAAAAATTTCCAGAACAATTAGAACAGGGTCACCAACCTTTTGGACCTCAGGGACCACCAAACACATAATTTTAAATCCCAGGGACCAGAGACCTTGGAAAAATCTCAAAAAAAAGTCTGCAGGAAAATTCCCCACCCTATTTTCTTACCAATCGATCATTCTTTATTTGGGATCGCAGGATACCGTCTCCAGCTCCGTTCTCAGGGGGAGAGAGAGAGAGAGAGAGACTTTTGGCTTCATGCAAGGAAAGCAGCAGAAGCAGCAGAAGTCTTTCTTTCTCTCCCCCAAACTCCACCAGAAATGAGTCTTTGTGAGACTTGTCACGCCAGTGCAGCCTCTTGGAGCAAGAGGCCTTGCAGGGTCCTCAAGACTCATTTCTGGCAGAGTTTGGGGGAGAGAAAGAAAGACTTTTGCTGTTTTCCTTGCATGCAGCCAAAAGCAGAAGAAGAAAGAAGCGGAAAGAAGCAGACAGGTGAACAGGAGAGGAGCGTGGGGCGAGTGGGGCAAGTTCCCCCCCCCTTTCCCCATTCCCCTCACTACCTTGTGTTATTCGCAATGCAAGCAATGCAAGCCTTGTGTTCCCGCAGGCCATGTGGGCAGCACAGCCTTGTGTTCCCATGAAGCCTGGATTAATTGCTTTGGGGGTGACATTTCTCTGCGGACCACCAACATTTTCTCGTGGACCATCAGTGGTCCCTGGCCCACTGGTTGGCGACTACTGAGTTAGAACCATATGAATGGTTGTGGGAGCTGGGTATGCTTAGTCTAATGAAGAGAAGGATTAAGGGTGACACGATAGCAGTCTTCCAACATTTGAGGGGCTGCCACAAAGAAGAGGGGAACAAACTACTATATTTTCCAAAGCACCTGAGGGCAGGACAAGAAGTGATGGATCGAAACTGAACAAAGAGCAAACCAATGTAGAACTAAGGAGAAATTCCTGATAATGAGAACAAATAATAAATAAAACAGCTTGCCTCCAGAAGTTGTGTGTGCTCCAACACTTGAATGTTTTTAAGAAGTTAGACAGTCATTTCTCTGAAATGCTATAGGGCCGTGATGGTGAACCTATGGCATGCATGCCACAGGCTGCATGCAGAGCCATTTATGCCGGCATGCAAACCGAGGCAAATTTACCTCACTGCTCATGCACATACCTCACAGCTGATTTTCAGCTGGTTTGAGGCCTTTTTCAGCTTCCCAGAGGCTTGAAAAAAGCTTCTGCAGGCCAAATAGGCCTGTTTTATCACTTCCTGTAATAGCAGAAGTGATGAAATCACTTCTGGTATTACAGGAAGTGATGAAATAGGCCTATTATATCCTGCAGAGGCTTTTTCCAAGCCTCTGGGAGGCCGAAAAAGGCCTCAAACCAGCTGAAAATCAACTGTGAGGTGCAGTGCAGGTAAGGGTAGGAGTGGCTTGGGGGGCATGGGGGATTGTTCGTGCATATATGGAGGGGGGGCATATTGCCTTCTGGGTGTTGGCATGTGCGTGCAATTTTTGGCACAGCAGCCCAAAAAGGTTAGCCACAACTGCGATAGGGTCTCCAGCTTGGGCAGCAGGTTGGAATAGAAAACCTCCAAGATCTCTTCCAACTTTATTATCCAAAAAAATCAAAAAGCATTGAAGTATTTTAAAAAGTCAGAAACATAAGAACAATAGAAATCCACAATCAAACTATGTTGTTTAGGTTTCCCTCAAATAAGATTAATTTATTTAAAAGGATTCCTCCTAAAATACAATAAAGATGTTGTCTTTTTCTTTTAGGTAACTACACTCTTCGAGTTGACTGTACCCCATCGATGCATAGCCTGGTATACAATCTAACTAAAGAGGTAAAATATGGACAGATGTGTGGTGAAGTCACAGATCAATATCTTATAGTTTTGGAGAAGAATTCAGAACAATTCTCCCTAAGGTTCTTGGGAGCTTCAGATCTTTCACCTAACTTGCTTCATCCTGGTTTCTTTGCCTACCCCCAAAGATGGGTATTTTTGCTAATTCAGATATTTGGGATCCCAATTGCAGATTCTTTTATGGTACACTGCTAAAAATGACAATTTCCCATTTTATTTTATATTTAAAAAAAAGAGGATTCATAAAACTCTTGAAAAATAAATGAATGACATTGCAGCCAGCATTTCTTTACTGACAGATTCCATTTCTCTAGTTTGCAAAAATACAAGTGGTCAAGTGTAATAGTATGTGAGAATAACCTTGGGAGATGGAGGAGGAAGGTTTCCAATAAAATAGGATCAGTTCACCAAGGAATGCATCTTTTCGGAACACGCCTGCAAATCTGACATCAATCTTGCAAGACTGAGAGTCTTTCCAGTCTCTGGAAAACTAGGGAGGGCCTTTTTTGAAACTCTTCCCATGCTTTGGAGTCAGGAATGGGTTGCTGGGGGTTCGCAGAGGTTCAGGAGAACTCCTAGCTAAGATTCTGTGCAATTTAGAGAACCCCAAAATCCCACCCCACCCCTCCCAGGAGTCCCCACGTGGCCTGCTTTAGATGCAGTTCAGTGCAGGGCACGTGCAGAGGCTCGGGGAGGGTGAAAAATGGGCCTCCCTGATGTTCAGGGAGGCCAGAAACAGGCCTGTTCCCAGCTTCCAGAGAGCCTCCGGAGTCTGGGGAGGGCAAAAATACCCCCCTGGCATGGTGCAGGAGACCATCTAGGCCACGCCCACCATGGCCACGCCCACCCAGCAACTGGGCAGAGAACCCCTTGCTAAAATTGTTGAAGCCCACCCCTGCATATGGAGTCCTTGGAGGTCCCTGAATTTGGTTGTTTTTCTGAATATGTTTCATTACCCAGCTAGGTAACATCATCAGCGCTAGAAGGGAGTAGGGTGTAAAGTCCTGAGCATGGGCGCAAGGAACGGAGACGAGACATCAAACAGTGACTTCAACTCTTTATTATCAAGAAAGAAGAGAGCAAAATACTTGGGCAGCAGCAGCTCTTTTATAGAGCTGGCTGCTGTCAAAACAACCAATGAATTGAGTTTACCGCTTTCACAAGCGTCCAATCAGGGGGCCCCGTTAATAGCCAATCAGAGTGGCCAAAAACGACCAATCACGACTCGCTATCTACAGGCCAATGAGAAGTGCAGGATTACAAGCCTGCTGTAAAGTAAAGCTGTTGATGGTTGTATCGCTACGTTGGCTTAGTCCATAACATAGGGTATGCTCTCTGTTTATATGCTAGTAGTTTTTTCCTGTCAATGTTAGTGGGAATGTTCTTGGTGGATCCTTAATAAGACTGTAGTTTGCTGTAGAATAAAAAAAAAGTAGAATAAATTCACTAAATAAAATCAGAATGTTCAGACCTTTAATGTGGCACAAAAGAATGAAAAACACGAATTCTACAGTTGTAAAAACCTTTTCAACATTCTGGAAAATGGCTCCCTTTCAGAAAAACAGGAGTCTTCTTTTTGAAAAAGATGACATAGACCAGGGGGTCTCCAAATTTGGCAACTTTAAGATTTGTGGACTTCAGCTCCCAGCATGTGTCCTGGCCTTTCAGTCCTGGAACTTGCCATGTTGAAGGCAACATCTGAATTGTGAGGATCTATTTGACTTCTCTGTACAATTTTAATCTTGAAATCTCAGTGTGGGAAAAGTCTATAGAGATTCTCAGTCCTCCAGGTCCCAAAGGTGCTTTTTTTTTTTCAAGAGGCAACTGGGCTTTCTTTGTTTTTCCTTGAAGATGAATCCAAGAAGCTTCTTAAATTCTAGAATGAGAAGTGAACTGTCTTCCGGGAAAAACAAAGAGAGCCCAGTTGCCTCTTGAAAAAAAAGCACCCTTAGATCAACATAAGAAGATTAAAGACTCAAAGGGCAGAATTAATATCTGCAGTTTGGTTGGTCTAGAGTAGAGTTTTTCAACCTCAGCCAATGTAAGACGTATGGACTTCAACATACTGACTGGGAAATTCTGGCAGGGAAGTCCACACTTCTAATAATTGCTGAAGTTGAAAAAACACTGGACTGGACGGAATGTTCTTTTAGACTGGTCAGTCTGGTGTAATTGAGTATATTTTTCCGTTGAGCTCATACTTTGTCTGAGAAACAAAGGCCTTCCTGAATAACAATAATTAAAACCAGCTACTTTTCTTTTAGGCATGTAAATAGTATGGTACCTTGAAAAATAAAGATCATGTGGTTTGAATAATGACTGTGCACTGAAGCTTAGCTTAGGAATGCCAATATAAGCAAGTCTAATTTTATGTAGAGTTGCCCTTATGATTAAGTAGATAAGATAGCTTGTAACCCACAATCTATGACTTTGCAAAAAGCATGTTGCATCAGGCACCAGCCTCCTTTAGTCCAGATGTATTGGATTCCAAAATAACACTCCTGGGCATTGTGTAATATAACTGGAGCAAACCAGTTGAGAAAGGCTATGTTACACATTTCCCATTTAAACCATTGCAAAACTGACTGCACACAGCAATTCATATTCAATCTCCAAAGGTTGCTTGGAGCACACAGAAATGTGAATAGAGCACCTGTTTGTAATATCTTAAAGCAACAGCACCTTTTCCTGGGATCACATAGCTCCAGACAGATGCTATATTTTATTCATGGCCCCAATTTTCCTCCTGAAAAAGATTAGCAATAGCACTTAGACTTATATACCTCTTCATAGTGCTTTACAGCCCTCTCTAATTGATTTACAGAGTCTGCATATTGCCCCCAATTATCTGGGCCCTCATTTGACCGATCTTAGAAGGATGGAATAGAATAGAATAGAATAGAATAGAATAGAATAGAATAGAATAGAATAGAATAGAATAGAATTCTTTATTGGCCAAGTGTGATTGGGCACACAAGGAATTTGTCTTGGTGCAAATGCTCTCAGAATACATAAAAAAAGATACATTCATCAGGAGTTGAGAATCATAAGGTACAACACTTAATGATCATCATAAGTACAATAAGCAATCAATCATACTAGGAAACAGTCAATCTAAATCGAAAGTATACAAGCGACCAAGTTACAGTCATACAGTCCCAAGTGGGAGGGGATGGGTGATAAGGAGTGATGACAAGGTCAACAGCAATAGTAGTGCAGACTTTGTAAATAGTTGGACAGTGTTGAGGGAATTATTTATTTAGCAGAGTGATGGCATTTGGGGAAAAACTGTCCTTGTGTCTAGTTGTTCTGGTGTGCAGTGCTCTATAGCGTCGTTTTGAGGGAAGGAGTTGAACCAGTTTATGGCCAGGATGTGAGGGATCTGTAAATATTTTCACAGCCCTCTTTTTAACTCATGCAGTATACAGGTCCTTGATTGAAGGCAGGTTGGTAGTAATTGTTTTTTTCTGCAGTCCTAATTACTCTCTGAAGTCTGTGTCTGTCCTGTTGGGTTGCAGAACAAAACCAGACAGTCACAGAGGTGCAGATGATAGACTCAATCATTCCTCTGTAGAACTATCTCAGCAGCTCCTTGGGCAGTTTGAGTTTCCTGATTTGGCGCAGAAAGAACATTCTTTGTTGTGCTTTTTTGATGATGTTTTTGATGTTAGGTGTCCATTTTAGGTCATGTGATATAGTAGAACCTAGAAATTTGAAGGTCTTTACTGTTGATATGGTGTTCTTTAGTATTGTAAGAGGTGGTAGTATGGGAGGGTTTCTTCTAAAGTCTATCACAATTTCTACGGTTTTGACTGTGTTCAGTTCCAGATTGTTCTGGTTACACCATGAGGCAAGTTGTATGCAGATTCATCATTGTCTCGAATGAGACCAATCACTGTTGTGTCATCAGCAAACTTCAGTATTTTAACAGATGGATCATTTGAAATGCAGTCATTGGAATATAGGGAGAAGAGAAGTGGAGATAGCACACTGCCTTGGGGGGGGGGCTGTGCTGATTGTACAGGTATCGGATGTGATTCTGCCTAGCTTCACCTGCTGCTTCCTGTCTGTTAGGAAGCTTATGATCCAGTTACACGTGTGTTCAGGTAGTTGGTTTAATTTACTTAGAAGAGTGTCTGGAATGATAGTATTGAATGCTGAACTGAAGTCTACAAAGAGGACCCTTGCATAGGTATTTGGAGATTCAAGGTGTTGTAGGATGTAATGCAGAGCCATGTTAACAGCACCATCTGTTGATCTATTTGCTCGGTATCAAACTGCATGGGATCTAACAGCAGATCTGTGATGGTTTTCAGGTGGGACAGCACAAGCCTTTTAAAGATTTTCATAACTACATATGTTAGAGCAATTGGTCTGTAGTCATTCAGTTCCTTGATGGAGGGCTTCTTGGGCACTGGGGTAATAGTAGAGCATTTGAAGCAGGAAGGAACATAGCACATCTCTAGTGATCTATTGAAGATTTGAATGAAGATGGGGGCCAATATGTCAGCACAGACTTTTTAGCAAAAAGAAGTTATCTTGTCTGGCCCTGGTGCTTTTCCTGGCTTTTGTCTGTATAATAGATCTTGCACTTCTTTTTCTGTGATCACCAGAGGTTGTGAATCCAATGGATTGGGGCCAGTTGTAGGAGGCTTGGCTGTTGTTGATGTGTTTGAGATGTGGGTTGTGGAGATAGGTGGCTGTAATTTCCTTTCAAACCTGTAGTAAAACACATTCAGGTCATCTGCTAGTTGTTGATTTCCTTCTGCCTGGGAAGGAGGTTTGCTGAAGCCAGTGTTTTCATCACAGAACTTATATATTATAGTTATATCCTGAGACCAGCTGTTGTTAATATATAAACATAATCCTCCACCCCTTGTTTTACCTGATGTCTCTTCAATTCTGTCTGATCTAAATGTCTGAAATCCTTGGATGTATATGGTGTTGTCCCCATGAATTTGTGGATTAATCCAGGTTTCAGTAAAACAAAGAACAGCTGAATTGTAAAAATCAGAATTCCATCTATTTAAGAGATGAATTTCATCCATCTTATTAGCAAGTGAGTGTAAATTAGTCAGAAAGATTGAAGGGAGAGGAGTCCCCCCCCCCATTCCTTAGTCTGTTTAAAATTCTCGCTCGTTTACCTCGTCTCCTTTATGGGCGAGGCCAGTTCTTTGCTTTCTTTGTTGTAATCCATAGCACCGGAGAATTAGTTAGAATCTCCTCCGCATTTGCAAAAGCAGCTCCGTAAGGAAACATTGCCTATTTCTTAGCAGGTGGTCTCATGAGTATGAAATCCGTAGTGAATTACAGATAATAATAAGCAATAAAGAAACCATTAGAGAGCATTTCACCGAGGCAGCCGTTGTCAGTGCCATCTTGGCAGCAGTCCAAAGGCTGAATCAACCTTGAGCCAGACAGGATCGAACTGCTGTCAGTCAGCAGAGTTAGCCTGCAATACTGCATTCTAACCACTGCGCCACCACAGCTCTTGATAATCATGGTATTTCTTCCCTTTCTTCTATAGTTTCATTAACATAACACATGTCTTCGTAGATACCAAGTCCAGATGAAGGATTTGAAGACAGATCTCTTTTTGAAAGCTGGTATGAGAAAAACCCATCAAGGGAACATAAAGGCTTCCCAAGGTAAATGCCCAAACAGGAAAGGTAGCTATCAGAGGTTGAGTTGTCTTGCAGAGAAGGGAGTAGATTTTTTGGTGGCAGCTGAGATGCAAAGACAAAAGTGACAGTCCAAATATATTGGGGTCTGTTCTGGAAGATAGAAAGCAGAAGAGCCAGTTTGGTGTAATGGTTGAGGTGCTGGTCTACAAACCAGGACACCATGAGTTATAGTGTCAACTCTGAAGCTGGTCTCACTGAGCGTCCGTATTGCCACACGGGAGCTGAGGGATAGGGACAGGGGTGGGCTTCATAAATATTAGCAAAGGGTTCTCTGCCTGGTTGCTGGATGGGCGTGGCCATGGTGGGTGTGGCCTAGTTGGCCTCCTGCACCACAGCAGGCTGGGCATTTTTGCCCTTCCCGGGCTCCGGAGGCTTTCCTTGAGCCTCCAGGAGGATGAAAAGGGCCTCCCCTGGCTCCGGAGGCTCTCTGGAAGCCAGAAACAGGCCCACTTTCGGCCTTCTCAAACTTCTGGGAGGCCTGTTTTTTGCTCTCCCCAAGCCTCCGCAAGCATCCTGCACTTACCTGCATTGAAAACAGGCCGCTTGGAGACTCCTGGGAGGGACGGGATGGGGTGGGTGGGATTTGGGGGTTCTCTGAACTGCACAGAATCTTACCTAGGGGCTCTCCCGAACCCCCAGCAGCCCACCCCTGGATAGGGAGGGGGGGAATAGAGATAGCTGGGCTTTTGTAGCCAAAACAAAATTCTTTCTCCTGTGAACCAAGGACATTCCAATAGCTGGCTGGAGAGAGGAGGAGGAGAGGAGTAACCAGGCAACCGATTAGCACCTAGATTGGACCATATGACTTATTGTTTGGGAGAAAGGGAAATGTTTACTTTTTAATTAGATGAAAACCACGGGAACTCTCAGAGTCGGTTTTTCAACAGTCTGTGCCAATATGATATCTCCAAATAAAACTGTCCTTTGAGAAATCTACCTGCCTCGGAGTTCTGTTTGCTGTGGGTGTATTACTTGGAATGCTAACAACTAGTTTCACCTTAGGCCAGACCTGTCAAACTGGCAGCCTGTGGGCCAAATGCATCACGCGCAGGCCGCGCCCACCCCGGCACCGCAAAGGCAAAAATCATTGTGATACATCACAATACATCATGTGATGCGATCAAGTTTGACACCCGGGCCTTAGGCATTAAAACCAGCCAATCACTAGAAGGCTGTGAGTTCTAGTTCCACCTTAGACATAAAAGCTACCTGGGTGACTTTGGGCCAATCACCCTCTTATTAGCCCATCCCACCTCACAGGGTTGCTGTGGGAGAAACAGCAGCAGGAAGAAGAACTATTATATATGTTTACTGCCTGGATTTATACTTATAAAGTAATAAAGGCAGGCTAAAACTCTAATAAATGCATCAAATAAGTAAAGTGAGTATTTGCCTCCATGATGCTCACGGTAGTAATCGCTCAAGCAAAGGTATTCAATTTGGCTGGGGAAAACCTCTCCTTCCACATCTTTCAGAACATATTCAGATATGCATCCAACTTCCCCCTCTCTTTCTGATCTACACACTAGACTACCCAGTCTCTTCCCCTCTTTCTTCTGTAAATGATAAAATCAGCTTTGTAAAGAAAAGAAAGAAAGAAGGAGATGGAGATGGAGACGGACAGATGGACAGAACCTTTTTGAGATCTCTGGTGTCTCATCTTAAAATAATACTTTTATAATTTCTTATTTCTTTCCAACAGGATAAACAAACTGGGTTCCGGCAATGATTTTGAAGTCTTTTTCCAAAGGTTGGGAATTGCTTCTGGTAGAGCCCGTTACACTAAAAACTTTGTAAGTGTGTTCAAATAATTTTTGGGAAGGGTGGTGCTTTCGAGTGAGTGTTGACACCTGGTGTCTGCCTGGACCAATCCCTGCAAATTTCTTAGGAAGAGTTTGGAAGTGGTTTGCTATTGCCTCCTCCTTAGGGATGACTGACTGGCTCAAGGTCTCCTAGCTGTACGCAAAGCAGGACTAGAACTAACAGTCTCCAGACCCGCTCTCTGTTCAAAGAATAGCGTGAAGAAATCTAACTGAGACTGCCTTCTGAAACCTAAAACTCTCCAGATGTTGGATTATGGGAACTGCAATTCAGGCCATGTGAAACATGCCCAAAACAAGAAGGCTGCGAGCATTCCATCTGGAGAATCTGAAATCTTTCCACTTTAAAGATAAGAATTACCTGTGAAAGTCCATTTTTCTTATCTCAAGTATTTCCCAACTGTTTGGAAGATGTAAATTATCTAAGAATTTAATTCCAGTGGAAACAGATGGCCTTTCCCATGTCAAGAGTGTACAATCCACAACCCTGTTTGCAGAAATCTTATTGAAAGAGCCCAAGGCAATACTGTATTAAGTAAAATATAATTTGGGCCTCACCTTAGGTCATCTAGCTATAAAAGGACAGATTAAAGATCTTCAAAGCTGCTTATTAAATCACTTTTCTTATTTAGTCTATTGATTTACAGTTAAAGGCCCAACAATAAGGGAAGAAATAACAAGCAAAATAAATACTTGAACATGACAATATAATACAGAGTAAAAGAAGCAACATAATAAAGGAAGATTGAAGACAAAGACCTAGCTTATATAACCCTAGTGTTTCTCAAATTTGGCAACTTTAACTTGTGTGGACTTCAATTCCCAGAATACCCTAGGTGGCAAGGCTATAAGTTTGAGTCCTGCCTTGGCCATGAAAGCCAGTTGGGTGACTTTGGGCCAGTCACTCCCTATCAGTCCAACTTATCTCAGAAGGATCTTGTTGTGAGAAAAATAGAAGAAGAAGGAACATTAGGTTTGTTCATCACCTTGAACTATTTATAAAAATAATAAAGACGGGGTAAAAATTTTTTTTAAAAAAGAACATGTTCAAATCAGCAACAATTTATCATTTGCAATGAGCAAATTATCAAACCCTGGGAAGTCTGTAGAGATTCTCAGTCGTCCAGGTACTTTTTTGAGGAGACAATTGGATTTTCTTGTTTTTTTTCTTTTGAAGATGTTTTGTTTATCATCCAAGAAGCTTCTTCATCTCTGTAGGACTTTTAGCTATACAGTTTGGGAGGAACACCCTTTGGATGGTGTGAGAGTAGGAATGGACTTCCAGAGGGAAAAAAATTGAAGGCCACAGGAACCAGAAGCACTACTCAGGGGATCTTGAGGAAACAAGTGCTTCAACGACCCTCTAAAAGGATGCAAATGGCCAGCTGTCTGCAAGAAATATAAATCCTTCCATTCCCCACCATCCTGTCAGAGTTGAAGAAGCTTCTTGGATGATGAGAAGCGAAACGTCTTCAAAAGAAAAAAACAAGAAAGTCCAGTTACCTCCTGAAAAAAAAAAAACACACCTTTGGTAAAACCCTGGGAAATAATTAATGCAATGCAAGTGAAATATCAATTGAAATTAGAGTGCATCTAATAATCCTTTTTAGTGCATTTGCAGTCCAAACCATCCAGTTCAGCCACCATGTATTATTAGCTCTTAGGACAGATCGGTGAACATAGCCATTTTATTTTGCTAATTGAAGTGTTGGATACGTTGTGCAAACCCCTTCTTCTTGGTGTATGAACGTTGTTCAATCACCAAAACGAAGCCCACATAGGCTGACATCTTTCTTTCCAGAAAGTGGACAAGTTCAGCAGCTACCCGGTTTATCACAGTGTTTATGAGATGTACGAGATAGTGGAAAAGTTTTATGACCCAACTTTCAAGAATCACTTGGCTGTCACCCAAGTGCGAGGCGGGCTGGTGTTTGAGCTGGCTGAGGCTGTCATCCTCCCTTTCGACTGCAGAGATTACGCCAAGGCACTTAATAGCTATGTGGATATCATTTACAACATAACCATGAAACATCAGGCAGCGATGGAAGTACACAAAGTATCATTAGGTAAGCAGACAAAATCTCCAACATCAAGGTAGGATCTTCAATAACACACAGCATTCCTCACTGATTCCTTTGATCTACCTGTTGTGAAAGTGAGTTCTCAGGCAGTCAGTGAAAAATAAAATCTGACCATTGCAAAGCAACAGAGTAACAGTCGGAAGGGACCTTGGAGGTCTTCTAGTCCAACCCCTGCTCAAGCAGGAAACCTTATACCATTTCAGACAAATGGCTGTCCAATTTCTTCTTAAAAGCCTCCAGTGATTGGAGCATCCACAACTTCTGGAGGCAAGGTGTCCCACTGATTGATAGTTCTCACTGTCATTTCACCTCAATTCTAGGTTGGTTCTCTCCTTGATTTTTATTTACTTTTTATTTTATTTGTTTGTCAAGCATGTATGAGAAAACAAGTATAAGTATGAACATAACGTATAAACATATAAGTATAAACTGGTATAAGTATATACATTGTAAATGAGTATGAATAAATGGGAATAGTAGGACAGGGATGGTAGGCATGCTGGTGCGCTTATGCACGCCCCCTTACAGATCTCTTAGGAATGGAGTGAGGTCCATGGTAGACAGTTTAAGGCAAGGGTGGGATTCTACCAGTTCGCACCTATTCGCTAGAACCGGTTGTTAACATTCTGAGCAGTTCGGAGAACCGGTTGTTAGAAGAAATTACTGGCCTAATCCTGTAAGGAAGGCAGGAAGGAAACATTCTGGTGTTGCTTACAGAAACTGCCTCTCCGTTAACCCCTATTACATTCTTGGCAGGACTAGACTTCCTGTCTCAGGAACTTCTCTGGAGTTTTTTCCCCCTCCTTTGCTGGTACTTTGCTTGTGTGGAGTGACCATTCAAAGTTACAATGGCCCTGAAAAAACTGACTTATGACCATTTTTCACACTTACATCTATTGCAGCATCCGCACAGTCATGAGAAGCCAGGCGAGGAGATGCGTGCCTTGATGTGAGTGATGCTGATTTGGCCACGCCCAGCCAATAACATGGCCACCAAGCCATGTCCACCTAGTCACATGATCACCAAGCCATGCCCACCAACTAAGCCATGCCCACAAAACCAGTTGTTAAAAAATTTGTATCCCACCCCTGCTTTAAAGTTAAAGTTTTGGGGGTTTGAGGATGTAACAACAGTCAGGTAGTGAGTTCCAGGCACTGACCACTCTGTTGCTGATAAGTTTCTATCCATCGCTTCTTGTCCTGCCTTCAGGTGCTTTGGAAAATTGGTTGACCCCTTCTTCTTTGTGGCAATCCCTCAGATATTGGAAGAACCGTTAATTCTTCTCTTTGTTAGGCAAGGCATACCTCCAACCATTCCTTGTATGGTTCTAAATCAGGGGTCTCAAACTCAATTTACCTGGGGGCCGCTGGAGGCAGAGTCTGGGTGAGGCTGGGCCGCATAAGGGATTCCACAAAAAATGTTGTTAAAAAAATATCCTCAATATCCTTTCATATCACGGTGGGGGGCCACAGGATATCGTCCTGCGGGCTGCAATTGGCCCATGGGCCGCGAGAATGAGACCTCTGTTCTAAATGTTCCAAATAAGAAAACTTCTATAAAAAAGAGAGGCCTCAGTAATCTGTTACATAGGCCCAAGAGTTTATCTTGTCTGCATCTCTAAACCAGGGTTGGACATTATGGCAACTTTATGATCTGTGGGCTTCAATTCATGCTGGCTCAGGAATTCTGGGAACTGAAGTCCACAAGTCATAAAGTTGCCATAGTTGCCCATCCATGATCAGAGTTTGCTCTTGAAACCCAGAAGTTGATAGAACCTTTTAATTAGAGCTTCCTCATCTTTCTTCAAAAAAGATTAATTAAGGGCCTCTTGGATTCTTGTGGGGTTGCCTCCAGTACTCCCTGTTGGGTGAATCTCGATAGCAGCTATGTGAAGGATACCTACTTAACAATTCTTTCTCTCCGGTACTTTTTTTAAAAAATATTAGATATACAAAATGACTCCCTTGACTGGGTGCAGCCTGGGTATCACCGAGGGTCTTTGGGGGTTAGATTTAGCCCTTGTGAGTTAATTGACTGGGTCAATTGGATCATTTTTTGGTGTAACCACCTCACTGTTTCAACCAAATATATTGGGGAAGGGAAATGCTTACCACAACTGTGCATGTTCCAGATATATTGTGAACTTTGTTCAAAGCAGTTACCTCAAAAAAATGAAGATTAGTATCAGGGAATCGTGATCTAAATGTTGTCCCTACTTGTGATTTAGGGAAAGTCCTAAAGCTACCGTGGATCTAGAGTCACTCCATGAAGCAAATGATAGACTCAGAAACACACACACACACACACACGAAATTATTTCATGAAACTTAGTTTCACAAGATGTGGAGGCAACAAGAATGCAACTATCCAATGCAACTGGCTAATAGAGAGGATAAAACATCACCAGGAGCGGAGGCAATCCCGTAAAACAGAATTACAGGTAGTCCTCAACTTAGAGCAGGTCATTTAGTGGCCGTTCAAAGTTACAACAGCACTGAAAAAAGTGACTTGTGACTGTTTTTCACACTTATGACCATTGCCACATTCTGCGACCTTCTGACAAGCAAAGCCAATGGGAAAGCCAGATTCACTTAACAACCATGTGACTAACTTATCAGCTGCTGTGATTCATTTAGAGTCTGTGACAAGAAAGGTCGTAAAATAGGGTAAAACTCATTTAACAAATGTCTCACTTCACAGAAATTTGTGGTATCCTTACAAACATAGACAGCCATATGTGCTGCTTTTATCAAAATGGGACCTCCATTCCCCTTTCCAATTTGGTGTACATAAAATATGAACCAAGCTGCAGATAACTCCTAGCTCAAGTGCAGCCACTGCACCCAAAGGCAAGAGATTTAACAGATTAACAGAGTTGGAAGGGACCTTGTAGGTCATCTAGTCCAACCCCCCTGCCCAAGTGGGAGACCCTACACCATTCCTGACAGATGGCAATCCGGACTCTTCTTGAAAGGCTCCAGTGATGAAGCTCTCACAACTTCTGAAGGCAGCTTCTGTTCCATGGACAGTAGATTGTTCTCACTGTCAGAAAATTTCTCCTTATTTCTAGGTTGAATCTTTCCTTGGTCAGTTTCCATCCATTATTCCTTGTATGGCATTCGGGAGATTAACTAACAGGTCCTGAAAAGACTGTGTCATGCAGTTTTCGTCTTTTCCTATGTCATCAGCATCCACCTTGGTTTGCCAAAGTAGACAATCCTTTGTTTTTTCAGTTAACTGCTGTGAAACAAAAACTACCTTAGAGTGAATAATTGTTGACCTCTTCCTACTGTTTGTTTACATGGGCTTCCTGCCATAATACAACTACTTTCTCAGTTTGGGCGCTGTCTCGGAATTCCAGTGTGCTAGGCCATTATGGAAAATTCTGAATTATAATTCTTATATCTCTAAAAAGCATGGGGGGTAAAGCAATGGTGGGATTCAAATATGTTTGCTATCAGTTCTGTGGGTGTGGCTTGGTGGGCATGGCAGGGGAAGAATACTATAAAATCTCCATTCCCACCCCACTCCCGGGGAAGGTTACTGCAAAATCCCATTCCCTCCCCACCAACTAACCTGCTTTTCAGCTCTGTTTTCCTGTGCAGGGCAACCAAAGAAGACCCAGCCAATCAGCTGGGACTCGGGGCCAGTCAGAGGTGGTATTTGCCAGTTCTCCGAACTACTTAAAATTTCCGCTGCCGGTTCTCCAGAACTGGTCAGAAACTGCTGAATACTACATCTGGAATGAGGGGTGTGAGAGCCACAAGTTCTCTACACTTGAGCTAATATTATGGAAACAATAAAAGTAAGAGTCTCGTAATTTAGCATTTTCTCGTCTTCATTATTCCAGATTTGCTTCGGGATTCCGTAAAGGCATTTTCAGAAGTGGCTAATGACTTTCATCGCAGACTTGAATTAGTGGACATCCATAAGTAAGCTCCTAATTTTCTGGCCATTCAGATAAGATATCCTCCATTCTCCTGATATTAATTGAAGTTGAAGGGGTCCTTGTAATTTCCATCTTGAGAAAGTTCAGTTAAAATATCCTCTCTCATCTTTGCTTGGTTTTCCAAAGTCTGTGCATCCTGATCAAAAGCCATATTCCCTCTAACATTGTCGTTTTCAATTGTCTAATTTCCAGTCCACTTGAAGTAAGATCTTGGAATGATCAATTGATGTTCTTGGAAAGGGCATTTATTGATCCTCTTGGATTGCCTGGCAGACCATTTTATAGGTAAGGAGAAAAATATATATTTATTTCTTCAATTTCTATAGACACCTAACTCAACTCAGTGATTCAGGGTGGCTTGTCAACCTTCTTTCCATTCTCCCAGTCTTAAAGATCCTTATATATCATAAGAACATAAACAGTGATCTTTTGGACTAGACTTCTGGCCCATCTAGTTCATAATGTGTTCTCACAGTGACCAACCAACGGCTTAAAGAAGCCCATTGAGTCTCCCAGCTGATGGCTTTCAAAAATTTTAACAAGAAATTGCCTTGTCCATCATATCATAATGGATTTGTTTGAAAAAAAAAAACCCATCCAGATATTTGCCTGAAAGGTAATGAAGTCCAAATAAGCCATAGAGGTCATTCTATCAGGTATAAAGATGGTCAGTTGAGATATGGAAACTAAACAATGGAGGAGAAGACTTGGTGTCTCCTAATCTTTGAACTGCTTCTTAAAAACAAATCTTGAGATCTTCTTCAAAAGAGATCTTTCATCTACCAATCTAATCCTTTGGGCTTTCAGAATGCATCTGGTTATTGATTAGGTGACATTGAATGTAGACTAGGTGAGCCTCTGGCCTGATTCAACGAAGTCCTTCTTAACGTTTTGAAGGCAGCAGGTTAGAGAATGCCGATTTGTTTCAAGCCTTGAGAACTTCTATTCTAAATAACGTGATTCCAATGGTCAATTGACCTGACTGCTTTTTTTTCTAGACACATCATCTTTGCTCCAAACAGTCACAACAAGTACGCTGGAGTGTCCTTCCCTGGGATCTATGATGCCCTGTTTGACATTGATCACAAAGCAGACCAAGAGAAAGCGTGGGAAGAAGTGAAGAAGCAGATCTTCATTGCTGCTTTCACCGTAACAGCTGCAGCTGGGACTCTCAAAGAAACACCATGATTTGCTAGACACCATGATTTCATAGTTCTCAGGTAAACGCAACTTCAGTTGGATCTTGCTGACATCATGATTAACTTGGTATATGTTGTGCTCCTAGTAGATTAAAGATCATTAAGTACACTCTGGCTAAAAGAGCCGTTCAGCCCAAGCTGAAGCCAATATTATTCATCCATATGGATGCTCCTGTGAAATTCTTTGCTCTCACTATCTATCCAGAAAATAGCTCCGATGAGTTAAATTGTTGTTCGATGATCTGCTGACATTGAGAAAAATATCCATGTTTTTTTTAGACCTGGGCAGATGGGAAGAAGAGGTGGGAAGAGATTGGAGCAATATTTGATGATTGTTTTTCTGATCACCAAAGCTAATGTAATGAAAAAAAACAACAACCACCCCTGCTTAAAACACGGGTTTTATCTGGACCATAACTTCTATGAAGATTTTATCTAGGACTTTAATACCTGTTGACCTTAAGTGACACAAACACACACCTGTTGTAGGTTTATTTGGGCGTGGTGACAGAGTTGAGGATGAGACTGATATAGTTGCTATAACAAGGGTCCTTTTTCTTACAACAGGATCCAATGTTAAGATATTAAACTCAAGACTCAAATTCTGTCCTTCTTTGCTCTTATGCAATATCATTTAATAGTATTTCATCTTCCTATAATTAAGTTTTCAACCTCAATTTTCTTTGTTGGTTGTTTCTTTTCCTCTTCTTTAAGGATTATCTCTGTGGGCTGTTTTTTCCTTCTTTTCAACTCTTTTCTCTTTGCTCTTCATTTTAGGTATCACAATTCTTGCATGCCATAGACTATTTTTAACCATCTGATTTTGGAGCTTTAATTGCAGGAAGGTCAAAGGTATTTTTGCCCCTCAAGTCCCTTTGTATACAAAACCATGACGTTTTTAATTAATATTTCAATCCTAAACTGTCACTATGCAAAGTTAATTTTATGGAGTAGATAGCCATACTTTCTCATCTCCATATCTTATCTCCATGATGCAAGGACTTACCTCTCCTCAGAAGGCTCTCATGCTGAGAAAGCTGGAAGTAAAAAGAAGAAGAAGACAACCAGCAACAAAGTGGATGGATTCAGTTGCAGGGATGATACACGTGAGGGATTGCCAGCAAGGTCCAACAGAGTCACATATGACTTCTCAAAAATTAAAAGAACTGATGAAGAAGAAGCTATCTTGATTTGACCTCCTGCCTCCAAGGATGCTTTTCTTATGGCATTCATTCGAGTTAAGCTTCATTTATTGTGATTTGAAATAACCTTCAGGTATTATGAAAAAAATGCTCTCATTCATTCAGTCATTCATTAGTTGATTGATTGATTGATTGGTTGATTGATTGATTGGTTGGTTGGTTGATTGATTGATTGATTGATTGATTGGTTGATTGATTGATTGATTGATTCATTCATTCATTCATTCAATGTGTATAGATGTCCATCCCACATTTGTGACTCTGAACAGCTCATATAATTAAAATACAACCAGTAAACAAAATACAGAGTTCAATAACAAACATAATAACTCCCCTTTAACACCCAATTAAAACCATATATTGTTTTATTTTTCATCACTTTATTTCATAACATGCAACATCCCGTGGTCGCCTAAGTTGTTTGCACAATGCATAGAAAAATAGGGTGGGACTTCAATTGGATCATAGCTGCCACCTTGATGTTTTATCCCAACCCAACCTCAAAGGGGACCTGTTCTGTAATGTGTCAGATGAACACAGGATGACCCTAGCATGAATTCTAGCAATGTCTATAGAGATAGTCTTTGACTTACTATCGCAATTGGGACCAGAGCAAGCGAACGGTGTTCTCTTCAAATTAGCAAGAGCATTGAGGCTTATATACTGCCCCATAACACTTTTCAGAACTCTCTGTGTGGTTTACAATGTAAAAGCATTATTTGCATATGGCCCCCAACAATCTGGGGTCCTCATTTTACCCACCTTGGAAGGATGGAAGGCTGAGTCAACCTGGAGCTCCATCAGGATCGAACTCCAGGCTGTGGGCAGACTTTGCTTGCAATGCTGCAGTTCAACCACTCTGCCATCAGGGGATATAACACCCTAGTGTACATTAAATATAGAATTTTGTTGACTTCCTTAACAGTGTTTTGATAAGCGTGGATTTAAGAGTCAATGTGTTCTATGAAGAATTGAAATACTAGGCCAGTAACAAATCTAGGAAATGTATGTAGTTCCTAAGACAACACCAATTTGATGACACAAATGCAGGGATGGGCTGTAATCGGTTCATCCCAGTTCAAGTGAACCAGAACCAAACCAGTAGCTAATTTTATGGCTGGTTCAGTGAACCGGCAAATCCCATCCCTGGGTGGCCCCTCCCCTCCCAGGAATCCCCACACAGCCCATTTTGCATCGCAGGTAAGTGCAGGGCCCATGTGGAGGCTCAAGGATGGCAAAAAATGGGCCTCCCGGAGCCTCTGGAAGACCGGAAATGGGTTCATTTCTGGCCTCCAGAGGGCTTCTGGAGGCTGGGGAGACTGTTTTTGACCTCCTGGAGGCTTCAGGAAAGCCTCCGCAGCCCGGGGAGATCAAAAACACCCCTCCACCATGGTGCAGGAGGCTGACTAGGCCATGCCCACTCAGCAACCAGGCAGAGAACCGGTTGCTAAAATTTTTGAAGCCCACCCCTGGACAAATGAATTAATCAATCAATCAAAAAAAAAAAAGTGTTCTATGATCACAGCTTCATTGGAAATTCAAAAGTGGGGTAGAGAGAAAGGCCCAGCCTCCTTATAACCAATCAGTGGAAAGATTGTTTGCAGATTCGCCACCTGCTGAACTTCAAAAGTCTTCTGATGAAGAAGAGTGGGTAGAAAGTGGAGAATAATAATAGAATCATAGGGCTGGAAGAAACCTTGGACATCTTCTAATCCAATCCCCTGCCCAATGGTGAGATACAACCGGTATAACAACCAGTTCAATGAGTGTACGCTTCGCGCGCGCAACATTTGAAAACCACCCATTTTCAGCTCTAATACTTACCTTCTACTGCAGCCCCGGGTGAATAAAACAGCTGAGGCATGGGAATCCGTTGTGCCTCGCGAATCAGCTGAGCTGCAAAACACAGAAATAAAGGACAGATTAGGGCCAGAGCAAGGAGGGGGGGGGCAAATGATCGCCAAAACTACTGCATCACCCGAACCAATGCAAACCGGTAGAATCCCACCCCTGTCCAAGGCAGAAGACATTACTGGACCCTAAACAAAGAAGCATCCAATCTTTCCTTGAATACCTCCAGGAATAGAGCACCTCACAATTTTAAGAGAGTAATTTCCCTTTTTAAATATTAGAACGTGTGCTTAACTGTATTTGACTAAAGCCCAAACAGCTGGCTGAGAATGGAGAACAGAAGAATTGGGGAGAAGACCAGGGCTGGGCTGCTGGGGGTTCGCAGAGGTTCGGGAGAGCCCCTAGCTGAGATTCTGTGCAATTCAGAGAACCTCCAATTCACGCTCCTGGCTGGCCTCACCCATCCCTCCCTTCCCCTCTCAGGAGTCCCCACCTGGCCCGTTTTGGATGCAGGTAAGTGCAGGGCACGCACAGAGGCTCAGGGAGGGTGAAAAACGGGCCTCCCAGAAGTTCAGGAAGGCCAGAAATGGGCGTGTTTCCGGCTTCCAGAGAGCCTCCAGAGCCCGGGGAGGCCATTTTCACCCTCCCAGAGGCTCAAGGAAATCCTCCAGAGGGGTTCCCCCCCCCCCCCGCCATGGTACAGGAGGCTAACTAGGCCACGCCCACCATGGCCACGCCCACCCAGCAACTGGGCAGAGAATCCATTGCTAGAATTTTTGAATCCCACCCCTGGAAAAGACAGACTTCCAGCAATTGGCAAAAAGACAAACAAGGCCCAGAAATTTACAGTTGAGCTACCCTTATCAGGCTGTACAAACAAATTGCCCCACCCTTCAACCCTGCCTGGCTTTGGAACACCTTAGTGCTACAGGCTGTGAAGAGAGCTGGTTCTTCCAGCTGTAATAACAGCTGGGAAGAAAGAAAGGAAGGAAGGAAGGAAGGAAGGAAAGAGAAAGAAAGAAAGGAAGGAAGGAGAAAGAAAGAAAGAAAGAAAGAAAGAAAGAAAGAAAGAAAGAAAGAAAGAAAGAAAGAAAGAAAGAAAGAAAAAGAAAGAAAAAGAAAAAGAAAGAAAGAAGGAAGGAAGGAAGGAAGAAGGAAGGAAAGAAGGAAAGAGAGAAAGAAAGAAAGGGAAAGAAAGAAAGAAAGAAAGAAAGAAAGAAAGAAAGAAAGAAAGAAAGAAAGAAAGAAAGAAAGAAAGAAAGAAAGAAAAAGAAAGAAAGAAAGAAAGAAAGGATTCACACATGTTAGATGTTGTCTACCTACTCACAGCTGAAGGAGCTATTCTAGACAGTTGTCCCAAAGGTGCTTCCTGCTGCCACCACCACCAAAAGACAACTGGATTTTCTTGGGTTTTTTTCCTCGTTGAAAACATATTTTTGCTTTTCATCCGGGAAGGTCCTTCAGTTCATAGACAATTCATGCCTGGCTCAGGAATTCTGGGAGTTGGAACTCCACAGGTCAAAAAATGGGTCATACTTTCTCACCCCAATCTCAGCTTCCAAAGAACAGGAAGTTGGCTGAAACAATGGATGCTGCTGAGAGCGAAGTTTCATTTTTAGCAAAATTGCCCAGTTCCTGAATGAAGATAAGGTTAACTGCCTCTTGCTTACAAAGGGTGGGGGCCATAGAGACTGTGGGCGGAGGGGGGAGGGACGGTTTGGATCATAGCATTTCTTTGGGGAGGGGGGAGGGGACCAGGCAGAACTTAATAAAGAACATAAGTAACATTCCCCATTTTGCCCAAAGATTCAAAGAAAGGAATCTCATAGCTTATGCTATAGATTCCAGTTTCAGAAATCTCTGCTTCTCTTTCACATATCTCTATCTACTTATCTATCTGTCCGTCCATCCATCCATCCATCTATATCTTTCAATAAGTATCAGTATCTATCTTTCAATATCTCTATCTTTCTATACATATATACATCTAACCATCCATTTGTCCATCTATCCATCCATCTATCTATCTCCATCCATATCTATCTATCTATCTATCCATCCATCCATCCATCCATCCATCCATCCATCTATATCTTTCAATAAGTATCAGTATCTATCTTTCAATATCTCTATCTTTCTATACATATATACATCTAACCATCCATTTGTCCATCTATCCATCTATCTATCTATCATCCATCCATCCATCCATCCATCCATCCATCCATCCATCCATCCATCTATCTATCTCCATCCATATCTATCTATCTATCTATCTATCCATCCATCCATCCATCCATCCATCCATCCATCCATCTATATCTTTCAATAAGTATCAGTATCTATCTTTCAATATCTCTATCTTTCTATACACATATACATCTAACCATCCATTTGTCTATCTATCTATCTATCTATCTATCTATCTATCTATCTATCTATCCATCTATCATATATAATTTACAGGTGGTGTTGACTTATGATCACAATTAAGCCCAAAATTTCTGTTGCTAAGTGAGACATTTTTTAAGGGAGTTTTGCCCCATTTATGACCTTTCTTGCTACAATTGTTAAGTGAATCACTGCAGTTGTTATTTTAATAGCACGGTTAGTAAATGAATCTGGCTTCCCCATTGACTATGCTTGTCAGAAGGTTGTAAAAGGAGATCACATGATTTCATGACACTGCAACTGTCATAAGTATGAGCCAGGTGCCAAGTTGAATCTTCACCATGGGAATGCGGCAATGGTCATAAGTGTGAAAAACAGTCACAAGTCATTTTTTTCAGAGCCGTTGTAACTCTGAATGGTCACTAAATGATCTGTTGTAAGTCAAGGACTGTCTATCTATCTATATAGGCCACCCACCCCACTATCCAAAGAGGCTTTGGGCAGCTTACAATGCAATAAAAATATAAGGCGAGAATTTTATTTGCACAACAATGGAACAGTGAAGAGATCCCAGCAGATGAAGCTGTGATTAGAAAATATTAGAATATGCAGAAATGGATAAGCTAACACTTACAATTAAGGAAAAGGAAGAAACTGAATATTTTTTGACTTGGGACTTATTTTATCAATGGTTAGCTCACAAAAACAGGAGCTAGAAACAGGGAAATATATGAACGGATTTGTGATATAAGGAAGATACATTAACTTGGTTAAAAAAATAGCATTATTATTATGAACATTAATATAATTGATATTAAGGCAATGAATATTGTTGTAAATACTGTGATTATTATTTCCTAAAATGATTTGTACCCAGATAACACACTGTTCAATTGAAATTGGAACTTTCGTATGTTATAAAATAAAATAAAAACTTATTACAAAGACAATAAAAATATAAGAACATGTCTACCTTAAATAGTAAAACAATTTTAAAATTACAAACATTGAAGCATTCTTTTTTTTTTTTGTAAATTTTATTTGAGTTTTCACAAAGAGAAAAAAACAAAAACAAATAAAACATCTTTTTTGAAAGCAGCATAATCCCGGGTTACATTTCTTCGTACAGACACAAATTCAGGTTCATGCTCATTTTTATGTTCTATTCCATATCTTATTACTATTTTACATTTTCTGCATAGCTTCTCCCCTCTTTTAATTTTCTCAATTTTATTTTAATTATCTCATCTCAATTCAAATCATTGTATTTATATTTTTTGTCTGTCCTGTTTCAATTATCAATTATCTATTAGCATTGAAGCATTCTTATTAAAGAATTTAAGGGTCTCCTGGGTAGCGAGAATAAATAAATAAATAAATAAATAAATAAAAGCATATATACAGATGTGTCCTTTTTCCAGATGAGTAAATAGATCTAAAAGATAAGGTGTCCAAGGCTAGGTAGGTGACTACTCAGATAAGGGTATTTCAATCTCATTCAAATGCACAGGTCAGCAGGAATCAAGAATTCAGTTTTTTTTTTCTTAATGAAATATTAACTGGCCCTCATTAGATTGCTAACCAATAATCTAATCAAGGAGATAGAGCGCTAACTGTAATGGTAAACAGCCTTGTAAAACAAACCAATGAACTTCCAGTTAAGGATAATGCTTCTGGATGGATTGGAATGGCAGGGAGAATATTTACAAGGTCCATAGATCAAGGTTCATTGTTCCTTCTCTGTGGAAAAGTGAGATGGAGTGAGCAGTTGTTTTAAATTCTTGGGATCCAGAATGTTGGTGGTATCACTTGGAGGCTTTCAAGAAGAGATTGGACTGCCATTTGTCAGAAATGGTGTAGGGTCTCCTGCTTGGATGGGGGGGGTTTGGACTAGATGACCTCTAAGGTCCCTTCCAACTTTGATTATCTGTAATCTATCTAGAGGATTAAAATCGTTCCGACTTCTCCTTCATTGGAATAACTGAGTTGGAAGGAACCTTGGAGGTCTTCTAGTCCAAACCCTACACCATTTTAGGCAAATGGTTTGTCCAGTCTCTTCTTTAAAACTTCCAGTGTTGGAAGTTCAACTTCTGGAGGCAACCATTGATTAATTGTTCTAGCTATCATGAAGTTTCTCCTCAATTCCAGGTTGCTTCTCTCCTTGATTAGTTTCCATCCATCGCTTCTTGTCCTCCCCTCAGGTGCTTTGGAGAATAGCTTGACTCCCTCTTCTTTGGGGCAGCCCCTGAGATACTGGAACACTGCTACCATTGTCTCATTCTTATACATAATTTGTTTTATTTAAAACTAGCACAATATCGGTGCTTCACTACAAAATTATGTGATCAGGCTTAGTTTTTCGGGAGGAAAATAAGAGGGAAAATATTCTGCCTCTGCCTACCAGCATCCATAGGTATTCATCTGGCTAGCGTCCTGTCAGTGTGTGAGAGAGTTGAGGGCTGTTTGGAAACTGAAAGAGTATTTGCTGTATGAGCAAGAAAGAGACAACAAGGGAGCCTGGGCATGGTTTAGCTCAACTGTTCTGTACTAAAGCTGGTTGCTGCTGTGAAACTGAACCTCCTCTCCTCTGCTTGTGTTTTGCATTTGGAACAGATTTCTTTTCAGGTGGGGAGGGGAAGTAGAACTCCTTAGCATCAGCGCATGTTAATAATAATAATAATAATAATAATAATAATAATAATAATAATAATAATAAAGGAAATGCTAATGCTCTGGTGGTCATTTCGAAAATTCCTTTCTTAGTGAGCACCTAGAAGCCAAGAGGAACATATTTGGCAAATTTCAAGTTTGTAGGCTTTACGGTTCTAGAAATTTTGTGATGATGCAAGATAGGTAGATAGATAGATAGATAGATAGATAGATAGATAGATAGATAGATAGATAGATAGATAATCTCCCTTCTGGCTGGAGAATTTTAGAAGAAGAAGTCCACTCTTCTCCATGCTGCTCAGGTTATAACAAACACTGTTCTAGACTAGAAGGTCTTTTGAGGGCAGCACAGCAAAAAGGTACAAAGAACTATTTTTGCCGCCTCTACTGGTTGATTAGTGAATTGCAACACAGGTAAGGCAGCTCTTCCAGGTACCTTCGTACAGGTAATACTTGACATCCGGAAAAAGCCGTGTGTAGGAATCAGTTGCACATGTTAACTGCAATAAAACAAAATAACATACAACAAAATTCTGATGAGCATTAAATTTAGTTCTCGGACGTGGAGGTTCCTGAGTGCTGACTTGCCACCAAAAGAGGGAACCCTTCAAAGAGTTCAGGATGCAGAATTCTGGGAGTTGAAGTCCACAAGTTTTAAAGTTGCCAAGTCTGGGGACCCCTGATTTAAAAGGTTGCCATAAAAAAGAGTGGGGTCATCGTATTTTTCAAAGCACTTGTAGACAGGGCAAGAAGCAATGGATGGAAATTAAACAAAAAGAGAAGCAATCTAGAACTAAAGAGAGGTTGCCTGACAATGAAGAACAATTAACCCGTTCAATGTATTGCGCTCATTGACCAAATATGCTGACAGTGAGAACAAATTCATCAATGGAATGTCTTGCCTCCAGGAGTTGTGGAAACTCCAACAGTGGGAAGTTTTGTTTTTTGTTTTTTAAGACAGCCATTTGTCTGAAATGGTGTAGGGTTTCCTGCCTGAGCAGAGGGTTGGACTAGAAGACCTCCAAGGACCCTTTCCAACTCTTCTCTCCTTTTGTTTGTTGGCGTTTCTTCCTTTCCAGCTTCCCAAGAGGGGCCAGTGTGTTGTGCTGTGTTGTATATGCGTGTTTTAGAGCGGGGGGGGGGAGGGTCTCCAACCTTGGCAACTTTAAGCCTGGAGGACTTCGACTTCCAGAATTCCCCAGTCAGCAAAAGCTGCACAGAATCTTAGCAAAGCTGCCTGGGGAATTCTGGGAGCTGAAGTCCTCCAGGCTTAAAAGTTGCCAAGGAGAAGAGTGGATTTCTTCTAAAATTCTCCAGCCAGAAAGGGGATTCTCTCTCTCTCTCTCCCCCTATCTACCTATCTATCATCCATCCATATCTATCTATCTATCTATCTATCTATCTATCTATCTATCTATCTATCTATCTATCTATCTATCTATCTATCTATCTATCTATGCGAAATACCCCTCACGCATCATCACAAAATCTCTCGAACCGTAAAGCCTACAAACTTGAAATTTGCCAAGTTTGTTCCGCTGGGCTCCCTAAGAAAGGAAGTTTCGAAAGGGGCCACCAGAGCCTTGGGAGACGAGCTGGAAGTGGGTGTCCTATGCCCCTCATGGGACCCTCCCCTCTGCCCCTCGCGCAATTCCCAGTTCACTGTCCCAGCCGGCTTTCCGAGTGTGCGCTGGGGAGAGATTGGCCAGTGGGCGGGGAGATGGGGAGGGGGGGGCGGGCTTCCCCCAGCCGGGACGGGAACCTTCCCGTGTCCCTCGTCCCGCGCCAGCAGTCCTTGGTCTGGCAAGCGAACATGGGCAGGTGGAAAGTGGTGCTTTGCAGCTGGCTGGGCGTCGCGGCGCTCCTGGCGCTTTTCCTGCTGGGTTTCTTAGTGGGTAAGCGCGGCGAGCTTTTCTTCCACCGGCGCTTTGGGGGAAGCGGGGGGGCGAGGACCGCGAGCGCAGGGTCCTGGATCGGAGCGCAGTTCCGCGGCGATCCCGGATGCTTCGCGCACCATCCAGGAGCGCGGACTTCGGGCGTGGAGACCTCACCCTGCCTGAGGGTACGCGGCGGGGTGGGGAGATTTCCACCGGTCCCCTTGCCCGGCTGATCCCAACGGGCTGTCCTGCTTGGTGGAAGAATAGGATCGGGAGGGATGGGTCCGTAAGTGTGCGGGGGTGTCCTTTGCCGAGACCCGGGCTTTTACCGAGTGTCCAGATTAACAGGGGTGAAAGGGACCCTTGCAGGTCATCTAGCCCAACCCCCTGCCCAAGCACGAGACTCTAAACCAGGGGTCTTCAAAGTTGGCAAGTTTTTAAGGCGTGTGGAGTTCGACTCCCAGAATTCTTGAGTTAACACGACTGGAGGAGAAATTCTGGGAGTTGAAGTCCACAAGTCTTAAAGCTGTCAAGTTTGAAGATCCCTGCTCTGTTATCTCCCACAGCCATTAAGTGTCCTTATTGGCAGGATGACAGCACACGTTGAGCCTCCAAGTTTTAGAATAGAATAGACTTCTTTATCGGCCAAGTGTGATTGGACACACAAGGAATTTGACTTTGGTGCAAATGCTCTCAGTATACATAAAAGAAAAGATACATTCCTCAAGAGTCAGGAATCATAAGGTACAACACTTAATAATAATCAGAGGGAACAATAAGCAATCAAATCATATTAGAAAACAGTCAGGATAGATAGTAAGGATACAAGCCATACAGTTACAGTCATACAGTCACAAGTGGGAGGGGATGGGCGATAAGGAGTGATGAGAAGATTAATAGCAATAGTAGTGCAGATTTGAAAATAGTTGGACAGTGTTGAGGGAATTATTTGTTTAGCAGAGTGATAGCGTTGGGGAAAAACTGTTCTTTTATCTAGTTGTTCTGGTGTGCAGTGCTTTTAAAAGAAGGAAGTCCATAGGCTCAGAGGCCCTTTTCATATGCTTGCTTGCACTCTTTCCCAGGCAACTTGGCTGTGGATCTTGCTTCAACTTCTGGCTAATGTTATATAGTCTTCAAATGCAAATCCATACACTCAGGAATTTTACAGCCATTCTCACCTCCCCACCCCAGAACCTCTTCCCCTTCCCTGTCATGAAATTATGCTACTAATGAGTTCCATAAGATAAATGCTGAGCAAACTTGTTGAGCAATGTGTAACCAGATATCTTCATTGTTTCAACTCTCCCAGTTTCCTGTAATGTAATGCTAATGGTTTCTATCTGATGATAACTTAACTCAAATCTGGATTGGTTCTTGTTATCTACACCCGTGGCTTGGTTGTGAGGTTTCCCACCTGAATGTTCTTTTTAAGAGTTGGTTATTGTGAAGAAAACTCAGAGAAAGGGCTGTTGTTGTTGGGCTTTTTTTTTAAAAAAAAATGTATGGCTTTCACTGATGACCAAAATGTTTCAGTGTAATTTTTTTTTAATGTGAATTTCTTCCTAGAAAGATAAAAACTAACCTTTCAATCCAAGCAGAACGTTCATTTTTATTCCAATTTCCCATTTTTCTTTCCCATGTGCAAAACTTGTTTGACTCCCGAAAAGCAAACTTTATCAAATTTAAAATTTCCTGAACTTGCTCCTGTTGTGGGCATGATAACCTCAATGAATCCAACTGTTCTTTTCCACATCCTTTTTTTCTCCCCATGGAGATGGTGAGGGGGAAATGTGGAAAAATGTAGCACGGACTTACAAACTTTGCTTAGGCTAAATGTTATGTAACCCTCCTAGTGCACTCAAAATAACAATGACTTTCAAAGCACAAAGAAAGCTTGCATAGTGTGTAAGTGTGGCAATAAAGGATGGCAACTTTTATTCCTTAGCAAGTGGGACAGAGACATCATGTTATGCCAGTTCTCTGAGTCAATCATCCTTTTTTTCCCCCCCAGGAACAATTTAAATTACTCTGGTTCTGTTTCAAGGTTTTGTGTAAATGTCTATTCACCACATAGCAGTAGAATGGCTGTCCCAAGGAGTTTGGTCAACTTTGGGGACTGGCGGTGCTGTACAAATTGGTGTGGAAAGACCTAAGTAGCAGGATGTCTTAATACTATGTGCATCTGATGAGCTATCTGTGTAACTGTAGGGGGGTTTCCTCATATCCCCTTATTGCAGGACAAATTTATGACCAACAAATCTATGACGGCAATTTCTGTTGCTAAGTGAGTCACATGTAATTTTACAACCTTTTTGACATGGTTGTTAAGTGAATCAGTAGTTGTTTTAAACAACCTTTTTTGACATGTTTGTTAAATGAATCAGTAGTTGTTTTTAACAACCTTTTTGACATGGTTGTTAAGCGAATCAGTAGTTGTTTTTAACAACCTTTTTGACATGGTTGTTAAGTGAATCCGTAGTTGTTTTAACAACCTTTTTGACATGGTTGTTAAGTGAATCAGTAGTTGTTTTTAACAACCTTTTTTGACATGGTTGTTAAGTGAATCAGTAGTTGTTTTTTAATAACCTTTTTGACATGGTTGTTAAGTGAATCAGTAGTTGTTTTTTAACAATATTTTTGACATGGTTGTTAAGTGAATCAGTAGTTGTTTTTTAACCTTTTTTGACATGGTTGTTAAGTGAACCAGTAGTTGTTTTTTAACAACCTTTTTTTTGACATGGTTGTTAAGTGAATCAGTAGTTGTTTTTTAACAACCTTTTTTTGACATGGTTGTTAAGTGAATCACTAGTTATTAAGTGAATTTAGCTTCTCCCATTTGCTTTGCTTTGTCGGTAGCCGGCTGGGAAGTTTTTCCTCACACACATCATATCCAGGAGCGGGTTCAAAAATTTTAGCAAGGGGTTCTCTGCCCAGTTGCTGGGTGGCCATGGCCACAGTGGGCGTGGCCTTGTTGGCTTCCTGCCCCATGGCAGGGGCGGGGGTGGTGTTTTTCCCCTCCCTGGGTTCCGGATGCTTTCCTTGAACCTTCAGGAGGGTGAAAACAGCCTCTCTAGGCTGTGGAGGCTCTCTGGAAGCTGGAAACAGGCCCATTTCCGGCCTTCCTGAACTTTGGGGAGACCCGTTTTTCACCCTCCCCGAGCCTCCACACGCACCTTGCACTGACCTGCATCCAAAACGGGCCACGTGGGGACTCCTGGGAGGGGAGGGGCAGGGTGGCCAGGGCCAGCCAGGAGTGAGATTTGGGGGTTCTCAGAATGATGCAGAATCTTAGCTCTGGGTCTCCTGAACCCCCACGAACCCCCAGCAGCGAATCCCTGGGTCATATCCAAATTGAGCTGCCTCTCATTCCTCTGGAAAGTACTCCCCTGCTTCTTGGATATCTGGCTCCTTAACTAGATTCTGAAGGTTGCCAAGTGTGAGAAACAGCAGCCTTAGACTGGAGCAGGGGTGCCCAACCTTGGCAACTTTAAGACTTGTGGACTTCAACTCCCAGAATTCCTCAGCCAGCAAAATTTCCTTTCCCGGTTCTCCAGAACTGGTCAGAACCTGATAAATGCCACCTCTGACCCCTGAGTGCTGTGTTCCCATATTTGAGGGGTGCAACATAGAACGGGGAGGGGGGGGTGAAGCTGTTCTCCAAAGCACCTGAAGGCAGAACAAGCACCTGAAGGCAAAGGATGGAGTTAGAACTGAGATGAGCCAATAGTAAGCTGTATGCAGGTTCTCCAAAGAGTTTGCAAAGTGTGTCTTTCCTGCCAGTGTAAACTTTCGTTGACATTTTTAATCCCCACTGAACTCTGTGACCAAAATAAGCCAAAACAAATGGTAGATCAAGTCTTAACCAGTTTCCTTTCCCTCCTACAATAATTCTCAGAGGTGCCACTTCTTTATCCTTCTTCCCCAATGAATAAATTCTCCAGATGTTGCAATCTAATCAAGGGAAACCTTACTGGTTCATTAAGAAACCTGTCCTACAATGCTGTTTACTCACTTCGCCCCAGCCAGACTCCAGTAGCAAAACAAAGGTTCAGCTCTGCAATTATTTCTTTGATGCAGTTTTCTCCAGGTAGGCAGGCACATGAGTGGAATAACATCTTTTGCAATCCTGGTGGCAGAAATTGAAAAAAAACTCGTGTTGCCATCCTGTTGATAGAAATTCATTGCAATTCGCATTTGCATGTTATTTGTTTGTTTGTATCCTGTTTTTATTGTTGTGACAAATAACCCAAGGCAGGGAACATATCTAATATTCCTTCCTCCTCCTATTTTCCCCACAACAGCCCTGGAAAATGAGATGGTATTCAGCAGGTTCTGACCAGTTCTGGAGAACCGGTAGTGGAAATTTTGAGTAGTTCAGAGAACTGGCTAATACCACCTCTGACTGGCCCCACCTTCACCTAATCTCTGCCTCCCGAGTCCCAGCTGATTGGCTGGGTTTTCTTTTGTTGCCCTGCTCAGGAGAACAGAGCTGGAAAGCAGGTTAGTGAGATAGGGAGGGAATTAGATTTTGCAGTAACCTTCTCCTGCTACGCCCACTAAGCCAAGCCACACCCACCAAGCCACGCCCACAGAACCAGTAGTAACATTTTTTTGAATCCCACCACTGCCTGGGAGGTAGGTTGGGCTGAGAGAGAGGGACTGATCCAAAGTCACCCATCCAGCTTTCATGCTTATGGTGGGACTAAAACTCACCATTCTTGACGACCGATGCAAAGTACCCAGCTGGCTTTCATGGTTAAGGTGGGACTAGAATTCACCCTGTTTCTGGCCTGATGCCTCAACCACTAGAACAAAGTGGCTTCTCCCCAAATTCTCTATTGAAAGAACAGACTAATCTCATGACTATCACTGAGTGTTGTAGCTTATGATCTATGATGATTGTATTTTATGAATATGATCATTAATTACATCAACTTGTTGCTGGCATTTAGGCTGAGAGGTTATGCACCAGAGATAAATTCCTTATGTGTCCAGTCACACTCAGAGGTGGGCTGGTGCCGGTTCACACTGGTTCATGCGAAACAGTCATTAAGATTCTGTGCAGTTTGGCGAACCGCAAATCCCACCACTGGCTGGCCCCACCCCGCTCGTTTTTTGGCCTGTTTTATGGGCCAAAAAACATCCTGAAACACTCAAAAAACAGGCTGAAAAACGGGCAGGGCAGCCAGTGGTGGAATTAGCCTCAACTGGCTGAATCTTACCTCTGCCTTTGAAGCGAGTGGCCGGAAGGTAGGGCTGGGTTTGATGAGTGATGTCACCCACCCGATCACATGACCAACCGGCCATGCCTATCCTGCCAGAAAACCGGTTGTTAAATTATTTTAATTCTAGCACTGGTCACGCTGGGCCAATAAAGAATTCTACTTTACTCCTACTCTACTCTATCTATCCGACCCTACCCTATTCTATCCTGTTCCAAGGAAGAGACTACATAACCACTCCCAGGCTGCATCCACAGAGGGATAGTATTAAGATGTTTGATGGTGTTTATTATTACTACTATTTTCTCCGTTGTTTTGCAAATATATTGAGTGTTCCTATACTGGAGACAAATTCCTTGTGTGTTCAATCACACTTAGCCAATAAAGAACTCTGTTGTATCCTGTTCTACCCTACCCTATCTTACCCTATCTCCAAGATGGAGCAAACTCAAACAGAAACATGTTGCAAGTAACTTCAGCAGAGCAGAAACTCAACTCAGGAGCTCAGAAACAGACACCAGTTTCATTTTAGTTCAGCAGACAAGCGGGAGGAGAGAAGCAGATTCATTTTCAATAGACAGACTCAGAGTTTAACATAGCTGCAGAGTTGCAGAGCTTAATATGGAGCCACGCCTAGGCTACTTCTAGTTTCAGTTTCCAAATAGTTCTCGTTGGCTGACTTAGTTGCTATGCCTATTCATCGGCTGACCATGTTATCAAGCTGTATTCCAGTTCATGAATAGACTCTGACAGTCTCTATATTCGGCTGATCATCTATGATATCATCACCACCAGTATATACTACTATGTCCTGTTCTGTTTTATTTATTTAAAGTTTTAATTTTTAATTCTGGTCTATGACCATAATTAAAGGTTGAGTGGTTGATTGCATCACATCTTGTCCACGTGTCTCTTTTAGTTGACACGATTGATTTTGGGTTATAAGAGAGTTATTTTTGCTTACTTTTCTATTGAATTTTCTCACGCTGATTTCTACATCTTAGCCTGTTATTGAATGGTCAAGGGGCAAGCCCTTGATTTTGGACAATTGTATTCATACTTGACTTCTATAATGCACTGCTGAAAGTTGAGACCACGGCATCTCACATGATGAGCCTCCATAAGTCAGCCATTAGGTGTCTGAAATCCATCTCCTGTTTCAGCGAGGGGTTGGACTAGAAGACCTCCAAGGTCCCTTCTGACTCTGTTATTCTGTTAATTATTGGGAAGGAAGGAATGGATTATCATCTTATTCTTTTTTGACCTTGCAGGTTGGTTAGTGAAATCCTTAATCAAGCCACATAGCACCAGCGAAGTTTTTCCAAATGTAAGAAGACAACTTTTTACGGAAATGAAGGCAGAAAATATCCAGGACTTTCTACGGTAATTATATACTTTGACCACTTACTGCTGTTTTGTTTTTATTCTGTAGGTAATGGAAAACAATCTGGGATGGGCTGATCTCTCTCTCTCACACACACATAATGATTGTGTGTGTGTGTGTGTGTGTGTGTGTGATCAGCCTACCCCAGTAATCCCTTGCAGGGTGGAATCAGAGCAACTGAAAGGAGCTGAATGTTTACTGGCCGGATGCCCTTCCTGTCTCCAATGTGGAGTTTGCAGCAGATATGGCCAATGGAATTCTGGGACATGGCCAACTCCACTTCTGAGAGTTGTTGTCACTTATGCCTGGAGAATGCAAGGCTGAGAAAGGTGTGTGCGTATGTGTATACACACAGACAGGCAGACACACACAATATTTGCATCAAGAAAGATTGTGAAATAGGGCAAAGCTCACTTATCTGCTGCACTTAACAACATAAATTTTGGACTCAGTTATGGTCATAAGTTGAGGAATACTTGTACGTGTGTGTGTGTGTACATACACATACACATATATACTGTTTGTGTGTTTGTGTGTGTGTATATACTTTATATAATTTGTATATAATTAATTATATGTCAAAGTATATAATTAATTATATGTTAAAGTGCATAATTATACTTTATATAATTATACACACACACAGAGAGACATAAATGCAGGTTTAAATAAGGCAACATCAAATAGATAGATAGATAGATAGATAGATAGATAGATAGATAGATAGATAGATAGATAGATAGGTATTGTACACACACACACACACACACACACACACACGTATGTCAGGCTTTCGCAGCCGTTTCTGTTTTAAATTTGGTGCTAGCCTCATGCTTTGTTTGAATGGATTTTTCTTCATCCTGATTGGTTGGGAGTCTTGATCTGTGTTTATTGGTCTTGGAGTTGGCTGTATTCTGCTTGATTGGTGTTTCTAATATCTTCTGTCTGTTTTGTGGCTTTTTTTGTCTTGATTAGCTAGCAACATTGTGTTTCGTGTATTGGGGGTCATAGCATCGACTTCAATGGCACCAAAACCCTAGCCACAATAGAAAACCCCAGCTACAGAATTATCAGAGAAGCCATAGAGATTGAAAAATGACCTGAAAGCATGAATAGAAGAGATGACTCCACCAGACTGTCAATTATCTGGAAGCCTGCACTCACAAACAAAAAAATCTCCACACCACAAGCCAAGCAAGCACCTGGGCACAAACAGACACCCCTTGATACCTCCAGCTCAAACACACCCCAGCCAGCCACCCAGATGAAACTAGCTTCCTAATAAATGACAGCCAGCCATTCACCCAAAGCCAAGCCACACTGAAAGCCCCCAATACACAATGTTGCTAGCTAGTCAAGACAAAAAAAAACAGTACAAAACAGACAGAAAATATTAGAAACACCAATCAAGCAGAATATAGCCAACTCTAAGACCAATAAACACAGACCAAGACTCCCAACCAATCAGGATGAAGAAAACAAAGCATGAGGCTAGCACCAAATTTAAAACAGAAATGGCTGCGAAAGCCTGACGTGTGTGTGTGTGTGTGTGTGTGTGTGTACAATATCTATCTATCTATCTATCTATCTATCTATCTATCTATCTATCTATCTATCTATCTATCTATCTATCTATCTATCTATCTATCTGGATGAAGAAAAAACAATTCAAACAAAGCACAAGGCTAGCACCAAATTTAAAACAGAAACGGCTGTGAAAGCCTGACACACATGATGAAGACGAACCAATACACGAGGCTGATGATGGCAGATGAGATTCTGCCGAAAGGTCGCTACAACTTTAAAAGCACAACTATAAAGATGTGGGAAAATACCCGAACAAAGCTGAATACCATATATATAATGTTGACTTATATATCTGCATGTTTGTGTATGTGTATGTACCTATATGTATATGTATATACAGTATAATTCTAAAAATATGAGTTCCAGGTAAAACTATCAAAAAAGAGACAGAAATCCCGATCTCTGGAACTAAAAATTTATATTGTTCACTAAACTTTCATTAGCCTCTGCTAACATCATCGTCGTGTAAAAGTCATGCACACATCGGCCATTGGTTAATGTTAATTGGTTAAAGTTAATTGGTTAAAGTCACATATCTCCTTAACGGTAGTTTTACACTATGACAATGTTAGCAGAGGCTAATGAAAGCTTAGTGAACAAAAGAAATTTTTAGTTCCAGAGATTGGGATGTCTGTCTCTTTTTACACACACATACACACACACAATTTGCTGACGCCTTATTTAAACCTGCATTTGTGTCTGTATGAATAATGTCTTTTTATCAGTGTCTTTATACCGGTGATTGCATGAGCCCAAAGATGCCATATGCTAAATAGATAAATTTTTTAAAAAAAACCATCAGCCCCATTTCTGGGCTCAGCTGGGCTCCCATCCTGAGGTGCTGTGCATTTTCTAGCTCCTTCACCACCTTCCCCCATGTGGCCGGAACAGAGCAGAACCTTCGCTTGGCCAAGCAAATCCAGAACCAGTGGAAGACCTTTGGCTTAGACACAGCAGAACTGGTTCACTATGACGTCCTCCTTTCTTACCCAAATCAAAGTGCTCCCAACTATATCTCCATTACCGACAATGGCGGAAAAGAGGTAAGGAAAACAGGAATGTTCCTTCTTCTGTGGGGGAAGCCCGGGGAGGAAGACTGACTGGAGATTTTACAGTATCCTTGCCCTGCCATGCCCACCAAGCCACACCCATAGAACCGGTAGTAAAAAAAATTTGAATTCCACCATTGCTTCTATTCTTCTCCTCAAGAGTTTCTTGTCTATGCTGGTGTTTCACTTTTTTGATTGCACTTGGCCAATCACCTGACGTTTCCTTGGAAGGCTGAGAGGTAGCCCTCTTGTGGAATACTGTGAAGCCATTTCCATGGCAACTCCACTGTGCTGTACAGTAGAAGCCATTTTAAAGCACATGCACCCCCTGAAGGTGTCTTACCCCTCACAGTATCTGTGTACCAAGTTTGGCTGAAATTGCTCGAGGTGTTCCAGAGTTATACTGGAACATACATACACACACACACACACACACACACACATTTTTAGATTCTCTTACACAGAGGTTTGTGTCAATGCATGGAAATCAAACAACTTGTTTTGTTTGGTGCATTTGTTTTCAGCATGCCTTAAATAGTGTTGTTGTACTACAGCTCTATTTATCTGATAGATGGCAGTCCTTAACCAATCTTGGCTTACAGTAAATGAGCTAAATATTTTTATTAAATAAATATTAAATATTAAATAGTCTGGTTAGGATGTATTTATTTATTCATATGTTTGTTTTGCAATAGTTGTAAACCACACAGTCAATTAAAGCTCTGGGAAGTGAACAATAGAGCAAGAAAATAATAGGTTTTTCTTTTAAAGTATCAGATTTTTAATTTTAGACCACGCTTCACAATAGACTGCCCTCTAAATGAGTGGGTCTACTACTAGATGTGTGGGCCTACAACTCCCAGACTTACGACCACAATAGAGGCCAACATTTCCCTCAATAACCAAGATAGTTGTTAAATACTCCATTTTACAACCTTTTTTGCCACAATTGTTCTAATTTTTTAAATGGTGGATATAACCACTTGGAAAGTAAATCTGATTGAATTGCAGATGCGCCTTCTGACTTCATCACTTCGGAGAGATGTCATAAGGTCTACAATTCTAAGTGAAATTTGAAAAATCAAAACGGGAACCTTCAAAAGAATTGTAATTTTAGGAGCCTGCCAAATCTAATCAGGCTGTCATTTCAGTTTTCAAATGAAACTTCTTCTGTGCTTTTTTTTCTATGTAGATTTTCAACTCATCGTTGTTTGAACCCCCTCCTGAAGGTTATGCAAATATTTCTGGAGTACTACCGCCTTATAATGCTTTTTCAGCACAGGGCGAGCCACAGGTAAGAACTTGAACAATTTAACTTGTGTGAAATCTTTTATAGTGGTATCTTGGCTCTCCGCTGCTTTAAAATTCATTGAAATTTGGTACTCAACGCAGCTTGATGTGAACATTTTGGTCCTGGTGCTCATTGTTTGTTTAGTATTTGACGCACAAGCTAGAACAGTGTCAGCTGCCTTTTGATTCACTACATTATGCTTTATGGGGAAAAATTGTTTTGTACTCATGGTTTTTTGGTACTCATCGCGCCCCTTGAACCAATTAACGATGAGTACCAAGGTAGCACTGTATCTTGAGATGTGATGCTGGCTTTCAAAATGGCAACTGGACTTTCTTACTTTTCTTGAAGACATTTCCCTTCTCATCTAAGAGGCTTCTTCTGTTTTAACTAACTGGTGGGGAATAGAAAGAGTTTATGGTATTTGCAGCCAGACAGTTATTAACACTCTAAGTGTCAGTGGTCCAGTGAAACTCCCCATCTCATTCAGCACTCAGAAACAAAGTTAATCCAAATAAGAATTTATTAAGAAAGTCATGTTGGCACATCTGGGAAAACCCCATCTGAAAGTTCCAGGTTTTCCCTTTCCCAAATAAAATTCAAAAATCCATCCCCTGCACCTACCAGTCCATCACATAATCCAATCAAATGTTGTCCCAACTGGAGACATTCCTCTCCGGGTGCAGGGTAACATGTCCTTGACTTTATAAGAAGAAAGTTGTTGAGTGTAATCTTCAACCTCTCTAAGAAATCCCCCCTCCCAAATTCTCAGGCACTAAATCAGTGGTGGGATTCAAATAATTTAACAACTGGTTCTCTGCCCTAATGGTTTCTTCCAACAACCAGTTCACCAAACTACTCAGTAAGTTAACAACCGGTTCTCCCGAAGTGGTGCAGACTGGCTGAATCCCACCATTGCACTACACGTGGCAGCCTTGAAACTTCTAAGTAAAATATGGCTTTTAAGGCTGACACTGAGGGTCATTGAAACCATCTTGCGTTAATGAAGATAAATCATCATCTTTCTCTGAAGATGAGTCATCTTGGGGAACCACAACACTCAATGCTCTGTTGTTACTTTCTAAGTATGTCTATCGGGGAAGTTTAAATTTCCTGTAAATAAAGCTTTTTCGCTTTGCAATATTGCCAACTTTTAATAAACCAGTTTAACTTAAAAGAATGAGACAGGAGGCCTGAAGAGGGAATCAAATGTGGGTTATGGGGATATTTGCAGTTGTGGGCATCACATTGATGATCCTGAGCATAAACATTTAGGAAACACTGCTCGCATAAGTGAAAGAGATTCCATGTGTAGTAAGTAGTAAATTAAATAAAATGATCAGTGCCCGACCAAAAATGCTGTTGTTGTTTCCTTTCTGAAAAGGCAGATCTGGTTTATGTCAATTATGGACGCACGGAAGATTTTTTCAAGTTAGAGAGAGAAATGGGAATAAACTGTACAGGAAAGATTCTTATTGCCCGATATGGAAAAATATTCAGAGGAAACAAAGTAAGTTATTTATTTTCATTCTCTCAGGCTGTCATTGGTTTCTCAGTGACAATCAATACCACCAAAAGAAATATTTTTAATGTCTTTGTTAGGGCTTTGTTCAAATTCTGTACACATGTTTGTTTTTAAAGTAATAATTATTTAATTGGACATGGAATTTTTGAAAACTAGTGTGGTAGAAGCCTCAAATATAGTCCAATCATTTGTTGTGGAATGTTTGGTGAGAATCCAGTTGGGTTTTACAAATTGTGGGAGCCAAGCCATTATCTTAAGCTTACTAGAGGCAACTGGTTCTAGAGACCTCAGTTTAGTCCAGAATAATGCTGTTTTGATTACCAGTTGATAATTGGGCTCCCTTTATGAATCCACTGAACCTAACCTTAATTTCTTATTTGCAAACTTCTTATCAGCTGTCTACCAGGTTTTCCTGCTGCCAATGTAGACAAACTCACAGAGGGAGAGGGAGGGTGGAAAGGAGAGGGAAAGGGAGAAGAGGAGAGGGAGAGGGAGGGAGAGGAGGACAAGGGAGGGAGAGAGACACAGAGGCAGAGGAAGAGACAGGGAAGGAGGGAGGGAGAAAGGAACAGGGAGGGAGAGCTGGAGAGGGAGACAGAGAGGGAGAGATGGGAGGGAGGGAGGGGGACACATAGAGAGAGAGTGCTCTGGCCTAAGAGCTCAACTATATGTTATCTTTCTTCTTGATTTCCTCTTACACTATAAGTATGCCATTTGTGGTCCTGTTGAGTACGTTGCAGTACATTGCAGTAATCCCGATGACAGGAATGGGCACAGTTAGGATACAAAATGGATTTGTGCAAAGGCCTTCCCAAGAGGAAGCTGTGAATCTAGGATACTTAATCCCAACTTCTGACTGAGGACATGCTGGCAAATATTCACCAACATATGGTCTTCAAAGGCAACCCCGTTGTCGAGTGCATTGTAGTAGTCCAGACATGTGACCACGATGGAGTAAATATGGGAAGGCCTAGATATCCAGTAACCCTTGGAGTCTTGCCCATCTTCGTCCCATTAATGCTCCAGGGGATGCAAGGCCGTTTTGCTTCTTAACGGTTGATTTTTCTGCAGGTTAAAAATGCCATGTTGGCAGGAGCCAAAGGAATTATCCTTTACTCTGATCCTGCAGATTATTGTGCACCTGGGGTCAAACCCTACCCAGATGGCTGGAATCTTCCTGGACTGGGAGTTCAGCGTGGAAATGTGTTAAATCTCAATGGGGCAGGAGATCCCCTCACTCCAGGCTATCCAGCCAAAGGTTAGTGTCCACAGGCCCATGATTGACCCTCTTTGGGTAGGAGAAACCATAGCTTGTTGATGTAATGTTTGCTTTCCATATATAGACAGTCGTCAATTTATGACATAATTGGATTATCTGAATTCTGAATTATTATTTCCCCATTTTACGATAATTCTCGCCACAGTTGAGCAATTGTTGCAATTCTCGTTGCAATTGTTAAGCTAATAACATGGTCGCTAAGTGAAGGGGATCACATGACCCTGGGATCATGCAGACCGTCATAAATAAGAACCAGTTGCCAAGCATCTGAATTTTGATCACGTGACCATGGGGAGGCTGCAATGGTCGTAAGTCTGAAAAACGGCCGTAAGTCACTTTTTTCCAGTGCTGTTGTAACTTCGAATGGTCACTAAATGAACTGTTGTAAGTCGAGGAATACCTGTTATAGTTGTCAGTTACAAGTTTTGGACACTTCAGATGAACCTGGGAAACACTGTAAGCTCTTTGAAAAAAGTTGGATACCCTCTTTAAAATAGGTCTTGTAGAGATAAGTATAGCAATCGAGTGATGCCACCAAGGGTTGAAAAATGTTGAAATGCCAGTATGAAAATATTAATTAGCATCTTTCAGTGGAAAATTAATGTGAAGCCAAATCAATGTTTTTACTATTTACTAGTTCAGCAACACAATCTGCAGATCACTAAATAGAGTAGACTAGAGTAGCATAGCATGGAATCGAATAGGATGGGATGGGATTGGTTAGCATGGAATAGAATGAAATGAAATGGAATGGAATAGAATAGAGTCGAATAAAACAGAACAGAACAGAATAGAATAGAATTCTTTATTGGCCAAGGGTGAATGAAAACTGTACAGATAGTCCTTGATTTAAGAGCAACAATTGAGACCAGAATTTCTGTTGCTAAGCAAGGCAGTTGTTAAGTGAGTCATGCCTGATTTTGTGACCTTTTTTCTACCATGGTTGTTAAACTGAATCACTGCAATTAAGTGAATCACATGGTGGATAAAAGAATCCAGCTGGGAAGGTCATCAGTCATGAACTTGGGTGCTGCAACCAGCGGCCAAGTGCCCGAATTTTGATCATGTGACCATGGGGATTGCTGCAACAGCTGTACTTACAAGGACAGGTCATAAGTCCTTTTTTTCCCAGTGCCCTTGGAACTTTGCATAGTCCCTAACGGTTGCAAATGGAGGATTAAATACTGGTAACCCCTGATTCTATGTCTTCGTATTCTACTCATCTCAAACTTCCTTTGATTTTTCAGACTACATGTTCAGACTTGAAGTTAATGATGGAGTGGGGATCCCCACCATCCCAGTACACCCCATTAGTTACCATGATGCTGAAGTTTTATTAAGGTATGCAGGTTAAATTACATTCAATACTTATGTGAACTGACAAAGTTTTTTCCCCCCAGTCCATGCCTATTTCTTGACTGGGCTCACCTTAAAGGGCTGATATCAGTCTTGAAAGCTTACCCAACCAGGAAATGGGTTTGGTGTAATGATAAATAGTGCTGAAACAGGAGACTGTGAGTTCTAGTCTTCCCTAAGGCATGGAAGAGACTGTCATCGTTCCAAGTAATGCACCCATTGAAAGCCGAATTCTGAGGCAGGTAGATCCCCCAAAGGATATGTTTATTGCATACATCATATCGGCACCACCAGTGAAAACCAACTCTGAAAGTTCCCATGGGTTTCACCTAATTAAAAAAATAATACTTCCCCATTTCCAGGTGTCACTGGTCACGTTGTCCAAGAAAGATGGAAGGGCAGACCTTTCTCCTCTTTCAAAGGCTACCTGTTTCAATGACCTTGGTTCCCACAAGAAAGCATTTTGTTTTGACTGGAGCCTGGCTATCTGCTTCCCCCCTCCTTTCTCCGTCTCTGGCTTCATGGCAACTATGAGTCAGCACCAGATGGCTTCATCCAGGTTTGGAAGAGTCACTCATTCTCAACTCAACCCATTTTACAGAGTGGTTGTTGAGATATAAGCCATTGGTTGTCTGATTGATTGATTGATTGATAAACTTTAGAACCCATCAGACTCCAGAAACAGTCTGGGCAGCATATATTTAAAACAGAGCCAGTATTTAAAACAGAGCCAGTTGGTGCAGTGATTAAGGTACTAGACTAGAAAATGGGTAAGCGAGGGGAATCCCAGCACAGCTGATCACAGGAACAGCTGATTGTCAGGAGGGGAAAAAAATGAAAAATACCTTAAGGAGTGACTGGCTGCGGAAGAACTCAGTCAGCGATGTCGAGCATGCACTTAATGTTGTGCATGCTTGATAAGGACTGACTGGGTGGAGAGGAGAGATGAGGGCGGAGAGGGGAAGGGCCAACCAGGGGCACAATTTGCCAGCTCTACAAACTGCACAGAATCATAACAACCGGTTCTATAGAACCGGTCCGAACCAGTAGAATCCCACGCCTGTTTTTAACTAGCTCACCCTGTTAGGAATAACAAGGTTACCTAACGTAGTTTGGGTAAAATAATACATATAAACTATGATAGTAAGTTTAAGTGTGTGTCACTTTAAACTGCAAAGCATGTAATTTTGGGTGCGGTTGTGAAACCGCCATAAGATGTAGCAAACTGACTATGCTGGATTGATGGATTGATTGTTTGCTAACTGCGTGTTTCCTGCTGCTGAGTTTTTGAACGTCGAAGGAAGAAAGGAGGTTTGACTTCTTCATATCGCTACTGCAAGGAGATATATTACTGGACTGATATTTGTAAGTTTACTGACCTCTTTTTCGACACCGGACTTTGCAACTGAATAATCCCTGGACAGACTGAACTAGTGAATGATATATGGATTGTTTTGACTGTGCTAAACCTCTTACTGGAATAAACTATTTAACTAGCACAGTGTATCTGTTTTACTGAGTGTAAGCTACAAAAACGTTTATCTCACATATTTGCCTGCCTGCATGACTGCCATGCACATTCTGCTAGGGTGTATCCCTAACACACACCCTTAAACGCGGATTAAAAATAAATAAAAATAAAAAGCAATTGAAAGAATCTATGGGTCTGGACAAACTGCTACACAATCAGTCAGTCTGAGTTCCACAAATGTCCTATTCCAAGGCTTGGAAGAACAGCTAGTTTTTTTTTAAAAAAACATGATCAGGATGGGAAGTAAAACGTTCTCAAAAAATGTGACAAGAGACAAAGAAGGCTTCTTGGTTTTTCTAGGTTCCTGGGTGGTTCTGCAGCTCCAGACCAGAGTTGGAAAGGAAACCTCAACATATCCTATAATGTCGGACCTGGATTTTTAGATCACTACTCCACAAGGTTAGTCCTAACGTTTTTTTTAAAAAACTCATTTAGCTTCGACTCCCATCCAAACGGGGCAAATCCACTTATAGCTGTTTTCATTTTCTGAAAGACCATTGTCTGTCTTAGGGCTGTGTGAATACAGGTAGTCCTCGACTTATGAACACAACGGAGGCCAAACTTTCTATTGTTAAGTGAGGCATTTGTTGCAGAGGTGGCATTCAGCAGGTTCTGACCAGTTGTGGAGAACCAGTAGCGAAAATTTTGAGTAGTTTGGAGAACCGGCAAGTACCACCTCTGACTGGCCCCTCCCCCATCTATTCTCTGCCTCCTGAGTCCCAGCTGATTGGCTGGTCTTCTTTTGTTGCCCTGTACAGGAGAACAGAGCTGGAAAGCAGGTTAGTGGGGTGGAGAGGGAATGGGGACTTTACAGTCTCCTTCCCCTGCCACACCCACCAAGCCACGCCCACAGAACTGGTAGTAAAAAAATTTGAATCCCACCACTAATTTGTTGAACGAGTTTTGTCCCATTTTACATACCTGTCTTGCCACAGTTGTTAAGTGAATAAACTGAAGCTGTTAAGTTGGTCACCCGGTTGTTAAGTGGCTTCCCCATTGTCTTTGCTTATCCGAAGGTTGCAAAAGGGGATCCCATGACCTTGGGACACAGCAAACAGTCATAAGTATGAAGCAGTTGCTAAGTATCTGAATTTTGATCACGTGATCATGAGGCTGCTCCAAAGGTCATTACTGTGAAAAACAGTCCTATGTGTCTTTTTCCAGTGCCATTGTAATTTTGAATGGTCATTAAATGAACTGTTATAAGATAAGGACTATTTGTGTTAGGACATTCCCAGTTCAAGTCAGCACTTATCTTGAAAGTAGCAAGCTATTTCAGACAAACATTTTCTTGCCAAACTTAATTTTTCTTTGCCCCCATGTAAAAAAGGATGCAAATAGTCCTTGACTTAACAACAATTCATGCAGTGACTGTTCAAAGTTATACCAGCCATTATAAAAAAAAAAAGACATATAATCGGTCCTCGCACTTATGACTGTCACAGCATCCCAAGGTCACAGGATTGTGAATTGCAACCTTCCCGGCTGGCTTCTGACAAGCAAAGTCAATGGGAGAAGCCAGATTCTCTTCACACAATATAACATAACATAAGAAGTGCAGTGATCTACTTAACAACCATGGGGGGGGGAAAAAAACCATTCAGCATGATTCACTTAACCACCATCTGGCTTAAGCAACTGTGATGACCTGGGGTGTGGCACAAAGGTAACACAGATAAGCAATAAGAGTCCCTTTATTATCTCCAACTTTGTCCCCAATGTCCAATGTCCCAATGTCTTCTTACTGGAGAAAAACTCTCCCAGGAACAGCCTTTGACTGCAGAAAATTGAGTCCAAAACAAGGTACACACAAACTGTAACTTAAAATCCAAGCAAACCAAACTGAAGTAACTAGTTTGGCAGGGCAGGAGCAGGAATTTCAAACTTGAAAGCACAGCAAAACTCACACAGTTGGGAAGACACCAGGAACACAGATAAGCCAAGATGATACAAGATAAAGTCACGTTTGCTCCCAACAGCCTGCTGCATGCAGCTTGCCTTTTTTATACACTGTGTTCCCAGCTGCAGCTAATGAAGGGAATCAGGGCCCTTTCCTCCCCCGTAAGCCATGCAACTCATGTTGTTCTCTTCTCTGTTCCTCCATGCGTGCCCTATGATGAAGAGGGGGTGGGCCTGGGTCTTCCTCTGAACTCCGTCTCCCTTGTTCTACCTCCTCCCTGCTCTGCCCAGCCGGACTTTGCCCTTCCCCAGTTTCTTCCACAGCCAACGAAGCCACACTCCTACTCCTTGTCAGCTGTTTGGCTTCCTCCTCTGAGTCAGATTCCAACAGGGGCATGATGCAACAGAAATTCTTGTCCAGATTGTGGTCGTAAATCTGAGGACTACCTGTACCATTTTTAATCCTTTGGGAGGGAAGTTGGATCAATCAACTAGATTTTGGATAGAATAGAATAGAATAGAATAGAATAGAATAGAATAGAATAGAATAGAATAGAATAGAATAGAATAGAACAGAATAGCAGAGTTGGGAGGAACCTTGGAGGTCTTTTAGTCCAACCCTTGCTCAAGCAGGAGACGCATTTCAGACACCTAATGGCTTACCTCTGGAGGATCATCATCTGAGATGTTGTAATCTCAACTTTCAGCAGTGCCTGATGGAAGTCCCTAACCCTAGACCTCTGCTCATGCAGGAAATCTTATACCATTTCAGACAAATGTTTGTCCAATCTCTTCTTAAAAACTTCCAATTTTGGAGAATTCACAACTTCTGGAGGCAAGTTGTTCCACTGGTTAATTGTTCTAACAGTCAGGAAATTTCTCCTCAGTTCTAGGTTGCTTTTCTCTCCTTGACTAGTTTCTACCCATTGCTTCTTGTCCTGCCTTCAGGTGTTCTGGAGAATAGCTTGACTCCCTCTTCTTTGAGGCAGCCCCTGAGATTTGGAACACTGCTATCATATCTTCTTTAGACTAGACATACCCAGTTCCTGCAACCGTTCTTCATATGTTTTATCCTCCAGTCCTCTAATCATCTTGGTTGCTCTTCTCTGCACTCTTTCTAGAGTCTCAACATCTTTTTTACATCATGGCGACCAAAACTGAATGCAGTATTCCAAATGTGGTCTTACCAAGGCCTTATAAAGTGGTATTAACATTTCACATGATCTTGATTCTAGAACTGTAGCAAAAGTCCTATTCTTAAATTGCTGGAAAGAAAGGAAGAGCTGTCTTCCCATCTAACATAAAATTGACTGTATCATTTCTGAGGATAAAAACGTATGCACTTTTCTGCAAAGAACATACCTTTTTATTTGTCATTTTATCAGCCCCCAAACAGGTTTCATATCTGCTGACTTGCTTCAAAGCAGAAAAGAGATGAGTGTTTTTATTGCTAAAGATGTTACTGGTTAAAATGCATTAGACTTTGATTTAAAACACACACACTCTATTTCCTCTTAGTGAGTTTATGAGTTTTCCTAGTGTTATTATGACTACTGCGGCATGAGAAATACAGAATATACTGTCAACACTAAATATTTTCACAACTGGAGATATAGGAGCAAAATTAGGTATTATCCTTAGTATTGTGGTAGGCAATTACAGTCATCACTGAGCATAAAACCAAGACTGAATGAAAGCTAACATAAATATAATATCCTATCTCTCAAAAATGCTCAAGTTATGATTCTTCTCATTCTTATCCCAGCTCTCTTTAAAACTTGGTTCATTTTTTCACCCAATTTTTCTGTACTCAGAAGGATACAGATAACCCTTGACTTACGATCAAAATTGGGACCAAAATGTCTGTCACTAAGTGAAGCATTTGTTAAATGTGTTGCGTCCAATTTGGCAACCTTGTTTTTGCTATGATCATTAAGTGAATCACACCTTAGGAGTGGTGCGGTAGCCTAGAGGGGGAGCTCTCGCCTCCCAATCAGGAGGCTGTGAGCTTGATCCTAGGTAGAGGCAGATATTTCTCTCTCTGGGCACAATGAGAATATATCTGCCGAACAAAACTCTGCATTGGCGTCAGGAAAGGCATCTGGCCAGTAAACACTCTGTTAGCTTCATTCAGTTGCCCAGACTCCACCCCGCAAGGGATTATGGGGTCATTAAAAGATGATGATTAAGTGAATCACAAGTTGTTAAATGAATCTGGCTTTTCCCTTTGAGTTTGTTTGTGGGAAGCTATCTGGGAAAATTTGAAATGGCAATCAACTGTAATAAATACATGTTGCCAGATACCTACATTTTGATCCAGTGACCATGAGGATGCTGCAATGGTCATAAATGTGAGGACCAGTTTCAAGTCCCTTTTCTCACGGCTGTTGTAACTTCAAATGGTTACTAAACAAGGTCTTCCGGTTTGAAGGGCTTCGTCGACAGACAGAAATCCGTGATCGTGCACAGTTTCTGTCTGGGCTTGCTGCTGGAGCGCCCCGAGCTGGCTGGTTTCGGGGCTAAGCCACCCCGTAGAGGTGTTGAAGAGTGGGGAGACTGCCAGCAGGGTTGAGGAGAGCTGCAACTCTTCTCCTCAGCTGGTCATTACTCCCTTTCCTGAAGGTGGTTGCAGTGGTGGTCAGAAATGACCACCACAAAGAACTAGACCAGAAAAGAATGTGCAGGAGGAAGATAAGAAGTGAAAGTTTTGGCTGATCGGGTTAAATTGTAAAAGCAACAACCCTGGAATTTAAACTTACAAAAAATAACATCACTCCCAAAGAAGAGTCGGAAGCAGCGAAGGAAAGTGAAAAGGGAAAGGTTTGGCTTTTTTTTTTTCTTCTCTCTCCTTCCCTGTACTGACAACTAAGAGACTTAAATAAGAAATTGGAAAAATCTGCTTTGACATCAATAGGCAATTAAGCTGAAAATAAAACAATATGCCAAAGGGATAATAAAGATTTCTGGACATTAAAAACTTTCTTTTTCATAAGCAGGAAGGGAGAGAAAAAGAATAAGGGCAGGATCTGGAAGAGGGAGGAGACTGCCTGGAATTAAAAAGAATCTAAAGTAAAACTTCAACAAGACTTCTAAAAGATACATTTTAACTGAAACTCTGCAACTAAATAGTAACCCCAGGAAAAGAAAGTGAAAAAAGAGCAAAAAAGAAACAGCTTGTGTGTATTCAGATTATTTGGTGATCTTTGAATTTTTGGTTATTATATTTGAATGACTAAAATCAATTGGGTGGTTTTTTAAAAATTTATACAATGGCACCACTTCTGGATGAATTGAAAATGGAACTTAAAAAGTACAAAGAAGATGCACAAGAAGGGAAGGGTTCTTTTGGCTTCGTTATTCAATTCTTAGAAATGGAGATTTGGAACTATGAGAAACAACAAGAAAAGACTGCAAAACAAGAAGACTGGGACAAAGAAGAAGCCATCTTTAATGAACAAGTAATTTTATGTGGGGAAGAAAAAGGAAAGGGGGGAAAGAGAATGGAGAATTTAAGACTTAAAAAAGCAACCAAAGAAAAAAATAATAATTTGAAAAATAAGTATAATACTGGAAAGCAATAGAAAAGGGGAATACAGAAGAGAGAAATAGAGGTAGAGAGACAAGGGGGTAAAAAGGAGAGAGAGAAGAAGAGAGGGAAGAAGGAAAGGAAAAGAAGTTACAAAGGACCCCGGGGCAAGATATAGAGAAACAGGACCTATTTCGGGATAATGGGTGAAAATCTAACTGAAAAAGGGATTCTGTAAAGGTACATAAGATTGTATTGTTATATTAGTAATAGAAATAACTTTAGAAAATTGGAAACAACATATGATTAAAATGAGGGATAAAATAATTAGTGTAATTTAGTGAAATGTTTGTGAATAAAATAAGTGAAATAAAATAAATGAGAAAATTGAATTAAGAAGGAACGGGAACATTTTAATTAGTTAATGTTTTACAAAATATAAGTGAAGAGGGGGGAGAATTAACTATAGAAAGCTTATAATTGTTCCCATAGAAGTATGATATTTAATTGAAAAGTAAAGATGTTAAGATTTTAATGAATATTAATATTAATGATAGAATTGACTTGGATGAAATGTTGTTTTAATTATATACATTTATAATTTTTTCTTTTTTTTAAGAATACAGTGTGTATTTTAAGAATGTACCAAGCAGAATCCGAATGGAAGTTATGTATTATATTGAATGTTACAACTTTAGGGAAAAGATATAAAGGCGTCATACAGTAGTAACTGTAGTAGTTACTACAGTCAGTAACTATAGGAGAAATTTTGTTTAATGGGAAAAGATAATAGATAATTGAAACAGGACAGACAAAAAATATAAATACAATGATTTGAATTGAGATGAGATGATTAAAATAAAATTGAGAAAATTAAAATGTGGCAATGGGGTGGGATTCAGCTGGTTCAGGCTGGTTTGAGTGATCTGGTTGTTAAATTTACATCTGGTTCATTGAACTGGTAGTTGAACTGACTGGCTGGCCTTGCCCACTCCTCCCCTCCCAGGTGTCTCCATGTGGCCCGTTTTGGATACAGGTAAGTGCAGGGTCCAAGCGAAGGTTCTGGGAGGGCGAAAAATGGCTCTTCTGGAAGTCCAGAAATGGGCCTGTTTCCAGATTCCAGAGAACCTCTGGAGCCCAGAGGAGGCCATTTTCGCAATTCCAGAGGCCTGAGGGAAGCCTCCAGACATTGGGGAAAGCAAAAAACAGCCCCCCTGGGAGTTCTGGTAGGCCACGCCCACCATGGCCACACACCCCAGCAACCGGGCAGAGAACCAGTTGTTGGGATTTTTGAATCCCACCCTGTGTGGCAACATGAGCATTGTTGGAAGACCTGAAGGACCAGGTTAAGGACAATCAACATGGAGAAAATCTTTGTGGCTGCTAAGAACCTCCAGTGGCCAGATGGCACACAGTCAATAACAATCCATCAATTACAAGGGGAACAATAGAAAGAAATGGCCTTTGCACAAGTGACAGGTATATATACTGATTATTTTACAATGTAGCCTAGAGCAGAAATCAACCCGATGACGTAAATTAAAATAAATGTGGCCATAACTGGGTGAAAGAAACATATGCTCACATATTTATTGCCTATTCACTCAATTTGTCCCTGCTGCAAACAGCAGCACTCTCAAGTGGGCACAACTGTATGTAGTAATACAATAAACATCCTTAAGAAAAGGATCAGAGCAGTTCCTGCCTTCTAAAAAAGACACTAAGATACAAATCATTCATGATACTTTACCAGTTTCTCTGTTTCCTTAGGCTCTTGGGAACAACTCGATCTTTAACAATTGTGGGGAAAGCTATAAAGTGAGGGTGTCGGGCTCTAAAACCAAGAAATATCTGAGGTATTCCAAAGCAATTTCCTTTATTGTTCCTCATTTTCAGGTGTTCTTCATCTATAGACAGAAATCTTGGCAAACAAAAACACTTGTATCAATAAAAATGTACTTTGAGAACTATTAATTCTCTTTCTCCTTCATAAACTATCTAAATTTTGCTGGCTCTTGCCCCTCTGGAATGCAGCCCCTCCCTAATGGGAATCCAGACTACATTCAACCACAGTGGGCCATCTTAGTATCAAGCACGTGTTCAACAGGATGGGTGTAGCCACCAGGCCCGCCCAAATATACTGTACTTCAGTTTTCCAACATTCTCATTGAGGTGTTCTGGAATCCCTAATCGTTTTTCTGGATGAATATGTAGATTCCAGCCAGGATTTGGTTATGACCAAGATTAGATATTTGTTTCTACAAGTTGATCATTGAGCGAAGCCAGAAATAACTGAAGATTTGATCCAGGGATTGGTTTGAATGTACAGATATAGATTAACAGAGTTGGAAGGGACCTTGTAGGTCATCTAGTCCAACCCCCTGCCCAAGCAGGAGACCCTACACAATTTCTGACAAATCGGAGTCCAATCTCTTCTTGAAAGTCTCAAGTGATGATGCTCCCACAACTTCTGAAGGAAAGCTGTTCCATTGGTTGATTGTTCTCACTATCAGAAAGTTTCTCCTTATTTCCAGGTTAAATCTCTCCTTGTTCCGTTTCCATCCATTATTCCTTGTCTGGCCTTTCAGGTACTTTGGAAAACAGCTTGACCCCTTCCTCTCTGTGGCAGCCCCTCAAATATTGGAAGACTGCTATCATTGTCCCCTGGTCCTTTTCCTCACTGGACTAGCCATGCCCAGTTCCTGTAACCGTCCTTCATCCTGGCTGCTCTTTTCTACCTGCTCCTGCCCAGCTACAAGCATATGATTGACTTCATTTAACATTGTTTACCCTAACTGGTTTAGGTAAAATAATAAATATGTTATCATGGTTTATTAGTTAAAGTGTCTGTAACTTTAACTGTAAGAATGTAATTAAGGGAGTGGTTGTAAAAGCACCATAAAAGAAGCAAGGCATGGCAGCTTGCTCTCTCTGGATTGATGATCCCTAATTACTTGATGAAGACTGTGTTTTTCCCTACTGGAATGGGAGAGAGATAAAGGACTGATTTATTGTTAGTGAACTGACATTGGATATTCTACACGGACTTTGCTAATTGAATATCCTTGAATGGACTGACGAAAACATACATGACTAATGGACTGTTATTTTCACTATGCTATAAACTCTAAATGGAATAAACTATATTTTGATAGCACAAGTGTATCTGTTATTTTTACTGTATGTTAACAAACATACAAACTTATCTCACTCATTTATCTGTATGCCTATCTGACTAACGCTGCACATTCTGTTTAGCTTGTCTCTTTAACCCTGGTTGGGGAACACAGGCTTAACACTGGTTATGGGCCCAGAGGCTGCAAAGTCAGTTTAACTAGGATAAAACAGATTTATGTAAAAAGTGAGAGTTTGTGTTGTTACACGTTACAGTAAACAGACAGCTGTGTTTTATAAATTATAGTTTTATATCCATATAAAGAAAACATGGCACAAGTCAATCTACATAGTTTGTCCCTTATATCCAAGCTGGATGGAACAAACTATGTTTCATGGTCTATAAAATGTAGTCTACTTCTACGAAGAGAATGTCTGTGGAACATAATTGAAAACCCACCAAACGTAGAGGAATGGGATCCAGAGATTGAGGAAGATAGTCAAAAGATAGAAGACTTTAAGCAGAAGAATGAACAAGCTCTTTGCATAATAGGACTAACACTAACTGATCAGCAACTTGTTCATATCCGTGGAGAGCAAACGGCTGTTGGGTGTTGGCAGAAACTGAAGAGGATTTATGTCCGAGATAATGTTGGTGCTCACATAAATCTAACACGGAAGCTTTTCAGGATACATCTCCAGACGAATGGTGATATGCTTAGTCATTTGAATTCTATAAAAAGCATTTTTCAAGAACTGCATGAGAAAGAGCTTACTTTCTCTGAACTACACCAAGTCTACATAATCTATCTTCACTAGACGAAAGTTATCATCACTACGTCACTTCCCTTGAAATTTTGCCTAAGGAAAGTCTAACTTTAACTGATATAACTGGCAGATTGATTGAAGAGGCAAGAAGAAGACTTGAAAGAGATCAGTTAAGGAGGGAGCAACCTCAAAAAGAAAATAATGAATCTCCTACTGCATACGCAATTAAAACGTGTTTTAATTGTAGAGGAAGAGGACATGTGGCAAGATTTTGTAAAAAAGCAAAGCGCCAGAATGCTGGCCAGAATACAAAAAGTCATCAAAAGATAAATAAAAATTTAGAGTTAGCCATGTATATTAAAGGAGCTGTAAAAAAATAATAATGGGTAATTGACAGTGGAGCATCCCACTGTATAACAAATGATAACAAAAATTTTATCAAAATGTCCAAGAGTACACAGCAGATATCGTTAGCCAATGGCTGGAAACTGAAAGCTAAAGGTCAAGGTATAGCATATTGTTCTTTTATAAGAGAGAATGTAAAAATGTTATATGTACCACAACTTAAGTTTAATTTAATTTCAGTTAGAATTTTGGTTAAACTAGGATATGTAGTTACCTTTAGGGGAGATAACTGCATAATTGAAAAAGAAGATAAGAAAATTACTGCATCTTTAAGAGGTGAATTGTATGTGTTAAATGATAATGGTTTAGAGGTGGCTAACACGGTTTATGATAATAAGAAACCTCATGATGAATGTATTCACTTGTTACACCGATGGCTAGGGCATTTAAATTTTAAAATGCTTAAGAGAACTGTTCAACTATCTAAAGGAATAAGTTTGAAACCTTTTAATAAGTATTTGCAATGTTCTGCTTGTAATCAAAGCAAAAGCAAGGTCATACCGGCTAATAGAGTTGATGGATTTATCACCAAAGAGCCTTTAGAAGTAGTATTTGCCGATTTAATAGGTCCGAAAAAACCAAGTGTAGGAGGTGCTCGATACATACTAAGTATAATGGACCACTATTCTAGATATGGGTTTTGCTATTTAATGAAGAGCAAAACTGAAACGTATCTAAATCTCTTTAATTGGATAAAATTTGCAGAAAGGAAAACTAAAAAGAAATTAGTAAGTCTTATAACAGATAATGGTGCGGAATTTACAAATAATAAATTCCAGAGTAGGCTTAAGATGTTAGGTATTCAACATAAAAAGTCTGCACCATATAGGCCACAACATAATGCCTTTATAGAGAGACGAGGCCAAACACTGCAGTCAATTGCACGTACTATGTTGTCTGATTCAGGATTACCTGACAATTTGTAGGGAGAAGCAATAATGTGTGGTAATCATATATTGAATAATGTTGTTAATTCAACAACAGGTGAATTACCATTCACACTGTGGCATGGTACAAAACCTGATTTAAGTTACATGCACACATTTGGAGCACCAGCATGGGTACCTATCCCTACACAACTCAGACAAAAAGGACAGCATAGAGCTAAAAGATTATTTTTTGTAGGATATGAATCTAATCACAGATCTTATAGATTCTGGGAACCAGGTACATCTAGAGTTTACACCAGTGCTAGTGCAAAATTCCTAGAACATGTAGGATGGAATAGATTAGAGCAAGATTTAGATAATGAAGTAATTATTGAACCCTACAAAAGGCAGAAAGATCAGACTAGTTATAAGAAAAATCCAATTAAAGAAGAAGTCCACGAAGAACAAATAGGATCAGAACAAGAAGAAACAGTTGATCAGGAAGAGTTAGATAATCAAGAACAGTTAATAAATGAAAGTCCACCTGTAAGTCCTGTAATACCTAGACGTACTACACGTGTAACTAGACCACCTGATAGGTATCAAGCAAGTATAGTTTGCCAAGTAACTAAAGTTCCAACTAGTGTAGATGAACTTAGGATGTATCCTGCTAAGGATCAGGAGAATTGGCAAAAGGCAATGGAAAAAGAACTAAATTCATTAAAGGTAATGAAAGTATATGAAGATGCTAAATTACCTCCAGGAGAAAAATCCATTGGGTGCAAATGGATATTTAAAGTAAAAACTGGAAATGATGGGACTGTTATCCATAAGGCTAGGTTGGTAGCTCAAGGATTTAATCAAACTGCATCTGACTTGGTTTTTGCACCAAGTCTTAAAGCAACATCTTTGAGAGCAGCATTAGTGTGGGCAGCTAAGAAAAACTATATCATTAACGATTTAGATGTAGAAACTGCTTATTTGCATGCACCTTTGCAACACACTATATATTTACAAAAGCCAGTTGTTATAAAAGATAATAAAGTAAATAGTAATGATTGTTGGAAACTAAAAAGAAGTCTTTATGGATTGAAACAATCTGGCTATGAATGGAACCAATATATTGTGAAAGAATTAAACAATATAGGTTTTAAATCTGGTTTAGCAGATCCATGTGTGTTTAAAAGAGAAAATAATGGAACGGTGTCATTATTGTTATTATTTACAGATGATATTGCTTTGATAACTAAGACTAATAATGAAGCTAATGAGATTATATCATTATTAGCCAAAAAGATAAAACTAAAGCATTTAGGTGAAATTAAAAGGTATCTAGGATTGACAATTAACAAAACAAAAAATGGATTTAAGATATCTCAAGATAAAATTTGCAAATTAATCAAAACGTACAAAATGGAACTTTGTAAACTGGCAAAGACTCCAATGAGTCAGGAAGTTTGCCAAACTGATGTTCAAAGTCCCAAATTTGATAAGTCCATATATCAATCTTTGATTGGCAGCTTATCATATATAAGCAATTGGTCAAGGCCAGATATAGCTTATAGTGTTAATCAGCTGGCACGTTTTAATTCGGATCCACATCAATGTCATTGGCAATCATTAAAGAGAATTTTAAGATATCTTAAAGCAGTGCTTCTCAAATAGTGGGGGGCGCCCCCCTGGGGGGGCGCGAGGCTCCGTCAAGGGGGGCGCGTTTGACCTCGGAGAACATGCTTTTTTATTTTGATTTTTTTACTGTCCTAGAATAAAGTGGAATTGCACTTCCACTACATTAGGGGGCAGTGGCGCTCTCATTGGCAGAGTGTGCGCAGGGAGCATTCGTTCGGTGGTGTAGGAGTTTTGTTTGCACTGAGCATGCGGGCTTTGCACACAGCACAGAGTTTGAGTATGAAGTGTAGACACGAAGTGTAGCTTACCCTCAAGTGACACCATGAAAAAATATTTAACAGGGATGAGAAGACAGGCGGAGAGAGACGGTGTTATGCAGAGGTGTACTTATAACAATTTTATAGACAAATGATACTATTTATAGTCACGCGGGGGCGTGAGATGTTTTATTCTTACTAGGGGGGGCATGACAGAAAATAATTGAGAAGCACTGTCTTAAAGGAACAATGAACCATGCATTGTATATAGAACCAAAGGGTGATTTGAGTCTTAGTGCCTATACAGATGCAAGTTTTGCAACTGACATAAACACTAGAAAATCAACATCTGGGATGGCTATATTATTTGGTAAGACACTAATAGGGTGGAGGTCAATCAGACAACAGCATATCAGCTTGTCCACGATGGAAGCAGAATTTTCATGTCTGTCATTACTATGCACTGACTTAATTTTGTACAAACAGTTATTATTAGACATGGGTATAACTGTTAAAGATTCCATTATTGTGTACGAGGACAACCAAGCAGCCATAAAGTTAGCTACTAATATTGCTGTAAAAACTAGATCAAAGCATACTGATTTAAGATACTTAAATGTTAGAGAATCTGTAAAGAATGGGCTAATTAAATTGGAATACTGCATGACAGAACAAATCATTGCAGAGCAGCTTACAAAAGCTCAAGGAGAAGTCAAGTTTAAAGAAAGTTGTCACTACTATAATTTAAAAGTGTAAATAGTTATATTATTATTATTATTAACCTAAAAGGGGAGAATGTTAGGGATAACATTGTTTACCCTAACTGGTTTAGGTAAAATAATAAATATGTTATCATGGTTTATTAGTTAAAGTGTCTGTAACTTTAACTGTAAGAATGTAATTAAGGGAGTGGTTGTAAAAGCACCATAAAAGAAGCAAGGAACATCAGCTTGCTCTCTCTGACTTGATGATCCCTAATTACTGGATGGATTCAAGACTGCGTTTTTCCCTTACTGGAACGGGAGATAGAAAGGACTGTTGATTTTTCAACTGTGAGAAGACTGATTTATTGTAAGTGAACTGACATTGGATATTCTACACAGACTTTGCTAATTGAATATCCTTGAATGGACTGATTAAAACATACATGACTAATGGACTGTTATTTTGACTATGCTATAAACTCTAAATGGAATAAACTATATTTTGATAGCACAAGTGTATCTGTTATTTTTACTGTATGTTAACAAACATACAAACTTATCTCACTCATTTATCTGTGTGCCTATCTGACTAACGCTGCGCATTCTGTTTAGCTTGTCTCCTTAACCCTGGTTGGGGAACACAGGCTTAACACCCTGTAGCAGAACTGAGTCCTTTTGCAAAACATACAACTTGTGAATGCTTTGAGGAACTCCTAACAGGGTTGATCTTACTACCATGTCACCAAATCCTTTCCTTCCCCTCCCTCTTCTATGGCAGAAAAGTTAAGATGCACGTTCATAGCACCAGCCAAATTACACGGATATATAATGTGATTGGAAGCATCAAAGGAGCAGTGGAGCCTGGTGAGTTTTGAATGTCAATTACTTTATTTAAAACAAGAATGGGCAAGGTTTGGGTAGCAGGAAACCAAGTTAAGCACATGGTTAAGGAAGGCAAAGATTACAGTGGATGGCATAAGGAGGGCATATCCATGATTGTTTGTTTTGGGGGAAATTAATGGAATTAATGCTTTCCCAGTCGTATTAATTCTGTTTTAATGCTTATAGAATCTTCTTTGTTGGCTTCTGCTTCAAAATATGGATACCAGAGTTCTGAAGAGGTAGCAGGAATTTAAAGCAATATCGAGAAATAACAGGAGTCAGTAGAAACATCAGAAGCTTTGGACACAGACTGATGGCCCAATGCAAGTCATGATTGCTGGTCAATGGTGATAGAATTGAAGAGATTAATATCAAGACTCTTCCAAGGAGACTCACTTTCACTACTACTTGTCTGTGGAGATTCTCAGACATCCAGGCCATAGTTGTCCCAAAGGTGCTTTTTCAAGGGGCAACTAGACTTTCTGGCTTTTCTTTGAAGACATTTCGCTTCTCACCCAAGAAGCTTTTTCTTCTGAAGAAAGGATGAGGAAAGTCTTCAAAGAAAAACCAAGAAGTCGAATGGCCTCTTGAAAAAGCACCTTTGGGCCAACCATGGCCTGGATGACTGAGAATCGCCATAGGCATTTAGCAATGCAGAGCTGAAGAAGCTTCTTGGATGAGAAGTGAAACATCTTCAAAGAAAAAAACAGATACCAAGTTTCCAAGTGATGAAACCCATTCAAAAAGAATTATGCAAAGTCTGTCTTCCAAAACAAATTTCTTTTAATTTAGGTAATCATCAAATTGGCAAAGTCTGTTGTAATCCCAGATTGGACACAAACCGGAATTACACCATGTTAATATTACAAATTAAAAACAACCCACAAAAGTCACATTCCCCAATAAAACAAAATCAACATTGCCTGGTGTCTTCAAACTCCATCTCCAGTTCTCAGCAGGAACAGCCTCTCTTCCATGGAAAAGGAAGTCACTTAGCCAAAACAGTTGTCACTATCTACTCACTCCTCCCACCTTAAGAATGTAGTGAGCCTGAACCCACCCCTTACACAAATCAAAAGAAAGGAATATATTTCAATGTAGAGCTAAATAAAATGGCTCTTCACCAAAAAGTCCAGTTGCCTCTTGAAAAATCCCCTTTGGGTTTCACCACTGCTGTTTGTCCTTGCGCTGATTCCTCTGTCAGCAATACTGAATAACTGAGGCCATAGCTACCCAGTCTCAAAAACCTCTGTCAGGCTATCCGACTATCTTTACATCTATTTTATATTACATCTATCGTGGCTTGGGACCAGGTTATCTGAGGGAATGTCTCTTGCCGGTCACATCTAGCTGACCCATCAGAACGGGGAGGCAGGGAATGTAGGTCCCATCCCTGAGGGAGATAAACCTGGTGGGACCCAGAAGAAGGGCCTTCTCCATGGTGGCTCCCTCTCTCTGGAATATCATTCTCTCAGAGATTAAAATGGCCCCATCACTAATTCTCTTCCGGAAGGCACTGAAGACCTGGTTCTGCCAGCAGGCCCGGGGAACCCATCAAATGGCTCATGTGATCTGCTGTCGTTGGGATGGAGTGGGTGGGAGTTGGAAGGTGATTCCCACCCCCTACCCCCAGATTTTGTTTTATAGTACTTTATTAATTTATTTGATTCTTTTTGTTAGTTTTTATTTTTTTATTTTAAATATGGTTTTATATTCTGTAATCCGCCTCAAGTTGCCATGGGCAAATAAGCGGCAATATAAATTCAATGAATGAATGAATGAATGAATGAATATTTCTGAAATAGAAAAGAGAAACTCCAGCAAGTTTGTACTGAATTTTATGAAAGTGTGTTGTTCTTATGCTTACTTTTCTTAGATAGATATGTAATTTTGGGAGGCCACAGAGATTCCTGGGTCTTTGGGGGTATTGATCCCACCACAGGAGCTGCTGTCCTTCAAGAGGTTGCTCGTGGCTTTGGCAAGATGATGGAGAAGGGTAAGATTAATAGCTGGAGAGCCATGGTGACACAATGGTTAGAGTGCAGTACTGCAGGCTACTTCTGCTGACGGCTAGCCAGCAGTTTGGCAGTCTGATTCTCACCAGGCTCAAGGTTGACTCAGCCTTCCATCCTTCCGAGGTGGGTAAAATGAGGAGTCAGATTGTTTTGTTTTTTTTAAAGACAAATTTTATTAGTTTTACAAAATAATACACATACAAACAAGGCATAATAACATAAAAGATCTTTTCTGAAAAAACCAATAGAACATACAAAATAATTCCAAATTATAATATATATATTTACGTTATCTGTTCAGCTTCGTATTTTATCCCAACTTCTTTTCATTCTATTATCCAAATTATATTTCTTGCTTATTAAAATTTTATTGCTTTTCAAAAACAACACACAAACAAACAAAAGATAAAACATAAAAACATACAACATCTTTTCTGAAAGTTGCTTGATCCCAGGTTAAAACTCCTCGCACAGACACAAATTCAAAATTCATATTCACTTTATATACCATTCCATATCTTATTACCATTTTCAGTTTTCTATATAGCTTCTTCCCTCTTTTATCTTTCTTCGTTTTATTTTATTTATCTCATTCCAGTTCAATTCATAATACTTGTCATTCTTTGTCTGTTCTATTTCCAGCTATCCATTCACCTTTTCTCTTTAAACAAACTTCTCCTGTACACTGATTGGAGTATGACGCCTTTAACTCTTTCCCCTAGCTTAATAATACTTAATATAACACTTAACTTATATTGGGATTCTGTTTAATACATTCTAAAATTACACAATGAATTTTATGAAAAAGGAAAAAATACAACAATAACAAAGAAAAAGCATATAAGACCACAATCAATGCCATTAAGAAATTAATCATACATATTAATACTCATTTATATCTTAAGCATTTTATTCTAAATATACATATAAATACACAATCTTGTGTACCTTCCAGAATCCCTTTTTCAGTTAAATTTACCCATTGTCTCTAAATGAGTTTTGTTTCTTTAAATCTTGCTTCCCACCATTAAGGCTTCTCATCCCCTCCTTTCTCTATTGCTTATTCTTCTCCTTGCCCTTTTTACCCCTTTGTCTCTCCTCCTCCCTTTTCTTCTTCTGCTTTCCCCCTTTCTGTTGTTTTCTGTTGTTTTGTATCGACCTTTCATCTCATTTTTCTCTTTTTTGGTTGTTTTTTCAAGCCTTTTTCTTTTCCTCTTTCTCCTCCTCCCCAAATAGAACCATTTGTTCATCACAGATGGCTTCTTCTTCTTCTTTGTCCCAGTCATCCTGCTGCGCAGTCAATTTTTCATAAGTGCATACTGCCATTTCTAGAAATTGAAAAAGAGTGCCCAAAGTATCTTTCCTATCTTGTTCTTCTTTTTTATATTTTTGATATTCAATTTTTAGTTCATCCACAAGCAATGCCATCATGAAGAGAAAAAATTTTTCCACAACAACCACCCTAGTGTTTTTAATCAAGAATAATTCCCAAAAGTTCCGAAGTTACCAAAGAATCCAAATAAACTATTTATTTTAATGCTTTTTTCTTTCTTCCAAATTTCTCTTTCTGGGGTTGTTTGATCAAAGAGTTCCAATTAAGGTATATCTTTTAGAAGCCGTATTAATGTTCAAAGCTCTTTAAAATTCTAGGCAATCTCCTCCTTTTTCAAATTCTGCTTCAATTTTTTTTCCACACCTTTCCCACTTACAGCAACAATTTTCCTTTAAATGTTCAGAAATCCATACCTCCAGTGCAGGTTTTCTGATTTCTCTTAAGGTTCTATCGCTGTCATGTTCAGAAGGAGAGTGAAAAGAAGAAAAAAACTTTTCCTTTAATTTACATTCGCCGCTTGACACATTCTGGAAACGATGTTTCTTTAGCAAGTTTCAAATTCCAGGGTACTTTCACTGTGACTTGTCCCAGTCAGCAAAGATCACTTTCAATTCTTCACAGCTCCTCCTGCACTTTCTTTTTCCGACTGAGCTCTTCTATGTGGCAGCCATTGCTGACTGCCGCTCAGCTGTCTTTGGAAAAGGGGGTTTCGCTGGCTAGGGAAGAAAGGTGTGATATCTCTCGACCTTGCCAGACCTCCCCCCCCCCGTGTTCGCCACCTTCTACGGAGGTGGCTTAGCCCCGAAGCCAAATGGCTCGGAGCACTCAGGCAGTGAACACAGGCAGAAACCGCGCACAGTCGCGGATTCCTGCCTGCTCCGAAGCGCTGCAGACCAGAAATCCAGGAGTCAGATTGATTGTTAAGGGCAACAGGCTGACTCTGTAATCCACTTAGAGATGGCTGTAAAAGCACTGTGAAGTGGTCTATAAGTCTTAGTGCTATTGCTATTGCTAATAGATGGGAAAATTGGGAACCCAAAGCAGAGATGGGATGTGCTGGGATCTAAATGTCAACATGAGTTTGAAGTCAATTCTAAGTCACATTGATCCTTTGCTCAATAAATGTAGCAGGTAAATAAAACTCACAAATGAAGCAATAAAGGATACAGAGGTTTCTACTGAGCAGCTTAAACCTCCTTTGTCGTGCTAAAAATGATTTATTTGCTTCATTTTAAAACTAACCTCAAGCTTATTTGTTTGCAGACCTTGCTAGGTTTGCATCTTCAGCCATCAGCAGGGCAAAGAATGAAGCTTTCTCTGTAATCTTCATTTCATCTTGCGTAGGTTGGAGGCCAAGAAGAACCATCATTTTTGCCAGCTGGGACGCAGAAGAATTTGGATTGTTAGGCTCCACAGAGTGGGCAGAGGTGAGTGAAGGACTCTGTAGGATTGTATTATTCATGCATAGGTTGTCCCCGACTTATGACCACTGAAAAAAGTGGGTTATGATTGCTGTTCACAAATGCGATGCGATGGGGTGGGATAGAATAGAATAGAGTAGGGGAGGAGAGGAGAGGAGAAGAGAGGAGAGGAGAGGAGAGGAGAGAAAAAAGAAGAGGGGAACATGAGAGGAGAGGAGAGCAGAGCAAGGAAAGTCCCCGGAGCCCGGGGAGGGCAAAAGTGCCCCCCCTCCCCATGGTGCAGGAGACTGACTAGGCCACGCCCACCATGGCCATGCCATTTTTGAAGTCCACCCCTGTCCCCAACGATCTGGGTTCTCATTTTACCAACCTCAGAAGGATGGAAGGCTGAGTTAACCTTGAGCATGTCGGGATCGAATTCTGGACTGTGGGCAGAGTTAGCCTGCAACACTGCATTCTAGCCACTGAGCCACCAGGGCACAGCATGATTGGTACATCAGGGCTAAAGACTGATTGGCCATACAGAAAGTGCTGAACTTCAAGTCCTGGCTTTCATTGGCTATGGCAATGGGAGCTTCTGGGAATTATAGTTTAGCAAGTTTTGGAACATTTCCAGTTTCCCACTTTTGATTTACATGCTATTCATGATCAATAATAATGGGCATAATACAGTTCTTTTCTTTTTTGTAATTGCAGGAGAACAGCAAACTTCTTCAAACACGGGCAGTGGCTTACATCAACACTGATTCTTCCATTGAAGGTGAATATCTGATAAACTAGCACTGATGAAAACCAAACTCAGAGAGCCCCAAAGACCCCTCACAGTTGTGAATATCCCTGAGTACACTTAGTCAACCTTGAGAGATCTTGTAAAGCTTAAGTAGGATTGGACTTGACTAGGACTTGGCTGGGAGATGACCAAGAAATTGTGGACCTGTGGACAAGGCCGTAAAGGTGAAAAATATTCTGGAAGAAGGTAAAACCATTTCTATACCATCCAGGAAAGTGGCATGGATGTGTTCACAAAGTTATAAGAATCAGACTCAACTCAAAGGAGATTATTCTTTATAGCAATATCTTGAGGGTCACAATTTTCCAATCTTGTGTTAAGAAATGTGTGCAACACAACTCATACAGGATCCAAAGCTACAATCAAATCATGGGTTCCAATAGCCATAACTATAATCTGTAAGCTACAGGAACAAGAGGTAGCTTGTCTTTTAAGCTTCCCTTAAAACAAGCTACAGATTATTTAGTTAACTGCATTTTAAACCAGATCATACACACAATTCTATCTTGGACAAGGAAGCTACTGTAAGCAGGGTTGGATAGAACCACAATGGCACAGTGGTTAGAATGCAGTATTGCAGGCTAATTCTGCTGACTGCCAGCAATTCAACATTCAATTTTCACCGGCTAAAGGTTGACTGAACCTTCCTTCCTTTTGAGGTCAGTAAAATGAGGACCCAGATTGTTGGGGACAACATGGTGACTCTGTAAACCACTTAGAGTGGGCTGTAAAGCCCTCCTATTGCTATGACTATTATTTTGCCAACTAAATGTGGAAAGCCATCTTTGTTTTACTACTGATTCAGTACTGCAGTATTGCAGGCTAACTCTCCCCAGTCCAAAGTTTGATCCTCATGTGGCTCAAGGTTGACTCAGCCTTCCACCCTTCCAGTAAAATGAGGACCCAGATTGTTTGGGAGCAATATGCTGACTCTGTAAACTGCTTAGAGAGGGCTGTGAAGCTCTATGAAGCGGTATATAAATCTAAGTTCTGCTATTGTTATACGGTCTGTAGACTGAGCCAGGAGTGGAAGGTTGAGTGATATCTTGCAGGAAAGTGGTGGCAAATCATTTTTATTTATGCATATATATTTTTGATGGCAGGAGAGAAAAGATTGTGGAACATCCATTTGTCATCAGGAATCAAGACTGGCTTGAAGGACACTCTTCATACAATGGAGACATTGTAGGAGAAGGAATGGCAGAGCCTGGATCAAAAGAGGAATCAGCTTAGAATTACTAAATGGCCGCAAATGGACTTAGACCAACCCCTCTTTAATTTCATTATCACTTATCCAGTGGCCAAATAGTGCTAACCGTGTTAACTAGATTCCTGTAAATAGGAGTAACAATAAACCAGTCTTAATTGAAACTTATAGGGGACTCGGTGGCTCGGTGGCTAAGACGCTGAGCTTGTTGATCAGAAAGCTCAGTAATTCAGCAGTTCGAATCCCTCGCACTGTGTAATGGAGTGAGCTCCCGTTCCTTGTCCCAGCTTCTGCCAACCTAGCAGTTCTAAAGCATGTAAAAATGCAAGCAGAAAAATAGGGACCTCTTTGGTGAGAAGATAACAGCGTTCCGTGCACCTTTGGTGCTTAGTCATGCTAGCCACATGACCATGGAGATGTCTTCGGACAGTGCTGGCTCTTTGGCTACAAAGCTCTTTGGCTTTGTAACGGGGATAAGCACCATCCCCTAGGGCCAGAAACGACTAGCACATGTGTGTGCGGGGAAACTTTACCGTTACCTTTTAATTGAAACTTAATGTGTGGCCTTGGTTTTTCGTGCCTGATAGTCATGAAGACTAGGCAGAGATGGAGGCTACCTTATTCTTAGGCAGTTTCTCTTTCTAAATTTATTTTTCTAATAAGCATCTCTCTATCTTTTGCAGCCCCGTTGGGCTGTGCCCACATCCTAATCTGCACGCAGCCCTTGGGAGAAGCAAGCTCCCCTGAATTTAATTAAGTAAGCCGTGATTAAGTGGGAAGCTAGAATGAAAGACAGATTGCAAACATCCAGCCTTCAGCCACCTTTATAAGTTAAGGTAAGCATAAGAACCCTGCCCTAATCTGTGAGATTTGGGAGTGTTTTTTTGCTGAAATGCCCTTCTTTTTTGGGAAGAAGAAATAAAACTGGAATAATTTCTGTTCCAGCAGAATGAGGGTTAGCAAATTTAAAAGATTTTTAAAAATGTGAAATTCATTTTTAGCACTGTCAACGTGAACATCTTCCTAGCAACAGATGCTCATTTAAAAAATAGATTATTATTAGTTGTTCAAGTACAGTCTCCTTCAAGTTGAGCCTAATGTTTGATTTGGTAAACTTGTTCACACATCCATGCAGCTTTCTTGGCATTACTGGGGAATCTATGCCTTCTTTCTCGATTTTTTTAAAACTTTCCATCTATTCTCCAGTTCTTGGATTTCCTTGTAGTTTTCCATCCAGATACTAACCAAGTGATGTCCGACTTAACTTCTGAACTCCAGGAAGATTTATCAAGTGCTGCAAGTTTCTAAGACACTGATGTTAACAGAATAACAGAGTTGGAAGGGACCTAGGAGGTCTTCTAGTCCACCCCCTGCTCAAGCAGGAGACCCTGTACCATTTCAGACAATTTCTTCTTTAAAACCTCCAGTGTTGGAGCACACACAATTTCTGGAGGCAAACTGTTCTACTGGTTAATTATTCTAACTGTCAGGAAATCTCTCCTAAGTCCCAAGTTGCTTCTCACCTTGATTAGTGTTATAATTACTATTGTTTAATGATGATGCTGGTAGCATTAGAAACTTAAATGCGATAATGTTTACTGTATAGGCCAGGGGTGTCAAACTTGATTTCATTGAGGGCAACATCAGAATTGTGTTTGACCTCAGCGGAGGCGGAGCCAGGGTGGGCATGGGAAGCTTGACATCACTCCTGGGGGGGGGGGGAGGGCACCTGTGGGTGGCCAGGTGCTAAGGAGGACTTCCTTCAGACCCTCCCTCTCTCTCATTATAATCTCCTTCTTTCCTTCCTTCCTTCCTGAGCTCCATTTTTGCTGGTAGGGGCACTGTGGGCCAGTCCTTTCCTGTTTCCAGATCGGCCCCACGGACCAGATCTAAGCACCCCATGGGCTGGATCCTCGGGCCTTGTTCTGACCACGGCTTCCTGAGACACCAACAAACACATATAAAATCCAAAACTCTTTTATTTTTGTTCAATGGCTGTGAATTATCATCATTCACAGCCCAGAATGAGTCTTAACTGGTTATAATTAGTCCCAGGGACATCTGCTAAAGTTCTTCGTAAGACATCTGATAAGAAAGCACCTCATCTTACTTGAAGTGCTGCCAATGACTAAAGTCCCAATTAGTCTTTCCAAAACCAAGCAGAGAATAAATTCACCACAGAGCTTCCAGAGTGCAAACTGATCAGAACAAATAACTTCGCTTCCTACAAAGGCTTCTCTACTTTTGACCCTCCTGGGTCAACCACCTCCAAGCCTTACTCCCGAGTTGCCCCTTTTGTCTTAGTTTCTCTTGCCTTCTGGCAGCTCTGTGCATGTGTGCACTGGGAACAGGCTCCCCTTGTTCCTCTGCCTTGCTGCTGTCATATTCTGGAGTCTCCGGAGTCAGCACATGACTCCTAGATGGTCCTGGGCCCATTCCTGCATCGGACGCAGGACCCTCATCCAAGTCCTCTCCAGACGCCTGGACGGGTCCCTGTTCTTCCCCACTGTCCGGTTCTGCTGCCGTCTGCAGTGGCTGCCAGCGAACCACAATAGGCCGTGAGTTTGGCACCCTTGGTATAGGTAGTCCTTGATTTACAACTCGTCACTTAGCAACCTTTCGAAATTTCGACCGACCCACTTGGTGGGTACTAATAACATGGATTCGAGGTTCTGACAGTCGGACTTCCACACAGTCACATGACCACACTTTACATGCTCAGCAACTGAGTTGTATGCACGGCCATTTGTAACATCCCATAGTTACATGCAAGCAATACTGAAACTGAACCACTGATTTGCTGAACAACTGAGGCATATACTTAGCCACTATACAGCAAAAAAGTCACAAGATTATGATCCTCACGACTTACAACTCTAATGGGCAGGCTCCGTTATGGTCATTACTCAAGGATTATCTGCACTTAAATCTTTGAAAAGATACATAACAATTCAATCCATAAAGTTAAAGGGGAGGGGAGGAGTTTCCATGTCAATCATGTCCAAATGGAAAGTCATGTCCAAATCCAAATGGAAATGATGCTCATTTCCATTTCTTGGTTGAGGGAGCCAGTGTTGTTTGAAGACAATTTCTGTGGTCACGTGGCCAGCGTGACTATATGCCAAAGGTGCACAGAACGCTGTTACCAAAGTGGTACCTATTTATCTACTCACATTTTCATGCTTTCAAAAATGCTCTCATTGGGCACAAGGAGAATATATCTGCTGAACAAAACTCCACATTGGTGACAGGAAGGGCATCCAGCCATTAAACGCTCTGCTATCTGCATTCGGTTGCCCAGACTCCACCCCTCAAGGGATTATGGGTTCGTTAAAAGAAGATTATAAGGATTTTCATGCTTTCAAACTGCTAGATGGGCAGGCGCTGGGCAAGTAACAGGAGCTCACCTGGTTGAGCGGCACTTGGGTCTCAAACCAGGGCTGTCAGCTCTTCAGCTTACAAGCTCAGGGTCTTTAACTACTGAGCCATCATATCCTCTCACTTCATAAGGAATCACTTTTATTTAGACAGCTCAATGAATTTTAGAGCATATTCCAGGACTACGTCTGTATAAAATTACATTCCAGTTATCCAAGTGCCGAAATAATGTTATGGGTTGTTTTAGAACAGAAGAGATGCTGGTATTTTCCTTTTCTTTGTCAAGGGATGTCAATTACACAGTCTCCTAGGAGTTGTTTTACAGTTGTGCATGATACGTATGTACGTATTTTTCTGTTTACATATAAACTGCCAGAAATCTTATGCTTTGAGCCATCTCAAGAGGAGGGAAAATTCCCTAGAGTGCAAGAAAGAGAGAAGGGAGATAAATTCAGTTTGAAGTAGAGGAGGCTATGTTTTAATTTGAATTTTTTTTTAAAAAGGGGATTTTTTTGAGAGAGAGCCGTTAACATTGATTCAGAACAATTTCTGTATTTGTGTTGCAGGCAACTACACTTTGAGGGTTGACTGTACTCCTCTTCTGAACCAGTTGGTGTATAATCTGACAAAAGAGGTATAGTTGGACAATGCACAGCATGGGGAAAACATTTTGTTTTGAACCAGGAAGGAAAGCACCAGCAATTACAATTGTTCTTCCATCCAATATGGAAGCAGAACCCTGATTCAGCCAAACCAACATCTATAGTTTTGGGTTATTCTGGTATACAGTGGAAATCAAACTCAGGCAGGGCGAGTATAGGAAGGCCAGTTCACATTTCTGCTGTCCTCCTCCTCCTCCTCTTCCTCCTCCTCCTCCTCCCTCAGCCTCAAAAGCAAAAACTACAAATGTTGGCTATGTGCACTTTATGGTAGCTCCGATTAGGCACAAAATGATTGTTGGGCAGTATACTTGGAGCCACGTATGCTTCAGATGCTATGGTTGCATCCAGTGGTGGGATTCCAAATCTTTTCCTACCGGTTCTATGACAGCACGCTCCACAGCACTCAAAGACCACCCTCAGTGCGAGGTGAGTGCTAGTGAGGTGAGCTGTTTTTTTTAATTCAGCTGAGGCAAGGCAATCTGCTCTGCCACATGAATCAGCTGAGCTAAAAAACAAACAAACAAGGGAATATAGGACAGGGAATGTCAGAGGCAGGAGGGTGGCCCAGCCAGAGGTGGTATTTGCCACTTCTCCAAGCTACTCAAAATTTCCGCTACCAGTATGACAGAACCGGTCTGAAACCAACTGAATTGTGTCTATAGGAGCAAGGACAGGTCTTGCATCTGTGCCTCCCTGCATGTGGTTCCTCCTATCACCAATATTTGAATTCAGCACTTTGTGATCTAGCACTCTTATTTTTTTAAAAAAAAAAATGCATTAACCTATGAAGGATGGGTTGTGGCTGGTCATCTCAATTTTGACTTTCCTATCCAATGTTGGTACTCTAAGCATGGATGTTCTCCAGGCAAGTCAAGATGAAATGACTTGAGGTGTTTAGGAGATGGATTCATGGGCTCCATTCTAATGGAAAATTATGAGGATGAACATCACTTATTGCAATAGCGTTTAGGCTTACGTGCTGCCCCATAACACTTTATAGCACTCTCTGAGTGGTTTACGATGTCAGCATATTGTCCCCAACAATCTGGATCTTCATTTTACTGACTTTGGATGGAAAGCTAAGTCAACCTTGAGGTGGTCAGGATCGAACTCCAGGTTGTGGGAATGCAGTTAGCCTCCAATACTGCACTTTATTGACTACGCCACCAGGGCTCAACGCACAGAGGTTTCAATATTAGTTTGTGGAAAGCACATATTGTCAATAGCAATAGCAGACTTATATACCGCTTCACAGTGCTTTACAGCCCTCTCTAAGCAGTTGACAGAGTCAGCTTCTTGCCCCCAACAATCTGGGTCCTCATTTTACCCACCTCGGGAAAATGGAAGGCTAAGTCAATCTTGAGCCTGTTGAGATTCAACCTATCAAATTGCAGAAGTAGCTTGCAGTACTGCACTCTAACTACTGTGCCACCATGGTCAAGGACACATAATAAAAATTGCAGCATGTACAATATTGTGAGGGAACCTCCTTTATTTTTGGATGTCCCTTTTGATAAACGCTTCTTGTTTTATCAACTTATTGTTACATTTGCAACCCAGAAGAATGTCTTGGTTGTGCTGGGTAAACATTCAAACCCACTAACGAATCAAGAACAGCCTGGATTCAAAAAGCTTAAAAAGTAACAATGTGGATGATAGATCAAGTTTCATTTCCTACCCAGGTCTCCAGTCCTGATGAAGGCTATGAAGGAAAATCTCTCTATGAGAGTTGGCTTGAGAAGGATCCTTCCAGTGAAAAAAATCAGCGACCCAGGTAAGATAAGTCCTTATCTACATTGTATTAGCACGCCTGCCCTGGGGACCTCTGCACACACGCGAGAACTACAATAGCTTTTATATCTGCTGCATATCTATAAAAGCAGTGTGCTTCTATTTCCACATCGACTTGCAACACACTAAGCCCTTGATGGCGAACCTATGGCATACACGCCGCACACTTTTGGCACACGATGATGAAAAGATTAGCCATCACGGCACTAAGCTAAGCTCAAATGGAGTTGGGTCAAAGTATGATGTTCCTGATGATGATAATGATAATATGTGTACATAATCCTCAACTTACATTACAATCATTCACAGAGTGATCATTTGAAGTTACAACAGCATCAAAAGAAAGTTACTGCTGACCACTGTCCTCACACTTGCAATTGTCACAGCATTCTCATGGTTCCATGTCCAAAATTTGGGCTCTTGGAAACTGGCATGTGTTTACAAGGGTTGTAGCGATAGCAACAGCATATACAGACTGATGCAGGCAATCCTCAACCTATGATCACAATTGAGCTCCAAATTTCTATCGCTAAGTGCCAAACATTTGGGGGAATAAAACCTAGGACTGAGGAGAACTTTTGCAGAAAAGTTATGGAGCATAATCGCACATTCCTCTCATAATTTTTAATTATTTTGATGCAATTTTGACCTGAAGTTGTATCTTGTAAACTGGAGCCCATTAATACTCAGGACTTATTTTTCCTTTATTAATGACCCAATTCTGGTAAAATTAAGCTACTTTCATTTCCAAGGCTTTCTCCTTGTAGATACCAGCAGCTTCTGATGTTTCTATTGACTCCTGTTGTTTCTTGGTATTGTTTTAAATTCCTGCCACCCCCGTGGAACTCAGGTATCCACATTTTGAAGTGGAAACCAACAACATAACAGTGCCAAATGTTACAAGAAGATTGAATCTTGAATTCTCCCCTTGTTTCTCCTATCTGGCCAGGATCAACAAGCTTGGATCTGGCAGTGATTTTGAAGCTTTCTTTCAAAGGCTAGGGATTGCTTCTGGCAGAGTCCGCTACACTAAGAACCGGGTAAGCCGAACTCCTTGTTTAAACCTTCTTCCATGCTTGGTGGCTTTGCCCAAAGAGTAAAAAAAATATTGGACAAAAATACAAACACGATGAAAGAAATTTCGAACATTCAATTAGAATTTAAGGCAGAATTTTTTTTATTGGGAATAATAAAAGGTGAATATGCAAAAACAATAAAATAATTTAATTTTACATATAATTATGGCGATGAGGATAGCCCTTGCACAATGTTGGAAAGGTGATCAGATGTCAGTAGAAAACTTAATAATCCAAAAAGTCTACGATTGCACTAAAATGGACAAACTTACCCTAAGATTAAAAGAAAAGGAAGACTCAAAATATTTTACAGTCTAGGAAAACTGGTATAATTGGATAAATCGAAACCAGTGAGTAAATAGATAAGGAAGGAAGAAGATAAAGAGGTTATAGTAGGAGTGCTGACCAGATATATGTTGGATAAGAAAGCACTGTCTAACTAATTTGTAATGTATATATTTTTTGTTTTTGTTTTGTTTTTAAGAAAATACTTCATATTTTGTATATATCTTTTTAACATTTAATAAAAAAATTTCTAAAAAGGAAAAAGAAAGATAGATAAGTGGTAGACAGATAAGATGAGAGAGAGAGAGAGAGAATAGAAAGATTTATGACAGCTAGATGGTAGATAGATAGATGATAGATAGATAGATAGATAGATAGATAGATAGATAGATAGATAGATAGATAGATTTTTTTAAAAACGCTGCCACCAACAGGTTTGGAAAGAATAGTCTGTATATTTATTTTATCCCATGAAACCTATTTCTTAGCTGCTTGAATTACCGAAGCCACTCTCAGTGATATTCAGGGAGTAGAGATTCAAAACAGAAATATAGGAACATAAAGCAACAAGTGTGTCAAACCACATTGGGGAAGAAGGATTCCATAAAACCTAGAACAGGAGAAATTTCCTGATAGTGAGAACAGCTAATCAGTGGATGCCTTCAGTGGATGCATCCCTGGAGGTTTTCAAGAAGAGATTGGACAGCCATTTGACTGGAATGATAGGGTTTCCTGCTTGAGCAGAGGGTTGGACTAGAAGACCTCCAAGGTCCCTTTCAACTCTATTCTAAAACAATCACCAGAAAGGGTGTTATAAATCACTCTGCCCTCAGACCTTAGTAGACCAGCCAAAACTATAGAGCTCTGAGGCATTCTGTTGACTCATTTTAATTTTTACTTTTTGACAGAAAGTGGACAAATACAGTAGTTATCCTGTTTACCACACGACCTACGAGACTTTTGAACTGGTCAAGAGGTTTTACGACCCCTCTTTCCAGAAGCAGTTCACTGTGGCTCAGATACGTGCAGGCTTGGTCTACGAGCTTTCAGATTCTCCACTCCTTCCTCTCCATTGTCAGGATTATGCAGAAGCTTTGAGACTCTATGCCAATGAAATCTATGACCAGGCCAAGAAACACAAGGCAGAACTTGAGAAGTACAAAGTTTCATTTGGTAAGGTTTCTCTTGACTGGGACTCGGAATCCATAAATCTATGCTTGAGCTTTCTATTTGCCATCATTCTGTCCACCAAAGATAGAATTATAGATTTATTTTAACACATTTATTTTATCAACAAATATAAATACAGAACAACCCCCCCCCTAAAAACGAACATCAAGCACTAACAGCAAAAAAAAAATAATCTTGTGTATAACATAAGGAAAAAGAAAATAACCCCAAAGTATCAAGTAAATCTAACATTAAAACATTAAAAATCCACCCCAGCCTGGATGTTGAAAAATAAGTTTAAAAAAATCTAAGAATAGAATAGAATAGAATAGAATCTGTAAGGGACTTCGGAGGTCTTCTAGTCCAACCCCCTGTTTGGGCAGGAAAACCTATAATAGATTCTCTTCCCTTTATATGAGAAGTCTACAAATAGTTATAAACCCATCCATAATGCTAAAAAATGCTATATAAAATGAACAAATATTCCAGATGTGGACATCTATCTAATAAACAAATTGCATATATACAAATGTTCTGTCTCGCCTTTCCTCTTTCCCAAAAGATGAAAGAGTACAAAATCGCACAAACACAGGCAGGCAAGCTGGCTCGGACTTCAAAGAGTTAATTCTTTGGAACTGATAATATTCTTGGCATTCGAACATGTCCTGCCTGCCAAGTCTGAACTGATAGTAAATAAAATTTTACTCACAGAAAATCACAAGGCATTCCACAAAGAAAATCTGAAGTAAGGTTAAACTTTGTCCCGTACCAAGTTTCAGGAGAAAACACACTCCCACTTTTATCCCCTGTGCGGTGTGGCTCAATGACTCAGCTCACTCTCTGACCCTCCCACGCCTCCTACATTGCTGCTCATGTTTCTCCCTACGACGCTGCTTAGGATCGAGCCAACACTCTTCCTCTACTCCCTGTCAGGGGCTGCTCCGATATGCCTTCCTCCTGATTAATCTCAGGCTGTTCCTCTCAGTTGTGTGATGGAACCTGAGGCATTACCAGGGAGGAAGGTCCTGGGGAGGAAGGCATTCCCAGTTCCTCCTCCTCATCTTCCAGGTCCTTTTCCTCTAACAGCATAGGCTTGGGAATCGGGGCCACAACATATATGCATACATACATACATATTCTTAAGTTTTTGCAGGTACTTACATGTATGATATTCAGCTTTGTTCGGGTATTTTCCCATGTCATTGTAGTTGTGCTTTTAAAGTATGTATATATATATATATATGTCTGGCATTCAGCTTTGTTCGGGTATTTTCCCACGTGGTGCTTTTAAAGTTGTAGCAACGTTTCAGCAGAATCTCATCTGCCATCATCAGGCTTCTGTATGGTGTTTGTCTTGAGTCAGACTTTTACAGTGGTTTCAGATTTAAATTTGGGGCAGCCTATTGCTGTGTCAGAATGGTTTTTTCTTCCTCCTGATTGGTTGAGAGTCTTGGTCTGTGTTTATTGGTCTTGGAGTGTGCTGTGTTCTGCTACTAATATCTTCTGTCTGTTTTTTTTTTGGGGGGGGGGCTCTTTTTGTATCTTGATTGTTTTCTTCTGGTATATGGTGTGTCCTAGTGTGCCATCTGTTTTCTTGTAGAAAGAAGTTTAAACTGAACTACCATCTAGGAATGGTAGTTGTTTGTTTGTTTCTGTTTCCATGGTGAACTTGATTTTGGGGTGTGCGCTGTTTAGGTGTGTTAGGAAGTTGTTTAGGTTTTCTTGTCCATGGGGCCAAATCACGAATGTGTCATCGATATATCTTAACCATAGTTTGAGTATGGCATTAGCCAGGGCTCTGGCCACATACATTGGACAGACCAATAGAAGAATAAGCACTCGCCTGGATGAACACAAAAATGCAGTCAAAAAGCTGGAACACACTTCCTCACTTGTCCAACACATGGAAGCCACAGGTCATAACATCAACTTCAATGGCACCAAAACCCTAGCCATCATAGAAAATCCCAGCCACAGAATCATCAGAGAAGCCATAGAGATTGAAAAAAGACCAGAAAGCATGAACAGAAGAGATGATTCCACCAGGCTGTCAATCATTTGGAAGCCTGCACTCACAAACAAAAAAATCTCCACACCACAAGCCAGGCAAACACCTGGGCACAAACAGATCCCCCCTGATACCTCCAGCTCAAACACACCCCAACCAGGCACCCAGATGAAACCCAGCTTCCTAACTAATGATAGCCGTCCATTTACCCGAAGCCAAGCTGCACTAAAGGCCTCCAATAAAGTAACACAATGTTGCCAGCCAATCAAGATACAAAAAGAGCCCCCCCCAAAAAAAAACAGACAGAAGATATTAGTAGCAGAACATAGCAAACTCCAAGACCAATAAACACAGACCAAGACTCTCAACCAATCAGGAGGAAGAAAAAACCATTCTGACACAGCAATAGGCTGCCCCAAATTTAAATCTGAAACCACTGTAAAAGTCTGACTCACAGACAAACACCATACAGAAGCCTGATGATGGCAGATGAGATTCTGCTGAAACGTTGCTACAACTTTAAAAGCACCACGTGGGAAAATACCCGAACAAAGCTGAATGCCAGACATGTAAGTACCCGCGAAAACTTAAAAAAACATATATATATATATATTTTCTGAGGTTCTCGCGGGTATTTGTATGTGGATCTTTGGTTATTCGGGTTTTCTCCCGCATAAGATTGGAAGTATCTAGGCAACGTTTCGATGAAGTCTCATTCATCATCTTCAGGCTTGGTCTTCAGCTCTGTGCTTCTCAGAGTGATGTGAGCTTGCAGCTGCTTCTTCCTTTTAACTGCTAGTGGAGGTGTGAGTTGATTGGCCCCCACCCAATCAAGCCCCCACCCAATCAAGTCACACACCCACTAGCAGTTAAAAGGAAGAAGCAGCTGCAAGCTCACATCACTCTGAGAAGCACAGAGCTGAAGACCAAGCCTGAAGATGATGAATGAGACTTCATCGAAACATTGCCTAGATACTTCCAATCTTACGCGGGAGAAAACCCGAATAACCAAAGATCCACATACAAATACCCGCGAGAACCTCAGAAAATAGATATAGATATAGATATAGATATAGATATAGATATAGATATAGATATAGATATAGATATAGATATAGATATAGATATAGATATAGATATAGATATAGATATAGATATAGATATAGATATAGATATTGTTACGTTTTCGCGGGTATTTATATGTATGGCATTCAGCTTAGTTCGGGTATTTTCCCATGTCATAATAGTTGTGCTTTTAAAGTTGTAGCAACGTTTCAGCAGAATCTCATCTGCCATCATCAGGCTTCTGTATAGTGTTCATCTGTGAGTCAGACTTTTACAGTGGTTTCAGATTTAAATTGGGGGCAGCCTATTGCTGTGCCAGAATGGTTTTTTCTTCCTCCTGATTAGTTGGGAGTCTTGGTCTGTGTTTATTGGTCTTGGAATTTGCTGTGTTCTGCTTGATTGGTGTTTCTGATATCTTCTGTCTTTTTTTTTTGGCTCTTTTTGTATCTTGATTGGCTGGCAGCATTGTGTTACTTTATTGGAGGCCTTTAGTGCAGCTTGGCTTCGGGTAAATGGACGGCTATCATTAGTTAGGAAGCTGGGTTTCATCTGGGTGCCTGGTTGGGGTGTGTTTGAGCTGGAGATATTAGGGGGGATCTGTTTGTGCCCAGGTGTTTGCCTGGCTTGTGGTGTGGAGATTTTTTTGTTTGTGAGTGCAGGCTTCCAAATAATTGACAGCCTGGTGGAATCATCTCTTCTGTTCATGCTTTCTGGTCTTTTTTCAATCTCTATGGCTTCTCTGATGATTCTGTGGCTAGGGTTTTCTATAGTGGCTAGGGTTTTGGTGCCATTGAAGTTGATGCTATGATCTGTGGCTTCCATGTGTTGGACTAGTGAGGAAGTGTGTTCCAGCTTTTTGACTGCATTTTTGTGTGGCAGGTACTTATTCTTCTATTGGTCTGTCCAATGTATGTGGCTGGGCATGATGCACAGGGGACTTCGTATATGCCTTGGTTTTCCAGGTCAATTTTATCTTTGGGGTTTCTAAGGATGGCTGCTATTTTTCTGTCTGCTTTGAAGGCAGTCTTGATGTGATGTCTGTGTAGTACCTTACTTATTTTGTCTGTAGTACCTCTTATGTAGGGCAGGACAGCTGTTCCATAGGTCTGTTCATCTTCTGGGTCTCTATTATGTTTCAGTGTGTTTTTGTGGATCAAGCTGGTGATTTTGCTTCTGTGGAAGCCATTGGCTGTCAGTACTTTAGTTAGGGTGCACAGCTCAGTCTTGATGTATGTCTTGTCTGCCAGGCGTTTGGTTCTAGTAATTAGTGTTTTAGCCACGGAGTTTATCTGTGCTGGGTGGTGGTGGGATTGGGTGTTGAGGTAGCGGTTAGTGTGTGTTTTCTTCTGGTATACGGTGTGTCCTAGTGTGCCATCTGTTTTTTTGTAGATTAGTACATCTAGGAATGGTAGTTGTTGGTTTGTTTCCGTTTCCATGGTGAACTTGATTTTGGCATGTTTGTTGTTTAGGTGTGTTAGGAAATTGTTTAGGTTTTCTTTTCTATGGGGCCAAATCACAAATGTGTCATCGATGTATCTTAACCATAGTTTGGATTTGTGGATGGCATTGGCCAGGGCTCTGGCTTCAAATTCTTCCATGAACAGGTTTGCAATGACGGGTGACAGTGGTGATCCCATCGGGGCTCCTTCAATTTGTTTGTATCTTTGTCCTTTGTATATGAAATATGTGTTGGTTAAGCAGTGTTCTGTTAGTTCCATGAGGTATTTAGCTGGTTGGTATTTATTTTTGATGATTTCAAAGGTCTCTTTTATCAGGACTTGAGTGAATAGTGAAACCACGTCGAAACTTACAAGCAAATCTTCTTGCTCCACATATAGATCTTTGATCATTTCCAAGAAGTGGTATGAGTTTTGTACATGTGAAGCTGCTGTTTCAGCATGGGGCTGTAGTGTTTAGCTAGGTTTGTAGTGGTGCTCCTCTGGAGCTGACTATGGGTCTGAGAAGTATGCCTTCTTTGTGTATTTTTGGGAGGCCGTATAGTTTGCAATGAAAAATCTGGAAGATTTTTCTCTTGGGATGATCATCTGTTGGATCTCTTTGCTCATGTGTTATAATTTTCTTCTTGGTTAATTTTTCCAGATATGTGGTTGGGTCTGTGTTTATGGGTTTGTATGTGGAGTCTTGGAGTAGGTCTGTCAATTTAGTTTCATAGTCTTTTCTGTCCATTACTACAGTGGCATTCCCTTTATCTGCTGGGAGGATGATTATGCTGCTGTCTCTTTTCAGGGTTTGTAGCGCTTTAATTTCATTTTTCTGCAAGTTGCTTTTGGGTGGTTTGCCTGTGCATAGGATGTTGGTAACTTGGTGTCTTATTTTATCAGCTTCATCTGTATTTAATTTAGTTAGGCTGGATTCTACTGCACATATGATGGATTCTGTGGGGATTTTTTGGGGTGCTATAGCATAATTGAATCCTTTGGTTAGGACTTCTGTTTCTGTTTTGGTGAGTTCTCTGTTGAAACGTTGTACACTAATTGTTTCAGGTGTTGTTGTGAGTTGTTGGGGGTTTTCTTGTCATGTTCTAATTTCTTTAATTTTTTTAAGAGTTTTTCCTGTGTGTAAGTGTTTTCAGATTCAGCTCTCCAAGTTGTAAGTTGTTTTATCTTGTCCCAAAGTAAAGGGTGGGTTTTGCTGCTCAATTCCAGGTGTAGTGCTAGCAAATCTTTGTTTAACTGATCTAATTGGAATCTCTTACTGTGGAGCTCGTTCCTTAGTAGAGCCATTTCAGTTCTTTTCAGGATACATTTAGTGGCTGCTGTGCTTTGATGAAATGTAAATTTGAAGCAGGTTGGTGTAGTATTGTTGTCTCTGCAGCTGCGTAGGAATTGGAGGTCACATAGTATTCCTGCTCTTTTAATTTCCAGTTTCTCGTAGGTTTTGATCTGGCTGTTTATTTCCTCCCTGTAGAGGTTTGATATTTGTTTTCTTAAGTTTTCACGGGTACTTACATGTATGGCATTCAGCTTAGTTCGGGTATTTTCCCACGTCATAATAGTTGTGCTTTTAAAGTTGTAGCAACGTTTCAGCAGAATCTCATCTGCCATCATCAGGCTTCTGTATAGTGTTCATCTGTGAGTCAGACTTTTACAGTGGTTTCAGATTTAAATTGGGGGCAGCCTATTGCTGTGCTGTTCATCTGTGAGTCAGACTTTTACAGATGGAAGACTTACAGACTGTGAGTCAGACTTACTTGATGGCAGATGAGATTCTGCTGAAATGTTGCTACAACTTTAAAAGCACAACTACTATGACGTGGGAAAATACCTGAACTAAGCTGAATGCCATACATGTAAGTACCCACGAAAACTTAAGAAATATATATATATATATATATATATATATATATATATATATATATATATATATATGTATATGTATATATATATATATATAATATATATATATATATATATATATATATATATATATATATATATATATATATATATATATGTTTTCTTAAGTTTTCGCGGGTACTTACATGTCTGGCATTCAGCTTTGTTCGGGTATTTTCCCATGTGGTGCTTTTAAATATATATATGTATATGTATATGTATATGTATATGTATATGTATATGTATATGTATATGTATATGTATATGTATATGTATATGTATATGTATATGTATATATATATATATATATGTTTATGTATATGTATATGTATGTATATGTATATGTATATGTATATGTATATGTATATGTATATGTATATGTATATGTATATGTATATGTATATGTATATGTATATGCATATGTATATATATAATGTCTGTGTGTGTGTGTGTGTGTAGGTCTAGTTGTGTTCGGGTCTTTTCCCATGTAAGATTAAGAGTATCTTGCCGATGTTTCGGCGAGGTCCACTTGCCATCCTCAGGCTGGTGCTTTCGGCTTTGTGCCAGTGCAAGCACAACAACTTTAAAAGTCTGACTCATGGACGAACACAATATAGAAGCCTGATGATGGCAGATGAGATTCTGCCGAAACGTTGCTACAACTTTAAAAGCACAACTACTATGACATGGGAAAATACCCGAACAAAGCTGAATGCCATCTATATATATATATATATATATATATATATATATATATATATATATATATATATATATTTCAATAGATTAACCCAAATGTTACTCTAATTGCCAACATTGCAGACTCCTCCATCCTAAGCCTCCTTTTTCTTCCTTCTTGATCATGTGACCCAGAACAGAGTTTAGTTTGATGGTATTAAAATGAATTCCAGAAGCTGTGTGGAAATCACATTGAAATCACAAAGCTGGAACCTCACTGTGCAACTTTTCTGTTCACAGATGCCCTGTTTTCTTCCGTGAATCATTTTTCATCTGTAGCAACCGTTTTTCACCGCAGGCTTTCACAGCTTGACATGAATAAGTAAGTTTAATATTTCTGAAATAGTTAATGCTACTTTATTGGCGTTACTGACAATAATTCATTCGTTCATCTTTAGGAGAAAGTTTTGCTTATATCCCAGTGCTTCAGCACTGTAGTCTAGACTTAAGCTCCCAGAATTCATGCGTGACTGGGGAATTCTGGGAGTGGAAGTCCACCCATCTTAAAAGTTGCCAAAGTTGAAAAACATTATCCTGAATAGTACAGGGGTGTTTGCAGGGCTGGGCTGCTGGGGGTTCGCAGTGGTTCGGAAGAGGCCCTAGTTAAGATTCTGTGCAGTTTGAAGAACCCCCAAATCCCACCCCTGGATGGCCACACCCAACCCTCCCCTCCCACGTGGAGTCCCCACGTGGCCCATTTTGAATGCAGGTAAGTGCAGGGCATGTGTGGAGGCTCAGGGAGGGCGAAAAACGGGCTTCCTGTAAGTTCAGGAAGGCCAGAAATGGGCCTGTTTCTGGCTTCCAGAGTCTCTGGAGCCCAGGGAGGCTGTTTTCACCCTCCTGGATGCTCAAGGCAAGCCTTCAGAGCCCAGGGAGGGCAAAAACACACTCCCCTGCCATGGTGCAGGAGGTCAACCAGGTCACACCCACCATGGCTACGCTCACCTAGCAACCGGGCAAGGAATCCAATGCTAAAATTTTTTGAAGCCCACCCCTGGGTGTTTGATACCTTTCTGTGTCCTCTATCTTTTACAGCCCCATTGCTGTACGGAGTATGAACGATCAGTTGATGTTTCTCGAGAGAGCTTTCATTGATCCTCTTGGCTTGCCAGGCAGACCATTCTACAGGTAAAACATCTGAGTGCAGTGTGACTTTTGGCCAAGTATGACTTAGTTAACCCTTGACCTTTTTTTTTTTTGCTGCATCACAAGTAATCCTCGATTTACAACTTGATCATTTTTAGTGCTAAGCAAGGTGATTGTGAAATGAGCTGCACCAGTGGTGGTGTGTGCTACCGGTTTGCCCCGGTTTGGATGACCCGGTAGTAAAAAAAAAATAGCCTCCGATGATCAGCTGAGTGGAGAAAGAAAAGCACAGGATCGGCCCCCTCCCACCCACCCAGCCCTGTGCTTTTCTTTTCTTTTTCCTCTCTGGTGATTGGCGCTGCAGGTCTCAGCTGGTGTGGGGAAAGCTGCGCATGCACGTTAGGTGCGTGTGTGCATTAGGTGATCACTGAACCGGTAGTGGAATAGGTAGGATCCCACTGCTGAGCTGCACCCCATTTTGCACTCATTTTCCTCAACAGTTGTTAAATGCATCACTTCAGTTGTTTAGTGAATTATGAAGTCATTAAGCGAATCTGGCTTAATCTCCATTGACTCGCCTTGTCAGAAGCTGGCTGGGTAGGTTGCAAATAACATTTAGCATTTTAGACTTAGATATTGCTTCACAGTGCTTTACAACCCTCTCTAAGCAGTTTGCAGAGTCAGCCTATTTACCCCCCCCCCCCCAACTATCTGGATCCTCATTTTACTGGAAGGACGGAAGGCTGAGTGAACCTTGAGCCAGTCAAGATCGAACTCCAGGGGGTGTGGGATTGCAGAGTCAGCCTATTACCCCCCCCCAACTATCTGGATCCTCATTTTACTGGAAGGACGGAAGGCTGAGTCAACCTTGAGCCAGTCAAGATCGAACTCCAGGGGGTGTGGGATTGCAGAGTCAGCCTATTTACCCCCCCCCCAACTATCTGGATCCTCATTTTACTGGAAGGACGGAAGGCTGAGTCAACCTTGAGCCAGTCAAGATCGAACTCCAGGGGGTGTGGGATTGCAGAGTCAGCCTATTACCCCCCCCCCCCCAACTATCTGGATCCTCATTTTACTGGAAGGACGGAAGGCTGAGTGAACCTTGAGCCAGTCAAGATCGAACTCCAGGGGGTGTGGGATTGCAGAGTCAGCCTATTACCCCCCCCCCCCAACTATCTGGATCCTCATTTTACTGGAAGGACGGAAGGCTGAGTGAACCTTGAGCCAGTCAAGATCGAACTCCAGGGGGTGTGGGATTGCAGAGTTAGCCTGCAACACTGCATTCTTACACTGAGCTACCACAGCTCAAATAGCGATCATGCCAGTGACCAAATGCCCAAATTTCAATCACATGATTGTGGGGAAACTGCGATGATCATCATATGAGGAACTGGTCATAAGTCACTTTTTTCCAGTGTTATTATAATTTTCAAAAAAATAGTTGTAAGTCACAAAAAATAGTGACTAAGTTGAGGACTCCCTGTAGTAGATTGAAGAGGTGTAGAGATGAATGAACAAATGAGGGTTAAAGGAATTCAGGTAACTAGTATTCAAAAGTCAACCTGCCCAGAATATTTGCATTTGGAAGAAAATGGGTTTTCTTGACAGAAGAATCAGAGGTAAAACAAAGATAGTTTTCAATTGGCAAAGCACTAGCAATAGCACTTCTATACTGCTTCCTAGTGCTTTACAGCCCTCTCCAGTGGTGGGCTGCAACCGATTTTACAACCAATTCTGTGATTAACAAAATAATGGAATGTGCAAAAATGAGTAAGTTAAACACTGGCAATTAGAGAATAAGAAAGGGAGTATTACAAGATTTGGGATTTATTTTATAGATGGTTGGAAAATAAAGTGAGCAACTAAATGACACTGTAACAATGCTATATTGTGATATATAATGCTGGAGAGGTTGCAATATGAATGTAAATTTACCAAGAAATGAAAACAAATATTAATATGTGCACAAGACATATGTACCAGAGATGGTATTCAGCAGGTTCTGACCAGTTCTGGAGAACCGGTAGCAGAAATTTTGAGTAGTTCGGAGAAGCAGTAAATCCCACCTCTGACTGGAGATTTTTTTACAGTATCCTTCCCCTGCCACACCCACCAAGCCACGCCCACAGAACCGGTAGTTTAAAAAGTTGAATCCCACCACTGATACATACCCAGACGACACACTGTATAACTGAAAGATGGTTTTATTTGTTGTTTCTGTTATAAAAACAAAAAAAGCCAGTTCTGTGAGTGTGTATTTTCTGCATGTGCAGCCCTCAAAAAAATACCATTTTTAACCTCAACAGTTTGCCTTCTAGGGCAGCCCTGGTAAGTAGAACAGCTGAGGCGCGGAAATCCGCTGTGCTCCACGAATCAGCTGAGAAAGACGGAAATATAGGACAGGAATAGGGCGGGGTTGGGTGGGCGGGGCCAGCTGATGGTTGGAACTACTAGTTCACTAGAACTGGTCCAAACTGGCAGCAGCCCACCAACTGATCCCCTCTAAGCGGTTTACCGAATCAGCCTATCGCCCCCAACAATCTGGGTCCTCATTTTATCAACCTCAGAAGGATGGAAGGCTGAGTCAACCTTGAGCTGGTCAGGTTCGAACTCCAGGCTGCGGGCAGAGTTTGCCTGCAATACTGTCTTCTAACCCTTGTACCATTACATAGCTTCAGTAAAAAATAATCTATCCTGTGAAGGATAAGGGACAAATTCTTGTTGAAAGATTCAGAAAACAGCTAACATCTGGTGTTTTCTAACATAAGGTAAAGCTATTTAAACAAAAAACAAAAAAACTTTGGATATGTTTGATTTTAGGCAGTTTTGCTAAGGATGTTTCAGGCTGTCTTGTTGTTTTCTTACACCTTGCTAAACATGGTTCCTGCAAGCTTTTGCAGCAGGCACTTTAAAAGCCTGACATAGAATTAAGATTTTACTGGCGCAATGTCCCAAAGGTGCTTTTCAAAAGGCAATTGGATTTTTCTCGGTTCCTCCCCCCCCCCTTTGAAAACATTTCAAGTCCAAGAAGGTTGTTCGGTTCCGCTACATTTGCACAACTTCCCTAATTATTTTTGCCTCTGTCTTCTTGCTCTGCAGACACATCGTTTTTGCTCCAAGCAGCCGCAACAAATACGCAGGCATGTCATTCCCAGGGATCTACGATGCTCTTTTTGATATAGGCAACAGGGGAGATCCGCACAAAGCGTGGAAGGACGTCAAGAGACAGATCTCTATTGCAGCCTTCACTGTGCAGGCTGCTGCAGGGATCCTGGAAGGGGTGTAGAACAGAAGCAGCCAGAAGAAGTAGAACAGAAGTAGCCTATTTGACGATGTGCATGGCCGGAAAATTTGTATTTTGTGTGCAATTTTACAATCCCAGCACATCACGGCTTCCAATTCTGGTGATTTGAACACTGATCAGGTGCTTTTTGGCAGTGCCTTGCTCTCCAAGCTTGTTTCAATAGTTTCTGAAAGTTTCGTTCATCATCAGGATTTTCTTGTCCTATTCCTGATTCAGGTGGGAATGAGCGTTTGAAATCCCCCTTTTACTGCAATACAGGTAGTCCTTAGGACCACAAGGTAGTCCTTGACTGATGACTGCAATTGGCACAAGTTTTTGTTGCTAAGCAAAGCAGTTGTTGAATATACCACGTCCAATTTTATGTTTTGGGCCGTGGTTGTTAAGCAAATAATTGCAATTGCTAAGTGGATCACTTGGTATGGTCGTTAAAAAAATATGGCTTCCCCCACTGCGTTGTTTGTCAGAAACTGGCTGGGAAGGCCACAGTGATGACTAACTGTTGTAAAGGCGTGCCAATTGACCAAGTGCTCAAATTTTGATAATTGTGGGGATGCTGCCAAGTTTGTAACTGCCAGTTGCAAGTCACTTTTTTTCCAGCGTTGCTCTGATTTTAAATGTTCCTGAATGGTTTTAAGTCAAGGACTATCTGCATTTTCAGTTGTTTAAAGCAGTCCCAAACATCTCGCTTCAAATGATTGAGCGTAGGGATGTCAACATTGGTCCACTCACCAACTGGCCTGTGGAACAGGAGTAGCTGATTTCAGACAGCCCATGGCTGCTTTGGTGTGTTTTGGAGTATACGCAAAATACAACACTGTTTTGCTCATTGTGTAAAACGAAATATGGCTACTTTTCTTCTGAGCACAAATAGGAAACGTAGGAGTGTGTGTGTGTGGGTGATGGTGGTGGAAACAAAATCATTGGCTCAGTGGGAGATATAGTGGGTTTTTTTCCTAGCTACCTAATAGCATAGAGTACAGCTTTCCTCCAAATGGTATTCTTCAGATGTGTTGAGGCTACACTGCTTGTTGTGCATAATTAACCTCAAACCAGGCTAAGAAAGATTAGGGTAGATTGATCCTCTGTAGATGAAGCTAATCATGTTTTGAGAAATATATACCTGAACTTTGCTTAAAGCAATCTCTCAGCTGTTCTATGATAAGTATGATAAAAGCATTCTCTGTGGGCCCTTCTGTGGTGTTAAATTGCCAATGGGTTTGATGGAAATAGTTAATAAAATACACCCTCTGCACAAACTTACACAATATAAGCCAGAACACTCAACTAATTTTTTATGGGTATGAGCAAACAGGTCTTACATAAAACAAACAAATAAATAAAATATTCTCATAATTCTTTCAAAAAGGTAGAATTTATGCACTAAACTGTTTATTTCAAAATTTATAAAAAATATTTCAAGGCATGAAACCACAAACATCCTCCAATACAATTTAAAACAAACATCCATGCACAGGAAAACAAAGAAGAGAAGAGAAGAAAAGCATTTGGAAAACCTAGTCTTCCAGAGACCTTTTTCTTCACTTTCCATACACAACTGAATTTCTTAGGTACGGTATGGAAAAAATCAGCCACTGATTTTTTTAAAAATACGTCTCATGCTATAATTTAAAGCAGATATCTTTATTACTACAGAATATATCTTTTTTTTTTCCAAGACAAAAAAGCCAACGGTACTGACTGTGGAAATGGTGACTTGGCTGTATAGCGCTGATGTCTTAATAAAAAAGTGGGTCCCAATTTAAACATGCTTTGCATTAATGCCCATGCGTTTTCCTTGGAAAAAAGTGATTCAACTATAAACATGAAAATTATGCTTGAAATGGCACAAGAGTCCACTGAGCAACTGCCCAAATTGAGACATGAAGGCTTGCAATTGTAACACTCCAAGCTAAATAATTGACCAGCTTTTTTTTTCTTGCCCAATAACCGGGGGGGTCCCCAACCATGGCAACTTCAAGACTTGTAGACTTCAAATTCCAGAATTTCCCAGCCAGCATGAGTGGCTGAAAAATTCTGGGAGGTAAAGTCCACAAGTCTTAAAAGTTGCTAAAACTGAGGAACCCTGCAACAGGAGACTGCAAAAATGGCAGACAAAGAATGCTGTCAAGTCCCATCAGGAATACACAGTACTGGGAACGATTCCATAAAATCAATCGATCCCTAAATAGGCTTGAACCACAGAAACCTGGGGAAACTGTTCACTGCACTCCAGTGCCAACAGCTTATTTCAAGGACAGCAAAATAAAAAATAAAAAAAAAAATCAGGAAAGTTACAGTACGATAACTTCTGTGGTTAAAAATCAAGACATTTATCAAGGAAAGTAAATGAAGATGCAAGAACTGTTCTCCAAAGGCGCCTGCAGCTATTGGATTCAAGTCTTGCTAGCGCCATTTGCTAATAAAACATGACAATGCTGGGAAGTAAAAATACATTGTTAATGAAGAGCAACCATTTGATATTCTGAGCCTAAATTGACCTCTTGTTTGAAAATTACTCTCCAGAAACTTTTAAGTAGACAATTAGGATCAACTTGGATTTGTGGCACCATCTCCGCTAATTTTTACATGTTATTTTAAACCATGGCTGAGCTCTTAAAGAGCAATTTTCTTTTTTGCTTTCAAATATTGGAAGTGTTGATATTCACCCTGCTCTACTTTGTCTGCAATTAAAATTCTGCTTGCCTTGTCTTTATGAGCAGTCTTGCTCAAAGGTCAAGCCACAGGAAATAACTATAATCACCAAAAGAATCTGCTGGGTATAACAGAAGTTGCTGGCAGGGTCTGTCACTCACTGAATGGCTTCTCCAGACCCCTGAATGTAGGAAACTTGCATTCAAGGGTGATTGGGCTACAGCGTGGTAGCTTTTAGGCAGAAATTCAAAGAAGCGGACCATCCAGATCAGAAAAGCAGATGCTCCAAAGCTAATTGGAGCACAAAGGACAGAAGAAGCAGATTCTGAAGTTGTATGGTTTATTAATGTCTACCTTCTTAGAGCAGCGTTCCCAACATTTCTTGCCTTGTGGACCAGCGGTGGCAAGGTGGGGAGAGTGTCATGTATTGTGCATGCCACTTGCAGCAATGCAGCTTCATGTGGCCACTTCATGTGCTGCTTTCGGGCCAAGTGCCCAACAGGCTGCAGACTGGGGGAGTAGGGCCCCTTGTTCTAGAGTTATCTTTTCTTAGAAAATTCAGTTTAAACTGTCTTAAACACTTATTAAGAATTACAATCACAAAAGGCTGCTTTATTTACCTCCAACAACTTCCGGATTAAAACCTTTTTTTTAAAAAAAATAGTATTATAGATACAAGTAACATGTGCTTTTAAAAAAGGCCCCCTTTTTTCGTGTAATCACTTATGATTTGAGTGATGCCAATGAGTCCTTCTGCTTCTATAGTAGTTTTGCCATCTTCAAGTATATAAAAATACAGTAACATACTGCAACACAATTCACAATTTGTACAAAGAACCTTGTTTTGCTTGAAGTTGACCATTCTGCACTTGTGGCATATATTTCAGCCCTCCCAACTTTCCCTACACTTTTGGCAAAAAGGTAGCAAACTGAAAGTATAAACCGAGTGGCCTTCATTGCTTTACCACAAAGGAGATGGAAAAACTGATCAGAAAAGCATAGCCACCAAAAATCCGATGTGCCCATATTGGACATTTTGTCTGTGCTATTTCCCCTCTGGATGAGGACAAGGCTTAAGAGAAACAAATGAAATGGACCTAAAATTCCCAGTGCCTGCTTTTTGTCTTGGAAAGCCTTGGCTTTCTGAATAAATGCACAGATCTTTTTTTTTTTAATTATTATTATTCCTTGGAATTCAGGAAATATATTGCCAGTGAACTGCTAGGAATAATAAAAAAAAAAAAAGGATTACCAACTTCTTTGTGCAGGCAAGTCTAAAACTTCTACCGTTTTATTTCTGCATTTAATGACATAAAAAAAGACATACAGAAATGCAGCAATAACCCCTGTGCTCTCCTTGCTACAGACTGAGAAACAATCTTGCAAGCATGCAACTACCAATGAAAATTTAACTTGGACTTTCAATATATAAGAGACTGCTTCCCGGGGGATGTTCGAGATGATTATTTAGTTTGGGCCAATGAGAACACACAACTCCCTTTATGAAACGATGGCAGAGGACATTCTGAGGGTTTGCAAGCATCAGTCGAAATTGGGCAAATTAAGGAGTCGGTACAACAAAACCAGTGGTCTGCCCTACTGCTTGAAAGCCATGCACTACGCTCGAGCTGGAATGATTTTTTGTTTTGTTTTTAAAGTGGCTGCCTACAAAATTGATTTTGTGTTAAAATGCCAAGTCACCATTTCACCAGGCACACAGAACCAGCAAACTTTCCGATTTCAAGCTTGTTCTACAATGTTTTGAGGCTCTTTGTGTTGCAATTTGGATGCTGGGAGTTCCAAGCCTGCCCATAACATGGGCTCCGCTTTCCTCATGGTGAGCTCGATCTTTGTAGCCGTCATATTTACGTAGCTCCTTTTCACATCAATCACCTGGAAGAGGAAAAGAGTGGTTTCAGTTTAAAGCAATGGAACTGGGCGGACTTATAAGCATCTTTAAATGTAATGCATTCAGTTGGCTATTATACAGGTAGTCCTCGGCTTACAACAGTTCATTTAGTGACCGTTCAAAAATTACAACAGTGCTGAAAAAGGGGACTTATGAACATTTTTCACACTTACGCCCATTGCAGCAGCCTCACAGTCACATGATTTACATTAGGATGCTTGACAACTGGCTCATGTTTATGACCCCTGCCGTGCCCCAGGGTCATGTGATCTCCTTTTGCAACCTTCTGATAAGCAAAGTCAATGGGGAAGCCAGATTCACTTAAAAGCTGTGTTACTAACTTAACAACTGCAGGGATTCACTTTACAACTGTGGTGAGAAAACTCGTAAAATGGGGACAAAACCCACTTAACAAATTTCTCATTTAGCAACATGTTGGGCTTAACTGTGGTCATAAGTTGAGTACTACCTGTAGCACATGACAGTCCTTATTGATTACAGAGAAATCCGTAAGCATTGTTATAACTTCAGAAAGAGGCTTCTTAGTTCAAGTCTGGTATCAATATATCTTATATCAGTTTTATAACCGGACAGTAAAAGGACACAACGGTAAGTTTTTAATTTCGTTTCCTAACAGGCTGTGATTGTGATGAATAAAAAACTGATTCACAAGTGCCATACAGAATTTTGCAAATCACCCTTTTAATTACTTGAGTGCACAGAATCCATTCATCAACCACTTCCACAACTGTCAACTACACTTTGGCACTTGCATTTTTCTTAAATGCAAGTGCCACATTACATTAGAAAAGTCTGACAACAGAATCCATAAAAAGACTTCCAGAGAAACTTGAAAATTTGTAGCAGAATTATGTACTTACACCCCATAAATTCAGATTTTGACTGAACACCTTATCATCTTCAAACACAATATGGATGTTTAGCTGCAAAAAGAAAGAAAGAAAGGTGCATGCAGTGAAAGAGAAATCCAAGTTTACTCACATTTATCCAAACAGGTCTATTGTTACTTTAAAGTAACCCTTCCCTTTAAACGTATGAAAGCAGCGTTACTCAACCATGGCCAGTTGAAGTCTACTCATCTTCCACTGGCCAAGGTTGAGAAACACTGCATGAAAGAAAAATAGATTTCCCAATTCCTTCAACCACTCTTTACAAAACTTCATTTCTAGATTTTCTTACTGCCATTCTCTGAACTTGTTCTGATTCCTCTGATTCCTTCTTAAAGCATGGCTACCCAAAATTAATACACCCCAGATACCCAAACAAAACATAGTAGAGCAGAATGATTAATCCCACAATTGGGAAATTATGTACCTACTGATGCTGTGTAAAACTGCATCTGCCATTTTTGCAAACGCATCATACCGCTGGCTCATATCCAATTTGCCAATCAACCCTCATCCCAAGTTCTTTTTCACAATTGCTGTTATTAATCCAGTATTTGCCACCTCGTTTCCATGTGATGCATTTCCTAGGGAACAACTCTGTATTTGCTTCTATTAAATTGCATTGCTATTTTCATCCCATCTCTTTGATTTTTTTTTTTTAATTGTCCTTTGAAGTATTAACTATGCCACCCAAAGTTGTAGCCTCTACAAAGTTGTTAAGCTCTCATCCAATAAAAATATTAAAAATTACAAGTTCCAGTTCTCAACTATGTGTCACCTCACTTAAAACCTGTCTACAATTTGATGAAGCGATGTGGTGGTTCAGTGGCTAAGAGGCTGAGCTTGTTGATCAGAAAAGTTGGCAGTTCAGTTCGAATCCCTAACGCTGTGTAGAGTGAGCTCCCGTTCCTTGTCCCAGCTTCTGCCAACCTAGCAGTTCAAAAGCATGTAAAAATGCAAGTGGAAAAATAGGGACCGCCTTTGGTGGGAAGGTAACAGCGTTCTGTGCACCTTTGCTGTTTAGTCATGCCGACCACATGACCATGGAGACGTCTTCGGACAGTGCTGGCTCTTCGGCTTTGTCATGGAGATGAACACTGCCCTCTAGAGCCGGAAATGACTAGCATGTATGTGCGAGGGGAGCCCTTTATCTTTAAAATTTGATGAAGAGCTGCTGGTGATTATTCCTTGGATGTGATTATTGAACCAATTATATATCCATTACATTTATCATGCCCTCCATCCAACAGATAATTAGTTTTTGTTTAATCAGCCTCACATAAAAGGACCTACAAAGAACTAAGACCACCTCTATATGTTTATCTCTGTATGCATATACTTTATTGCAACAAATTTAATAGACATCTTGTATTGTCGTGTTGCTCTATGGAAGATGTCTCACACACTTTGCATGCTAATGCAGTACAACATCCTTCGGTGGTACAGACCTAACCCCCTATAAAAAGTTCAAATGCAGCAAGATGGATACACTCAGTTACAGTGGCAATAAACACACTATTGGAAGACCTGAAGTATCAGATTAGGGGCAGACTATCATAATGAATCGCTATGTACAGTGAGTCAACACTGAGTTGATGGCATGTAATCAATCAATCAATCAATCAATCAAAAGTTTGTGCATGAACGTCAGCCCCACCAAAGCAAAAGGGTAACTTACTAATGTACTGTTTGCCTCTACCCGGCTCAGTTCAGGAATGGAATTCTTTGCATAGATAGAAATTATTACTTCACGGCTAGTTTGATGCCAGTCGTGTCTGCACGGCACCACTTTCTTCCCCTTAAAGTTGAACAGAGAGACACAATTATTATTTTTTTTCATTTAAAATGAAACAAACAAACAAACAAACCCAACACTACCTATTTTTTTCATTGGAGTGAAGATTGCCATTGTTGGCCAAAGATTGGAAGAGAAGCTCTCCCTAGAAAGAGTATGGGGACATGTATGCAAAAGGAAGATTTTTCTCCACTTGGCAGAATATATACAGCGGGGGGTCTTTAAATAACAAACGCAAGCTGTATTTTTCCACCCTACCAAGTAGGACAAGCCACCGAAGTCTTGAAACAAAAAAGGTTTTCCTAAGGTGATGAAAAGTAGGCCCAAACTGCCTGGAATGTCCGAAGTCCCAGTTGTTTTACCCCCTGTGTCCTTGTACAACCTACTCCAGCAAATTCACTGCGAGAGTCTCTTTTAACAATGCTGTCATAAAAGAAATACAGGCAGTCCTCATAGCCATTCATTTAGCGATCATTTGAAGTTATATATAACAGCCCTGAAAAAAAAAGTGCCTTTTAAAACTGGTCCTCACACAGTTGCAGCAGGCAGGCACGTGATCAAAATTTGAGTGCTTGGCAATTGACATAGGATTATGATAATTGCATTATCCAGAGTCCCAGGGATCATCATTTGTAACCTTCCCAGATGGCCTCCAACAAACGAGGTCAACGGGGGAAGTGGAATTCATTTAGACATGTGTGGTTTACTTAACAACGACAGCGATTCACCTAACAACCATGGCAGAAAGATTGTTAAATTAGATGGGACTCAGTTAACAACCACCTGGCATAGCAACAGAAATTCTGGTCCCAATTGTGGTCGTAAGTCAAGGACTGACCATCAGAGCATTAGTATTTCTTATATTGTTATTAACACGCTCTGATGCTAAGGAGTTCTACTCCCCCTCCCTACCTGAAAAGAAATCTCTTCCAAATGCAAAACACAAGCAAAGGAGAGGAGTATCAGTTTCAGTTTTGGTTTCACAGCAACAACCAGCTTTAGTACAGAACAGTTGAGTTAAGCCACGCCCAGGTTACTTGCTGTCTTCTTGCTCACACAGCAAATCCTGTTTCAGTTTCCAAACAGCACTCAACTCTCTCACACACTGACAGGATGCTAGCTAGATGAATACTGATGGATGCTGGTAGGCAGAGGCAGAATTTTTTCCCTTATTTTCCTCCCCCAAAACTAAGCCCAATCACATAGTTTCGTAGTGAAGCACGGGTACAGAGTAGTGAAATATATTTCAAAACAGCAGAGCTATCAATATTTGCACCCAGGAACTTTATCATGACTTGCCAGCTCGTTATTGGAGAGCTAAACTAGAGAGAAATGGCTCCTCATAACATCTTGCCTCTTGGAGACCTAGGCAGGAACCATCAGCAAAATAGCAATAGCAGTTATAGACTTATTACAGCCCTCTCTGGGCGGTTTACAATGTCAGCCTATTCCCCCCAACAATCTAGGTCCTCATTTTACCGACCTCAAAATGATGGAAGGCTGAGTCAGCCTTGAGCTCCATCAGAATCGAACCGCAGACTGTGGTCAGAGTTAGCCTGCAATACTGCATTCATTACAATCCTTGGACCACCAGGGCTCATGACTTATGACATGAAAACGGTGGGAAGGTGATTTTTTCCATCCTAGCCATAGGTCAATCTATGGGAGAAAGTGAGGGATTTCAGGATACCCTCTTCTGCTGTGGGAAAAGGGGAAACTACACAGAATATTTTATGAACCATTCCAAGGAATCTGTATCATTAATGCTGCATGGAAAACATAACATAAGGTTCTACCAAACTTTCCCGTTCTCAGACCCATCGATGTCATTTTCAGTGTATTAATTTTTGAGTTATTTATACATATAATAAAGATGGGGTAAAAGTAAACATTTTTTACCAACTTGCTGGCAATGTGTCTCAAACAGACCATTAGAGGTAAACCTTTGGTACAACTGTGTTTTTAGAAAAACAGATTAACCTGTGTAATAGTACAACTTACTATAAACTGCCAGAACAAATCAACATGTTTTCAAGTGGATTTAATATATACAGTAAATGCTACATTTCATTCTATAGATTATATTCTCTCAATACAAGTCCTCAGCTTACAACAGTTTATCTAGTGACCATTCAAAGTTACAATGGCACTGGAAAGTGACTTATGACCATTTTTCACACTTCAGGGGTGTAAGAACTGGTTAAAAAAAAAGTCTGAAAAAATCTGAAGTGAATAAGGTGCGCGAAGTGTGAAGTCCCTTAGGCCGGGGTCCAGGGCCCACCTAGGGCCCTGGAAGCTCTGGGGTTCTAGATGCTCTCTGGTGCAACTTAGGCTTATTTTGGAGACTATTTCCATCAATTTCAACTGCTGTTTTTGAGAATAAACACTTTACTTTTTCCATACCTAACCTGAGGCTTGAATATTTGCATCTGGGACAACCACTGTAAAAAACACTTCTAAATAATCTGCTGCCTGGCAACTGGCATTTGCTGGTAACAGGTTGAAAAAAACACCAGGCAACTCTCAACTTTGCAGTGAAATCCAATTCTATACAGTCATGTATAACAGTTCAAAAAGTGTTTGTGAATTCAAATCTGCAAATTCAATTGTCCATGTATAAAACTTCTGAAACAGGCAAAAAATAAAATAGATTAAAAAATAAAGATATTCAATGAGTCCATTCTATCAAATTCAAAATAGCCAAACAATCATGCAGAAATGTAGGCTCCAAACATCCATGATGATTACAAATAAAAGCCAGGATATATTTTTTAATCTGAATCAGAATTTTTTTAAAAAATGTTTGTTTTACTTTTATGTTAAGTGCTGTCTGGGGCAAACTATTTGTATAGGGCCCCATTTTCTCTCTCTCTCTTCTTTCTTTCTTTAAATTGGGGCTGAGAGAAGGGAAGGGAAGAAAAGATCATTGACAGGGAGAAAGACAGGGAGAAACACCTGGAAGTGTGAGCCCTCGAGTTTCCTTAGGGAAGACCAGACAACAAGGGGAGAGGAGAGGAGGAGGAGGAAGAGGAGAGTTAAAAAAAAAAAGAGTGGGAAGCCAACTCACGCGTGCCATCAAAGCCAGGGGGAAGTGGGGCTTTTTCCGCCTGCTGCCGCCAGAGGAGTGCGGGGGGGGGGAGTGCGGGGAAAGGGGGTTCGTGCCGAGGCTCCGCAAACGATTACCAGATTTGCAGCTCCGTTTGTTGGTGAAGCTGGAAGCACGCAACGCAGGAGCTTGCGGGGGCCCCAGGCGCCCGTTAATGGGGAAGAAGAGGCTGCTTGGGGTCGCCAGGCTCAGGCAGCCTCCCCCACCCCCCCTAGAAGCGAAGAGCTGCTCCAGGGGCTCCCGCCACGGCGCAGCCAGGCACTTTGTCTTGCTGCCCCTGGAGCAGCTCTTCGCTGCTAGGCTAGGGGGTGGGGGAGGCTGCCTGAGCCTGGCGGTTTCTTTGCGAAGCTGGAAGCGCGCAACACAGGAGCTCGCGGGGGCCCCGGGCGCCCGTTAATGGGGAAGAAGAGGCCGTTTGGGGTCGCCTGTGTGTACCTCAGTGGGTAGACAGCCGCGGCGGCGATGCTGCCATGGAGGCGCGATCAGTCAGTTGCAGCCACGCCAGCGCAGGCCAGGCATGGTGCCGTAGTGGCTGACTCGAGTAAGCCGAGGGCGGTTTTTTCAGCACAAAAAATGGGCTGAAAAACTCGGCTTAAGTTATACTCGAGTATATACGGTATGCCTGAGCTGAGAAAAAAAAACGCGGAATGTAGACTGGTGTTTGAGGGAAAAAATCGGAATTCCGCGTAAAATCGGAGATTTCACAGCCTTGACACTTACAACTGTGGCATCATCCCCCAGGGTGAATGATCAACAGTACAGAACTGTTGTTCAAACTACCATTTATGTATTCTGTATGAAATTTTACAGATTTCAAGTTCTTATCTTAAGGTGCAACTGGACTAAATGCAAAGCAAAAACATTTAATTTTCCCAATCAATGTAGCTAAACAGTATATCTGCAACTACTTACGGCATCCTTCTTAATCCATAGGTGTGTTCCTGTTGTGCAGCCCTCTTGAGCCAAAAAAGTATTGAAGTCTGATGTTTTCCTCTTACAGCAACTCCAATACTTCATTCTATTACAAAGGACAGGGGGGGAAAAACACTTATATAGAATCACATAGAATTATTGCTAGTCATCCAAATATGCTGCTCGTCTATACAGAATTTTAAGAACAAATTTATCCACAGGATACCCACCCTTCATGGAATATAGGCACACCAGCATGATAGATACATGCGTCTTCCATGCTGCCTGGTCCTTCAAATGTCTAGGGAAATGTTAACAGAAAATAGTTCATTAGCCACTGAATTACAGCAGGTTACATCCCAATGCTTTCCAAGGAGGAAAAAGTCAAGCCATAGCCATTTTTATTATTTTGCAATTCCCTCCGGTCATCAGCTGAAAGCGTTTCACAATGAGCCAAGTTTCTTCCAACTGTCTGGATGAGAATGAAAGGGGGAAGAGGGAAGGCTTTCCTGTGGATCTTTTAAGGGACGTTGGAAAAATATTTACCTGTGCAGATTTGGATCAACATTTGAACTTTAGACTTTGTTTAAAATAATAACTTATTGTTGTCATGATTCATGTGTATTTAAAAATAAGAAAATGGGTGAAAAACTCTCATGGTTGCAAATGCAAGAAAATGCACTTTGATATTTACATATGATAACTATTCATGGGATATGTTGATCTAACATTGGCTGGCAGGTCTGTACTTTAAAAAACAACTTGAAATAAAACAGACAGTCTACTGTGTTGTTTAAATAAGATTTCAAGATACTTACCTTTGAGCAGCCTGCATTTTTGCATGGAGTCCCAATCTTTATCTCATCGCTATCATCTTCTGTAAAATGAGAACTCTCTTTTAGAACATTTCTAACTTTTCATGCTTCAAAGAAATTTGGGGGTGGGTGGGGGGAAGGATTAGGATGCACAGTATAAGAGATCAGAGGTGCACTCACACTGAGTATTTTGTGCACAGGATGTTTGCTTTTCAAACATGATAGCATCATGCACACTTCAAAAATGAAGTATAATAATAATGGACACAACACATTCTTGGTAAAAACATCCTGGACTATTACTAAATTACATACCTTTTTTAATTTCATTTTCCGATGATAGTTTTAGCTTTTCTAACGATTGTTTCAAGGACGCTGATACTTTTAACTGCAAGCAGTTCATTGGTTCATCAGAACTAAGGAACCATAGGAGAAAAATGCATCATTTTGATTATTCAATCTCAACAACTAAATATTTTGCATATTTTAAACAGGTTAAAAAGAGTTCTTAATATTCTTGGTAGTTACTCTTATGATTAAAAAAAGATTATATCATATAGATTTATAATTTTATCCAAGATTGGTTTACAAAGATATTTTGGGTTTCTCCAGGAAAAAAAATAAAATATGCTGAGACATTACACTTATTTAGATAGCAAGTTAATAAATACAAAATAAATAAAGTTATAACCTATGAAATTGATTTGGCATTAATGCCAGTCTTAATTGGTATTATCACAATATTATTACCTTGGTCTTTGAATTGCTTCTACTGGCTTTGGTGCTTGAATTATGTGCTCTTGAAATTTAGGTTTCAGATCAGCTAATTCTTTTCGTTCAGACGTAGTTTTCACTTCAGGTTTGACTGGTTCAGGAGGTTTCTCACTATTATGGAAGCCCTTGGTGCAACCCTGTTGTACAAACACTATTTAACACAAATTGTTACTCAGTTCTATCAATGTATTTGAAAATGTCCCTTTTCTTATTAGCCTTCAGATTCTTTATCATTCTAATTTGTATGCTTGGTTAAGCAGATATTCCTTTTTTTTATTAGACTAATCATATGTGTACACCTATATCAACTTCTGTTCTTCACAGTATTGTAATATTTCCATCCTTCTGAGGTGGGTAAAATGAGGACCCAAACTGTTGGGGGCAATATGCTGACTCTGTAAACTGCTTAGAGAGGGCTGTAAAGCACTATAAAGCAGTATATAAGTCTAAGTGCTATTGCTATTGTAAGATTCTAGGATAGCAGAGTTCCTGTGCTTTAAAAAAGCTTAGATAGTAAGAGTTCCATTTAAACACAACATGCCATGTAGTATACTTGCTGGAAATTAAATAAACCCAGCTAGCCTTTGCATGTATTTGCCAATGGAAAATTTAATTGACTGAATTTGGCACTTAAGCATTAATAGTATAGTTAAATAAAAACTTATACAGCTACTAATACATACCTTAATGCTTAAGAAATCAGAAAAGTCTGTCGTTCTTCTTTTACAGCATGACCAGCCCTGTAAAAATATGGTGATACTGAAATACTATCTAGCGTCAGGTACAAGCAACCAGACCTAAACGTGTAGAGCTATTGTTCTTTGCCTATAGTACCGGAATCTACCCAGGCTGGCAAATTTCATCTGGGAAAGACCAGATAAGCTGAAGTCATTCAAGGGGGAGGAGTTTAGACCTAGTCCTGTTGTATTTACCTAGATAGGGAGTCCAAGCTGATTCCTTGCTTGAACCCTCTTCCCATCTAGGATGGTTGTTCTTCAACTTCTAGTGATTATTATTAAAGAACACGTGAACCAGAAAGAAGAAAATTTTACACTAATCTGATGATGCCATTAATATTTTTTTGACTTTCAGTTGCATTATTTCTATTCATCTCTGTTTATACTGCCCAACTGTGGCTTGATTAAGCAATGAAACAAGTTAATTAACTTTACAATCAAAATATGAACTGTACCTAGCAAATACTCTTTTCCCTAACTGAGCCAAAAACCCTGAATAAACTGAAAAGCATTCAACGCAATTCAGTTGGCTGTATCTACTAACCCTTCCTCATGATTTAGCATGTGTTTATACTGAAGGTCAGTGTTATTTGAGATCTTTAGGGGAAAAAACATACAAGTTTGATTACATTCGGATAAACTGATAAGAGGTCATGAAAACATTTGAAATAACTGCAATTAGCATGATTTAGTTTCAGTTTTCAAAAAGCCATTGAAATAATTAAATTTGCCCACTTACTTTAAGAGCATCATGAAAAACAGGTACGCCTGGGTGATATATGCATGATTCTAAAAATGAAAAAGTAGAGAGCTCAGCTAAGCTCAAGTGAATAACTTTATATGAGCAGTATTTAGCAGATCAATTTAGACTTATGAAACAATGATATTTTCAAGATATAAAATAAAGCCTCTGCTGGATTCTGGTAGTCTAAATTTAGAATTTTGGCTATTCAGGGAAAGAGTGTCATTTAGTTATTATTGTCACAATATATTATATAATACTTTGTTATATAAAGAAATATATCTGAAATCTGTCTTGGCAAATCATAATTCTGTTTAATATTAAAGTTTCATTTGTATAACATATATCCCTCCAGGCACAATAAGTGCACATTCTACATAGGTACCAAGCATATTGCTTAAACTTATCTTCTAAAATAGGGTTGAACTATTAACTGTGCAAGAGAAATAAAGTTCTTCCTTAATGACCATCACGTAAACTCCACAGAAATATTACCTCACAAATATTTGGATTATGTTTTTTTTTTTTAAAGGGAGGAACTTAGCAAAACAATTACTGAACTTCAATATGAATTTTCAGTACGAATATAACATCTAAGAATCAGATAAAGGGATGGGAATAAATACAGTAGATTCCCATTCTTCACATATTCTGTATTTGTGTGAATTTGCCTACTTGCTAAAATTTGTAACTGCAATCAATATCTGCAATGATTTCATGGTCATTCACGGACGTGCAGAAGAGCAAAAAAACTGAGCTGCCTGACAGACACATTCATAACTGAGGTCTCAGTATTGACCAATTCAATGTCTGCATCTTTATAGAAAGTAACTATTACAAGTATTGAGAATTGACTGCACATTACATTCACTGCTATGTCATTGCCAACTCTTTACTGATGGAGGAAAGAATCTCTCCAGTTTGGGAAAACATCCTGAAAAATAGTAAAGCCAAGAATTCTTAGTTGAGTGCCTTCCCAAAGGTAGAAGACATGGAAGGAGATGGGAACACAGCAATCAGAATCTCCTGGTCTTTCAACCATGCAATCCATGCAATATCTTTCTGACAAAGGATTCTTTTTTAACATTATGACAAGGTATCATCAGGTAAAAAGATGTGGGAAAAATTGCTGCTAAGAGAGACATGGAAGAAAGAGATACCCGTGTGTGCACAATGGCAACTCCCGCTTTCTTTCTTCTATATACTGTATTTATACAGTCTATGAACATCAAGGAAAAGTATTTAACAAGACAATGATTTCAATTTATGTATTAGAAGTTATAATCATTTCCACATAGGCAAGAGGCAGCTAAGAATGCTCACACGCACAATAATATCCCAGATGCTACATTATGTAATGAGTGATCCAGATCTGAAGAGGGAAAAGCTGTAAATGAAGCAAGAACCCACATGCTTTCATCTGCTGGAACTTGTCATACATCATTTACAGGGATTGGGCTACGACTACAGTGAGAAACATACATTAGTTTTAAGGAGTTGTCAATAGGTGAGAAGTACATGTGTACTTATTATTACAGTGCATTATAACATTCAATGCAGCTTATGGCAATAAAAAAAGGCTGTAAAGCAGCCACAAGATTCATATCCCAAAGGTGTTTATTTTAGCAGTGGGGTGTTGTTGTTTTTGGAAGACATTTTACTTCTCATCCAGGAAGCTTCTTCAGTTCTGACTGAGTGGTGGGGAATGGAAAGGTTTATTTATGTCACCAGGGTCACAAAAAGCGAGTCGTGCAAATGGATGTGGAGCCTTCTTGGAACTGCTGAAAGGACTGTGTTGTAGATTGGAGATAAATGAGGACAATCCTTCCATTCCCCACCATCTAATCAGAACTGAAGAAGCTTCTTGGATGAGAAGTGAAACACCTTCAGAAGAAAAAACCAAGCAAAGTCCAATTGCCTCCTGAAAAACCACCTTTGGGGCAAGCATGACCTGGATGACTGAGAATCTCTACAGACCATGAGACTCATACAACTGACATCAAAATTAAAATTAAAACTCATCAGAAAATGAACAATCATGAGCTTGACAATAGCCAAGCTTTTGGCTACAGAGGACAAGAGAGCATCTCCAAAGCACCAGTCAACTCAAGTATATCCCTTGCAAGCGAAATTCTGACATACTGTCTACGATCAATGGCTGTGTAGAACTCTCCTCTCCTCTTTTCCTTTTTTCCTATCCTAGCAAGCAAGCCTTTGCAGATCTGAAAACGCCACTGAGTGGGGCTACCAGGGTTGTAGGCCAGGCAGGGGTTGAGGTGTGAAGAGATTTTTCTTTGAAGAGGTTTCACTTCTCCTCCAAGAAGCTTCTTGGAGAAGCATCCTAAAACAGGGGTCCTCCAACCTTGGCAATTTTAAGACTTGTGGACTTCAACTCCCAGATCTCCTCAGCCAGCAAAGCAAAGCTGGCGGAGGGATTCTGGGAGTTGAAGTCCACAAGTCTTAAAGTTGCCAAGGTTGGAGACCCCTGTCCCAAAAAACATCCTTAAAAAAGGGCAGTGATGGACCCATGTTGTTGAACACTGTTAACATTGTGTTATATGGTTTAACCACCAGTGACCTTAGGGGACCTTGACAGTCCAAATGGAGTCAGACCAAATTCCACAGTTCTCTGCTTGGCAGGAAGGTTAAAAAAAAAAAAAAAACCATCCAGGAAGAAGGCAACCTTGCCTTCCTCTTTTATTTATCCGATTTATTGGCCACTCATCTAAACCCCAGGTTAGCCCTGGACAGAGTTATCAAAGAGAAAGGTCAGGGGTTCAAGTTGGAGGCTTTTAAGTGAAAGGTTCTTCAATCTTGACAGCTTTAAGGCTTCAACTCCCAGAATTCCTCCTCCAATCATGTTAGCTCAGGAATTCTGGGAGTCGAAGTCCACAAGTCTTAAAAATTGCCAAGTTTGAAGAAACCTTGCTTTCAAAGCTCCATGTACCTCAATCTGGGCCGCTTTAAAGACGGCTGGACTTCAACTCCCAGAATCCTCTCGCTAGAAAGGCTGGCTGGGGAATTCTGGGAGTTGGAGTCCAGCCGTCTTTAAAGTGGCCTAGACTGAGGAACGTGGGACTTAATAGAGCTTCCTTGGAGGCCCACTTGACCCCGGACAACTTTGTCCAGAGTTACCCTGGGGGATAAGATGGGCTGCCAATTAACAATAAAATTTATCATTTATTAGAATTTTCTTCCTTTTTTTTTTTCCGCCAATCTGTCCCCACGACTTCCCCCCCCTTCCCCCCGCCCCAGGCTAGCGGGACGATTCCCTCCCGCATAAGTACCCGCAAACGCGGCCTTCCCTCTTGGAGAGGCTGTGGCTCCAAATCCCATCGGCCCAAGTTGCCGGCTTGCCCCGGCCGTGCTTGGCTGGGCACCATGGAGACTGTACTCCCCACTCTCTGGAGGGCGGCAAAGCCACACGATGAGGGGAAAGGGAGCGGGTATAAAGGCCGCGCTCACCTTCCGTGTTGGTGGCCGGGTCGAAGCGCTGGCCGCATCCCCGATTGTAACAGAGCAGCTCCATATCCGATGAAGGAGAAACGCCGGTCGCTTCTGATGAAGACAGGCGGAATGACTGACAAGGAAGGAAGTGGCCGCCTCTTCCGGCTTCCCCGGACCGTTTGGGCCGATCGGCAGTTTCGGGAACCTTCGAGAAACTTCGCCGGAGCTGAGACGGCAGGCGCAGGCGCAGAAGCGGCGCTCAGCGGCGCGTGGAACTGGAGGCGGTAGGGAGGACAAGCGCGTAGGCGCAATTGTGGAGCCTCTGGGGCGCGAGGGAGGTGAATTAAACAACTTTTTTTTTTTTTTTTTGCAAAAGCGAATCTTGGTTATTGTTCTTTGGGTCGACAAATGCTTGTTTGCAGCGGAGCTAGGGCGGCCCGTGTTGGGTTTTGCACGAACCTGGGAACTGGGTCTGTCCAAGAACTGGGTTAAGGGGTTACCTGTGAACGGATCCCAAAGGTGCTTTTTTCAAGAGGCAAACTGGACTTTTTGGTTTTTCTTTAAAGATGTTTTACTTCTCATCCAAGAAGCTTTTTCAGCTCTGCATCGCTAGATGTCTGTGGAGATTCTCAGTCATCCAGGTGATGGTTGTCCCAAAGCTGCTTATTCAAAAGGCAACTGGGCTTTCTGTTTTTTTCTTTGAAGATGTTTCTCATCCAATAAGCTTCTTCAGCTCTTCAGAAGAAGAAGCTTCATGGATGAGAAGCAAAATGTCTTCACAGAAAAACCAGAAAGTCCAGTTGACACTTGTGCCTTTGGGACAACCATAACCTGGATGACTCAGAATCTCCATAGACTTGTGAATGGATGGTTTGCAAGATAAGGGCAATGGGTGTGTGGGAAGCCCCTGCCCCAGAAGAATGAAATATTTTGGAAAATATTAAAAAAGGCAGAATATTATATTTGTATGGTCGGTTGTGTTTAGTTTTGATTTAATTTAATTTTTTTTCTTTTAGTGGTGGTTTGTCCAGTTTTTACTTATGGAAGAGCACCTCATTTCGTTGCACCCGTTTGTGAGTGTAATGATAAATAAACTCTTATGTCTTATGTCTTATATTTGTCCAAAAGAAATGGAGAAACATGTTCTTAAGATGCAGAAAGCAGCCCCCAGTCTTTCTTAATAGCTCAAAGCAGATGCCAGCACTGAAGGAGATAAAGAGCTCATTGAAAGAGGAAGACAACTATTTAGATGGCTGAATTTATAAGCAAAGCAAATATTGTAAGCAGAAATCCATTCAATATCAAGGATATTTTGAAACTCCTTGCAGCAAAGTTTGACAGCTAACAAAGGCTGATTGTTGGTATGATTAGAAAACAGCCCATCACCCAAGATCCAACCCAGGACAAAAGCTTTTAGCCACAATAGGAATTGGGCAACACCCTTTCAGAACACAAGCTCCTTCATTGCACAATCCCCAGAACAGTTCAAAGTCACAAAAACCTATAAAGATCCACCCACTCATTCAACCATTTGGCCAGCTGCCCCAGAACCACAAACCCTGGTGATTCTGTTCATCAATAAATGGACCTTCCTTCCAATCAGCCTTCATTTTGTTTCCGGAGAAACCCCACTTGAAACTGAACCAGATGGATTTTCCTTCCAACATCATTCAGGTGAAACTCAAAAAATTAGAATATTCTAATTTTCTGAGATTGTGGATTTGGGGTTTTCATAAACTGTAAGGCATTATTTCAGTAATGCAACTTAAAAGGTGAAACTAATATAAGAGATACTCATTACATGCAAAGCAAGATAGTTCAAGCCGTGATTTGTCATAATTGAGATGATTATGGCTTACCGCTCATGAAAACCCCAAATCCACAATCTCAGAAAATTAGAATATTGTGAAAAGGTTCAATATTCTAGACTCAAAGTGTCACACGCTAATCAACTAATTAAGCCATAACACCTGCAAAGGGTTCCTGAGCCTTTAAATGATGTCTCAGTCTGGTTCAGTAGGAATCACAATCGTGGGAAAGACTGCTGACCTGACAGTCGTGCAGAAAACCATCATTGACACCCTCCATAAGGAGGGAAAGCCTCAAAAGGTAATTGCAAAAGAAGTTGGATGTTCCCAAAGTGCTGTATCAAAGCATATTATAGAAAGTTATGTGGAAGGGGAAAGTGTGGAAGAAAAAGGTGCACAAGCAGCAGGGATGACCTCAGCCTGGAGAGGATTGTCAGGAAAAGGCCATTCACAAGGAGTGGACTGAGTCAGTGCCTTAAGAGCCACCACACACAGATGGATCCTGGACATGGGCTTCAAATGTCCTATTCCTCTTGTCCACTCGCTCCTGAACAACAAAGTCCAAAGCATCTTACCTGGGCTAAAGGAAAAAGAACTGGTCTGTTGCTCTAATCAGAAAAGAGGTCCAAAGTCCTCTTTTCTGATTAGAGCAATTTTTGCATCTCATTTGGAAACCAAGGACCCAGAGTCTGGAGGAAGAATGGAGAGGCACACACTGCAAGATGCTTGAAGTCCAATGTGAAGTTTCCACAGTCTATGTTGATTTGGGGAGCCATGTCATCTGCTGGTATTGGTCCACTGTGCTTCATTAAGTCCAGGGTTAATACAACTGTCTACCAGGAGATTTTGGAGCATTTCATGTTTCCTTCCACAGACAAGCTTTATGGGGTTGCTGATTTCATTTTCCAGCAGGACTTGGCACCTGCCCACACTGCCAAAAACACCAACACCTGGTTCAATGGCCATGGGATTATTGTGCTTGATTGGCCAGCAAACTTGCCTGACCTGAACCCCATAGAGAATCTATGGGGCAATGCCAAGAGAAAGATGAGAGCCATGAGACCGAACAATGCAGAAGAGCTGAAGGCCACTATTGAAGCATCCTGGTCTTTCATAACACCTCAACAGTTCCACAGGCTGATAGCTTCCATGCCATGCCACATTGAGGCAGTAATTGCTGCAAAAGGGGCCCAAACCAAGTATTGAGTACATATGCATGCTTATACTTTTCAGAGGTCCGATATTGTTCTATGTACAATCCTTGTTTTATTGATTGCATGTAATATTCTAATTTTCTGAGATTGTGGATTTGGGGTTTTCATGAGCTGTAAGCCATAATCATCACAATTATGACAAATCACGGCTTGAACTATCTTGCTTTGCATGTAATGAGTCTATCTCATATATTAGTTTCACCTTTTAAGTTGCATTACTGAAATAAATGAACTTTTACACGATATTCTAATTTTTCGAGTTTCACCTGTACTTCTGAATGCACCAGCATTCAGGTTGTAAAGAAGCCATTTTGATCTATACCAGTTTGAATCACCATTTTTTATTTCCCAATGATAAGGATGAAGGGGGGGTGTTGTGTAGGCGCTCGAAAGAAGGCTCGGGAGTCAATGACTAGTTTTCAGCTCTTTATTAGTCCCGAGATTGACTCGGGGTCCTGAGGATCGGCTGCGGCTTATATGGAGCTGGCCGCGCCGTCCGCGGCCAATGGCACCGCTTTGAATCTCCCGCAATCGGTTTCCACCAATCGCGGGGATTCGCGGCAGGCCAATCAGTGAGGCTCGCTCAGCCAATCCGGTTGCTGTGCACCCTGGCCAATCAGGGCACGGTGTTTACAAGAATGTTAATGTATAATACAGAACAGGGGGATTCTGGAAGAGAATTAAATTTTTAATTGAATAGCCATTTGAACACTGTTAGCATCGACCAAATTGCCGTTGGCCAATTGCAGTAGGCAGCTTTACTTGGAACAGCTTATATCTTGTGATGGTACCATTTAATACCAGGAATAATAATAAAAGATGGCAACAATATCTTCTTATCCCACATTATTGGGAAGGACTTGATAGCTAGACAAAAATGCCAAACCCACTCTACATATTTGGCTGAATATGTTACCAACCATCATAATACCCCAGTCACATTGCTTATAGGAAACAAACATAACTGACTTCAAAAGAAGATGCTTCTCCTTTGCTGGACAATCACAATTTCAGAAATCAAAGCTTTTTATTGATCTTTAGGGCAATTCCCACTGTTCTCTTGTAAAGGAGCTACCAGGCTAAACATTTCCAGTGAAAACAAGAAGGATTGTTGGATGCTTTTTTCTGACTGGTTCAAACTGCTTGGCCTTTTGATATGCTATGCCTTCTCTATACAATTTCAAGGCTTGTTTTTTTGAAGACGTGCCCAAATTGTGTTCTTCACTATCTAAATGTTCAGAACTTGAAAAGCAAATTAATGATGAGAAACAAAGTTTTCCCTAGAGGATACAGTGTATGCTTTGAAATACCGAAACAATAACAAATGTGCGTTGCTAATAAATTTCAAAATATCTGTAGGAGAGCCTACTGCAACCCCCCCCCCCAATCTCTGACAATCTTTTAAGTGTTATACACAAATGTTAATGAAATACTTGCAAATAATTCCCATGAATAACTCCCCTCCCCTATTTTTGCTTCTCTCCCCACCACCTCTCTTATTTGTTGTATCCAGTTAAGTCTTGCAACTGGGACCAGAATTTCTGTTTCAAAGTGAGTTGTGCCTGATTTTATGACCTTTTTGCCATATTGCAGTTGTTAAATGAGTCATGTAGTTATTAAGCAAATCCAGCTTCCTCCATTGACTTACAACTGTAATTGCAGGACTGGAGGTTGTAACTTGAGATATGGCTGTAGTATTTGTCAGATGCTAAATCTAGGAAATAACGAAAACCAACTGTCCTACTGCCCCATGAAATATAAAAGAAATATTATCAAACTTCAAAACATTTTTTTTCAGAAGCCAAATATAATTCCAGTGGGAAGGACACCAAAATTACAGAAATGATTGAATTGCTAGCCACAATTTAGAGATCAAATACAATTGGATATCAAGAGCAGGTAAGCGTAAGCAGATCCTAGATTATTTAACCACAACTTTGATGGAAATATGTCCCAGATTGAAAATAAGCAGTTATTTCTTGTAGAAATTAATTAGACAGTTTTCTACTGAAGCATCTTTTGTATTATGAATGATTGGTCTCCATCAAGAAATGTACCTATCATTCAGAGCTCATTAAAAGTTTCTGTCCTCACAAACTATTTTAAAGGCAGCTATTTAGAAGTAATGATTGCTCATTAAGTCCCACTTTTACTGCTCTCTTAGAGGCTGCTGCTGACAGTCTTATTAACTGTGACAAGTGTAATAATGGAATGATTTCCTATGATGTCAGTGTGACTTTGAAAAGGGGGCACATTTGATTGCAAAGACTACAGCATTGGTGGTTATTTACAGCTCCTTTTGGGTTGGATGTGGCCTCTTGAGTGCAAAAACTCGGGATGTCTTCAACTTATGATTGCTTAGTGAGTTTAGCAGGACAGAATAACAGAGTTGGAAAGTACCTTGGAAATCTTTCAATCCAACCCCTTGTTCAGGCATTTCATATACCATTTCAGACAAACGGTTATCCAATCTCTTCTTTAAAACTTCCAGTGTTGGAGCACACACAATGTCTGGAGGCAAGTTGTTCCACTGATTAATTGTTCTAACTTTCAGGAAATTCCTCCTTAGTTCTAAGATTGCATCTCTCCTTGATTAGTTTCCATCCATTGCTTCTTGTCCTGCCCTCAGGTGCTTTGGAGAATAGGTTGATCCTCTCTTCTTTGGGGCAGCCCCTCAAATATTGGAACACTACTATCATGTCTCCCCTAGTCCTTCTTTTCATTAAACTGGACATATCCAATTCCTGCAACTGTTCTTTATGCATTTTAGACTAATCATTTTGTTGCTCTTCTCTGCACTCTTTCTAGAGTCTCAAAATCTTTTTTATATCGTGGCAATCAAAACTGGATCTGGTATTCCAAGTGTGCTCTTATCAAGGCATTATAAAGTGTTATTGACAGTTCATGTGATCTTGATTCTATCCCTCTGTTAATGCAGACTGTTTGATGTTACCGTCTATCTGAAAAAAAAAAAGAGTTATCAAAGTCTCTTTTGAGTCACGTTTGAGTCTTGATGCCAATATGGACGTGTCTATATGAGCTGTGGTGGTGCAGTGGTTAGTATGCAGTATTGCAGACTAATTTTGCTGACTTCCAGTTGCCTGCAGTTCGGCAGTTTAAATCTCATAGACTCAGGGGTGGGATTATACCGGTTCAGACCAGTTCTATAGAATCAGTTGTTATGATTCTATGTAGTTTGGAGAACCAGCAAATCATGCCCCTGGCTGGTCCCTCCCCTCTCTGCCCACCCCTCCCCTCCCACCCAGTCCTTATCATGCATGTGTGACATCGCTGACTCCCCCATCCAGTCACTTTTTAAGGTATTTCTTCCCCCCTCCTGATGATCAGCTGTTCTGATGATCAACTGTGCTGGGATCCCCCACTCTGTCTTACTGGTCCACCCAGGAGGTTTCCCTGAGGCCCAGGAGGCCCAAAAATGGAGCACAGGGGGAGCTGTGCCCCCCACCCCCCATGCTCCGTTTTTTGGCCTGGGCGGGAAAAATGCCTCGCAGGAGGCTTCCCTGAGGCCCAAGAGGCAAAAAATGGGGGGAGTGCTGCCCCCCAAAAAGAAACCACGCCCACCCAGTCACATGGCCATGCCCACCTAGCCACACCCACAGAACCGGTTGTTAAAAAATTTGAATCCCACCCCTGCATAGACTCAAAGTTGACTCAAGGTCCTTCCAAGGTGGGTAAAATGAGGACCCGGATTGTTGGGGGCGATAGGCTGACTCTGTAAATTGCTTAGAGAGGGCTGTAGAGCACTGTGAAATGGTATATAAGTCTAAGGGCTATTGCAATATGCTAGTTATCTTGGCAATATTATTAAATGGTTGGCCATTGATTTCCAGTTATTTTTCATGACTCCTGGGATTTTTTGACAATCCTCCATTCAATGGTAGCCTGGTAATCCTGTAGAACATCTTTCAAGATCAACCAAGTTTGGCTTTGTGCTGCCATCATGTTAGGCAAGTACACAATGGGAGAATTTTAGGCTGGTCTGTTTTCCATCCAAATGTATGTTTTCTCATTTGCCTCGTTTGGATTTCCTTGCGGATAGCTAAGAATACTGTTGTATTTATTATATTTATAACCATGATTTCTCTTCCATTTAAAATATAAAATGTTAAGCAATAACAAGCTCCTTCCACTGTAACTACAGTTTTAATACTTGATTTTGGTTGAAATATATAGAAAGTTCATAAAGGTAGCAGTAGATGGCACTGACAGGCCTAATTCAGAAAACACCAGCCTATTTAAAGTCTAAACTAAATTTTATACTCCTGGATAAAGTTATTACTTAAAATTTCCAGTACTCAGAAATAAAGGTGAGTGTCCTCACCCATTTTTTCTTCCTCCTTACCAAGATTGAGTTCTTGGCATCTCTAATCTGACTCTACCTAAGACCATTACTGTGGTAGAAGTTGTTAATCCTGGATTTTGATTTGGCTGCTGAGAAACAAACCAAGCCATCTATATCTTACAGCTAAGCAACTGAATGATGAATGCTGAGTTTCAATAGTAACATCTTTGGAGTATGTGTGTTTGTGTGAAAAAAACCCAAGATAATCATGCTATTCCTTTATACGTCTCTCTTTTTTTTTTGTTCTCAGCCCACAGGTGACAGTCAGAAACAAAAACTACATTTGATTCAATTCCAGAGAAGTCCAGTTTTATCTTAGCTCTGGTTACAATTAAATGTATGGAAATGTGTATATAGGGCTATCTTTTTCAATCTTGGCAAGTTTAAGATATGTGGACTTCATTTCCCAGAATTCCCCAGCCAGGCTGACTAGGGAATTCTGGGAGTTGAAGTTCTTACATCTGAAACTTGTTAAAGTTAATAAACACTGATCTAATGAGAAGCAACTGCAAGACCAAATGAAGAATCAATGGCAGACTTCATCCAGCAATCCAATCTAACAAAGCATAATTTCTGTATTCACATAACCTCTCATGCTTAGGACAAAGCATATCATGGTTTAAAACAATCATCTGGTTCCCATAATGCTTTAAGGCAGGGGTGTCAAACTGGAGGCTCATGGGCCAGATGTGTCATGCACAAGCCATGCCCACCTTCAACTCCCTGAATGGGGAAAACATCGCAAAATGTCACGTGACGACAATGTGGCGTGGAGAGTTTGATACCTGTGCTTCAAGACAATAGCTGCCTGACTAAAAAAACATCCTGAACCTCAAATTATCTGTTCCTGTTTTAATCGCCTGCAAATCCAGCCAGTAAATCAGTTCAGCTAGTTAACTCCCCCAAAGGGCTCACTTCGTTGCTTTTCTTTTCAATGGGAAAAACCTGGAGACGGTGAGTTCTAGTCCCGCCTTAGCCATGAAAGCCAGCTGGGTGACTTTGGCCCAATCATCAGGAGAATGTATATTCTAATCCTGCCTTATGCATGAAAACCAACTGGGTCAGTACTCTCTCTCTCTCTCTCTCTCTCTCTTTGTCACGTGTCAGCTGTTTAACACAGAGAGATTGCTGGAGAAAGTCAGTAACAAATGCTCTGTGCCTCACCAAACCGGTTGTTACACTGGTTGAATTGCACCCCTGAAAGGTGTGTTGGAAGCACTTGAAAGTAGGACGAGAAGTAATGGATGGAAACTAAACAAGGAGAGAAGCAACCTAGAACTAAAGAGACATTTCCTGACAGTTAGAACAATTCATCAGTGGAAACAACTTTCCTCCAGAAGTTGTAAATGTCGCAACGCGGGGAGTTTTTAAGAAGATCATTTGTCTGAAATGGTATAGGTTTTCCTGCTTGAGCAGGAGTTGGACTAGAAGACCTCCAAAGTCCCTTCCACTTCTGTTATTCTGTTATGTTCCTCTTGCATTATTTGTAAAAAAAATAAAGCTGGGAAATAAATGAACAAATAAATAACATTCTGTTTAATTGGATACCATGAAAAGTAAGGAAGGTATATAGCTCGGAGAGGAGAGCTTTCCAATTCCATCACACACACCCCCACACCCCCAAATACTCCTAGCAGGCCTTATGGCAAATAATTTATTCACCTTAAAAGGGATCCATCCGTACAGTAGTTCAGTGCGCATTCTGATCTAATGGGAAATTCTGAACGTTTATAGTGGTACCTATTACAAGGGTCACCCTAGAAGCCATTTTAAAGCCTTTAAAATTGAATTAACTTTGTTATGACGGTGGTTGACTTTGCCATGAATTAAGTCACAATTGTTTCTTCAGGGCAAACATTGTCCCCGTGGGTTTGTAAACCACTGGTTTATGGTTTGCCAGAGCTGAACTCAGCCACCTGTGATTCATTCAATAATTCATGGGATAACAAGCCAAGATTTAATGCCGTGTGTGAACTCAAGACAGGAGGATGTTTGCAAGTTCTGTAATTCTCATTCTACACAAGGCACTCTTGTCATGAAAATGTAGGATTGTTCATTTACCTCCCGTGCCTTGTTTGGATCTTAATCTTTATTTAAGCAGCTTCTCAAAGCAGAGATTTTAGAGGGTTTTTTTTTAATGTTGCCAAAAACATCAGATGGCAATACTGTCAGAGAGTTTTATATTCAGAGTTTTATGCTCCGACTGTAGCAATCCATGTGAATCACTCTGTTATCTATTGCTCAGATAAGGTGGATGCTCAGAGATACACACACACACACACACACACACTACATATAGCAGGGATGTCAAACTTGATTTAATTGAGGATCGCATCAAGGTTGTGTTTGACCTCAAGGGGGCAGGGTGGGCGTGGCCAGAGGGGCATGGCCAAGATGATGTCACTCATGTCAGGGGGCACCTGTGGTGGCCCAAGTGCTCTGCTAGTGAAAATGGACTCCCAAACTCTGTTTTTGGCTGCAACGGCCTCCTGCAACCCCCTGCCAAAGAAAATGGAGCTCAGGGGGACCATGCACAGATCTTGTTTTCAGCTGGGACAATCTCCTGCAACCCTCTGCCAGTGAAAACGGAGTTCTAGGGGGCTGTATGTAGCCCTCCCGAGCTCCGTTTTTGCCAGCAGAGGCACCACAGGCCAGTCCTTTGCTGTTTCCAGGGTGGCCTCATGGGTCAGATCTGTTAGGGATAACATTGTTTACCCTAACTGGTTTAGGTAAAATAATAAATATGTTATCATAGTTTGTTAGTTAAAGTGTCTGCAACTTTAACTGTAGGATTGTAATTAAAGAAGTGGTTGTAAAAGCACCATAAAAAGAAGCAAGGCATGGCAGCTTGCTCTCTCTGGCTTTATGATCCCTAATTACTGGATGAAGACTGTGTTTTTCCCCTACTGGAACGGGAGAGAGAAAGGACTGATTTGTAAGTGAACTGACATTGGATATTCTACACGGACTTTGCTAATTGAATATCCTTGAATGGACTGACTAAAATGATACATGACTAATGGACTGTTATTTTGACTATGCTATAAACTCTAAATGGAATAAACTATATTTTTGATAGCACAAGCGTATCTGTTATTTTTGCTGTATGTTAACAAACATATAAACTTATCTTACTCATTTATCTGTGTGCCTATCTGACTAACGCTGCACATTCTGTTTAGCTTGTCTCCTTAACCCTGGTTGGGGAACCCAGGCTTAACAAGATCTAAACATCCCATGGGCCGGATCTGATCCCCGGTCCTTGAGTTTGACACTGACATACAAGTAGTCCTCAATTTACAATAATTTGCTTAATGACTGTTTGAAATTACAACAGCACTGAAAAAAGTGTCTTATGACTATTTTTTCACACTTATGCTCTATTACCCCATGGTCATGTGATTTACCTTCGCACACTTGGCAACTGACTGGTTGCTGTGATTGCCTTTAGCCACTTTCTGATGAGCAAAATCAATGGGAAGCCAGATTCACTTAACAACCGGGTTACTAATTTAACAGCTGCAGCAATTCGCTTAACAAACATAGCAAGAAAAGTCATAAAAGGAGGCAAACGTAACAAATTTCTCACTCAGCGACATACATTTTTGTCATAAGTTTTGGACTACCTCTACTAGGAGAAACCCTGAAAAAAACTTTACAAATTAGGAAAATGCTGCAAAATGCAAATAGATGCCATTGTTTGATGCGTCTGTCAGTGTGTTTTCCTTTGCAGCTCTTTTAACTTTGCAAAGCTGGTGGTGGGCCCCATTTTTTTTTAATCTGCACTACGCACTGTAGTCCTCTGAACAAAAAGCCTTTTGAGGAATTTTGAGAAGGGAAGGAGAAACGTTAGTGGCCTCCAGCTGTGCCATTTTCCAGATTGAACAAAATTTGTTTTGATAACTGTCAAAACTCCATTTCCATTTCCCCTGAAATGCATGACAATTTGGTCTTGGGTTTTCCCATCATTGGCTTGGGAGTGTTTGTGTTTGATATGGTAATAGAAGAACCCTGAAATTGGTGTGTATTTTGTTCTTTTTACACTTCATGAAAATCTGGGACGCTATGTAGAGATTAATTTCAGGCCAAGATATTCTTTGTTGTTCTTTTCTACAGAAAAAGAAGAATTAAGCCAAGAACTAAAGAAAGATTAAGGATGGAGGGGAAGGAAAAAAAAACCCTAGAAATTATTTCTCCAAAGGATAACTTTCAGAGTCAAAACAAACTTTTATTTTAAAAGAAGAGGGAATTAGGATATGTAAATAAAAGTAGAGAAGGCAGGATGGCAAATACTTGGCATGGTAGATAAAGTATTCATCTTTAACAGGGAATGTATATCCTTTTGCTAGAATTAAGATGCTGACATTTTATGAAATAACTAATTGGAGCAGTGAAATTAGACCATTACATGTGTCAGAGGAAATGTTATCCAGGCTTATTGCATTGATGTTTGCTTCTCATTCTCTCCAAACATCTGGGAGAAAAAAAAAGTAACACTGATAACCATCCCAAAAATTGTTTTAAATTGGTTGGACTACTGTCTGGGTTTCCACTTTTCTTTTCTTTTCTTTTCTTTTTAAATCTTTAGGGACTTCTTTCCATAGCATTTGGTCTGCCAAAGAAAAGCCATGCACACCTGTTATGAAAATGCTGACATAGGGTAAAAACATCTGGTGTGTGGTTGGTTGTACAGTTAAAGGTACATGGGGAACCCTAACCTGACAGATGTAAGTACCTTGAACAAGGATGACCTCACCTCTTGGAATTCTCCAGCCATGGCTGAAGATTCTGGAATATTCTAGGATCTGCGTTCCTCAGATCAACCAGTGATGAGTCAGTTGGGTCTAGTGGCACTAAGTTAGAAAGCGGGAAATCGTGAATTCTAGTCCTGCCTTAGGCATGAAAGCCAGCTGGGTGACTTCGGGCCCAGTCACTCTCTTTCAGCCCAACCCACCTCGCAGGGTTGTTGTTGTGAGGAAAATTGGAGGAGGAAGGTGTGATGGATAAGGTTGCCACCTTGACTTATTTGTAAAAAATAAATAAGAGAGAGTAAAAATAATAAATTAATAAATGATCACTCCCAGGCTTAGGGGAATGATTCAAATAAATAAAGTTTTCATTAATTTTCTGCTATGACATTTAATTAGTGCTTAATAAACATCGTGTTGTCTGGGTTGTTTTGCTTGCTTAACAATAGAAATTATATTTCCAATCTCTATCCCTGTTTTTCCCAGCCATTGATAAAATAAATTCCATGTTTGGTATAATTTTGTATCTTCTTTCTGTTTAATCTTCAGTGTAAGTATCAATTTCTCCACAGTCAATCATTTTTTAAAACTTTGCTAGAATACTTGCTCTCAATTGTCACTCACAGTATTTGTTTCTATTTTTGTATATCTTAATGTGTTTGGCTGTCAAACTTCTACATGAATAGTTTGATTTATTTTCATGCCGCTCCTAAAGTCTGAATATTGAGACGTTATATATATATATATATATATTTAAAAAATCATACCATGAATTCCTTTTGGTCAGTAATTTCTCTTTCGGGAAATGCAGATTAGCCCATTCTTTTTTTCTTATACAGTATGAAGATGTTTTTCTCTTGATACAGGACATTGTTTTTGTCCCAAAGGTGCTATTTCAAGAGGAAATTGGACTTCCTTGTTTTTTTCTTGAAGACGTTTTGCTTCTGATCCAAGAAGCTTCTTCAGCTCTGACCGGATGGTGGGGAATGGAAGGATTTATATTCCTTGCAGACAGCTGGTCATTTGGATCCTTTTGTAGAGAGTTGTTGAGGCCACTTGGAGGTTTATCTGTGTCTTCAGGGTCGCCTGAGTAGTGTAAAATGGATGTGGAGCTTTTGGGGCTACAGGATGTTTTCTGCCCTGTGTCCTTTTCCTGTTGAAGGCAGGTGCAGATTGTTGGGTATGATGTCCTGTGGAATTTTATGAATGTTTCCTTTCATTGACATTCATAAGTTTCCTAAGTTAATGAGGCATCAAGGGCATTCCTGTGATGTGTTCCCAATTACTGGCCATCAGTTTCCCTCTCAGATGCAACATTTCAAGAGCATAACAAGACAACAACAGCGACAACAACCAAAAAACCTTCTGCTTTTCCCTCAGTTTCTTTTTCCATTTACCAAATTTAAATCATGCAGGCAATTCTAAATGTAAGACAACTCCTCCCCCTCAGTAAAAATTATGTGTGTACACATGCACACACACTGATTATCCCCCCCCCCCTTTCATACATGAGTGCATTAAACTTACTTGTGGATCTGTGACACTCTTCCCTCCAGCCAAAAGGATGCAGGGATGAGAGACGCCAATAATATTAAATGACAAATCAGTGATTTTAATGACTGATTAAAATTAATAGCCTGTAAGGGAAAGGTAGTCCATTTATAACATTAATTGACTGCCAATCTGCATATGTTAACTATTCTGTCGTGCACAAAAAATGGTGGCATGACGTATCACTCATCCATGTATTTATCTCCCTTCTCCCAACAGAAACAGTAAAAGAAGAAGATAAGAGGAGATAAGAGGAAGGAGTGGTTAAAGGAGGATTTTAAAAAAATCTGAGATGAGGAGAAAAGAAGAAATTGCTTGATAGGATAGGAAAAGATTGGGAAGCATTATAAAATGGTTAACATTTACAAGAGCAGGAAGGAAGCTTCTCCCACAGCCACACAAGGGCTGTTTTTTGAGGTTAATTCAGTCTTTTTGGCAGAATTATCTGCCACTGTTTATATACCGATGTTTCTCAAGTTTGACAAGTTGAAGAGGTATGGACTTCAACTCCCAGAATTCCCCAGTCAGCCTGGCTGGCTGGGGAATCTTGGGAGTTGAAATCCATACTTCTTCAAGATGACAAGGTTGGGAAATATCAGTTTACACCATTGTCCTTTCTCCAAGCAGGTTTAGTTGTCTTGGCCTATGCATGATAACATCCATAATTCATGGGTAATTATTTGATGAATAATCTGTCATTTAGAGAAACAGATGCCGGGTAGTCCTTGACTTATGACCATCATGGAGCCCAAAATTTTCAGCGCCGATCAAGGCAGTGGTTAAAGGAGCTGCAACACCCCATTTTATGACTGTTTTGCCACAGTAGTTAAACAAATCACTGCAGTTGTTAAGTGAATCATGTGGTCATTAAGTGAACCGGGCTTCCCCTCATTGACTTTGCTTGTCAGAAGGTGAATCACATGACAACACCTCCCCCCAGACACTTTAACCATCATAAATACACGCCAGTTGCCATAAGTCTGAATTGATGCTGCAATGGTTATGTTGTGGCCTGCAAAGCTGGCAGCAGATTCGGACAGTGAGGGGGTTGGGGAGGAACATAGGCCAGTCCTGTAGTCTGAGGAAGGCTCTGACGAGTGCTCTGCATCAGAGGCAGAGATGGGGCCAGGGCTGTCTGACAGTTATCAGCTGCCTTCAGAGTTGGACATCAGTGAGGAAGAAGAACAGCTGGAGCCTGTTCCCTATGGGTGCATGTGCAGAGCTGCCAGAAGAAGGGAACAGTTCAAATTGGGAATAAAGCCACAGGTGGCCCCTCCCATAGGAAATAAAAGAGGAGCAAAAGGGGAGTGGGATTTTTCAGGAGACAATTAGTTCATTTGGGTGAAGATCTGTACCTGCATTCTTGCCAAGTATTGCCTGCTACAGTGTGGCATCTGAAAGATATCAGCCTGGAAACTCTCCAAGCCTGATAAAGGTCTGTAATTGTGAAATATCTTGAAAGACTGTTGGCCAGAACTTCGCTGGAGAGGAATTCACTGTAAATTAAATAAAAGGGGTTTATCGGGATGAGGAATCAGTTTCGTCCTGTGGGGAACCCTAGGTCAAAACAGATTATAAATGTGAAAACTGGTGATAAGTCACTTTTTTTTTTAGTGCCATTGTAACTTCGAACGGTGGTTGTAAGTCGAGGAATAAATGCAGCATAATTGTTGCAACTCTGTCCCTTTCCTTTTCCTTTTTAAAATTAATTTCATTTTTTAAATTAATGCCTCTCCGGTGTAATAGGGTTATGCTCAGAGCATTTCTGATATTGCAACAAGACCAGCTTCATAAATTCAATCAATATTATATTCCTTTCCCCCCCTGTTTTGTGGGGGAGGGCATTTCCCTTACATACTAATAACAAACTCATTTGTGGAGTGCCATTGTTTGAGCGCTGAAGCAGGAGAATTTCACACCACAAAGATTTGCTGGAAGGCTATTTTTGTGGATCCCACAACAAGAGATGCAATAAAGTCTGTCCAAGGGAGAAAAATGACAATTTAGTAAAGAGAATTTCCAGGCAATTATCCTTATCTGAACTAAAGTCAGGAGGGAGATGGAACATAAATTGTTTACCATGGTAGAATGGCATTATCTGTAAGTTCCATAAAATTGCCACATTGAACAGTCCACATCGTGCAGCAAAAGATCTCTGCAAATACAGCTGTAATAATTTTTTTTTTTTGAGTGGGGGATATTTAGAAGTGAAGAATGTATATCACCCTTCTGAATCTTTCTGAAACAGCTGAAAATTTTACAGTAATGAAGGACAATGCAGAAAAATCAATATTTACACATGCAGTATATACCGGTAGTCTTTGACTTACAACCTTTTCCTTGAGGACAATTGCCTAGAGGCCAGTGACATGCATTCTTGCCTTGGAAGACATTCAGGGGTTCATATTCACTGGAATAAGGTCTTGTGACCATCAGCTTTAGTACAGCATCCTGTATTCCAAGCCTCTTTGGAGATGTGGTTGGATTAGGCCAACTAGACTCAAGAGGTCCTTTTTCTTTCTCTCAGGGTGTCAATTGTATAAGCAACCATGTTATACATTCTCCCAAGCCAGTTGTGTGTGTGTGCATGTCCCTTTCCCTTCCTTTCCTTTCCCTTTCCTTCCCCTTTCCTTTCCTCTCCTCTCCTCTCCAAGACAAATTCCTTATGTATGTAAGGAATTGACACTTTGGTCAATAACGAATCTTCCCTTCCCTTCCTTTGCCTTCCTCTCCCTTTCTTTATGTATCGGAGACAAATTCCTTGTGTGTCCAATCACATTTCATCAATAAAGAACTCTTCTCTTCTCTTCTCTTCTCTTCTCTTCTCTTCTCTTCTCTTCTCTTCTCTTCTCTTCTCTTCTCTTCTCTTCTCTTCTCTTCTCTTCCCTTCCCTTCCCTTCCCTTCCCTTCCCTTCCTCTCCCCTCTCCTCCCTTCCCCTTCCTTCCTTCCTTTCCCATTTTTAAATCACTGCACTGTGCTCTTATTAAAATACAGATATTCAAATGCCTACAAAAGCGGCGTAAAATTTAACTCCCCAAAAGACAGGTTTTCCAAGAGGTGGCAGTATAAGATTTCTTTTTCTTTTGCTCATTATGAAGATAACTTCACAAGGAGGAAAGGCAAATCAGTAACAGACCTCAGACATATTCTTTTCTAGGTATCTGCATTTCAACACCAAATGTTGCAGTTGGAACATTTGGTAGGAAAATGGTAGGAATGCTCAGGGCATAAAAGTGTATCAAGCTAGCAAGAACAAACAAAGAATGCCAAATATATTGTTCCATGTTAACACATTCCTCTACTTTTTCCACAAGAGCTTTATCATAAATGATGAGAGATTTAGCAGATAGGTCCACAGGTCAAGAAAAGTCAAGATGGCAATCCTGGTTTTGCAACCAGGATCTGTGATTCTTTGACTTCCCAGCTCAGCATCAAGCATGCCTGGATTTAGCTATTTTTGCTAGCTAGTTTCCCAGTAGAGAATAACATGGAGGGAAGCAGGCTGGAAGACAAAATGGGTCAGTATCTCTCACAGGAATATAAATACATCAATGAAAACACATTGTGGAATGAGAAGTTCCTAGGTTTGATTTAATCCTAACCTGAACATAGTCTCAAGAGTGGCAATCTGGGGTAAACAAAAAGCCTCCTGATAAATTATCAGTGGAATTTTTTTTTTCCAGATAGACAAACAACCCGGCAGCTTCATAAACACAGCATTCTTGGTTAATGTTAACCACTTGATAACTTAGCCTGTCAGAAAACCTAAACTCTTTTTCAGTTTGTTTAGGACTTCCCTAGAAAATAGTTAATTTGAAAAAAATTGTGAGAAGCACAATTAAGGTGCTGGCCTTAGAAACCAGGAGCCTGTGAGTTCTAGTCCTGCCTGAGGCATGAAATCTGGCTGGGTGATTTTGAGCCAATCACCAGGAGACTGTGAATTCTGGTCTTAACTTAGTCCACACATTTGATTGGGCCAAATTTTCCCAGATTTAAAGCTCCCCCCTCTCCGCCAGATAACCTGTTATAACCTGCATGGAGAGTGAATGACTTGCCCAAAGTTATCCAGCCAGTTTTCATGCCTTAAGACAGGATTAGAGCTCACAATCTCCTGGTGATTGGCCCAAAGTCTCCCATCCAGCTTTCATGCCTAAGGCAGCTCTAGAACTCACAGACTCCTGGTTTCTAGCCAGATTCCTTAATTTCTTAGTTCTTCTAGCAGAAGTCAATTTAATATTTAATGCTTTGGCAAACAGGGCCAAATTTTCCAGTCCTGTAACCACTAGCAATATAACTACATCCCATTTGATCTCCTATAAAACGTGGTGTTTTATTTTACTTTTTTTGAAGCTAATAAGCTAATAAGGAAGAACACTTAACACCATTGTTCTGTACCTTCATTAGCATTCTTGAAATCCCGCGCTTTGATTGGCCAAAGCGCAGGGCGATCTGATTGGTTTAGCGAGCCGCGCTGATTTGCCCACAAAGAATCTCCCGCGATTGGTGGATACGAATCGCGGGAGATTCAAAGTGGTGCCATTGGCCGCGGCCGCCGCGGCTTGAGAATAAAAGGCTGCTGTTTTTTCCCTTGGAGCCAGATCGGTTCCGGGGACCAATAAAGAGCTGAAACCTAGTCACCGCCTCCTGGTCTCCTTACCGACGGACACAACACTGGCGATGAGGATGGGATCCCAATTCTGAACCTCAGCAAGCACGTGTCCGACGGAAGCAAGACCGACGAGATGGCCAGCATCGCTCTGCCCGTGCCCTTCAACCCCGCTAGCGAGGACTGGGTATCCTACACGGACAGATTCCGCATGTTCCTCGAATGCAGTGACATGAAGGACGCCACCGGGCCGAAGAAACGAGCCGTCTTCCTGACACACTGCGGGCCTGCAGTGTTCAAGATGGTGAAAGCCCTAGCAAAACCCGCTGACGTCACCGGGATGGACTGGGCCGACCTCGAACCCTTACTCTGAAAACACTATGCTCCCGCCGTGCCCACCCTCATCAGACGGCACAAGTTTTATCGGCGGGACCAGAGGTCGGGCGAAAGCCTCAGCGACTTTGTTGCGGAGCTGCGGAACCTGGGAGGACTATGCGGGTTCTCCAACATGGACGAGGCCCTACGGGACCGAGTCGTGCTCGGGCTTCAGGACCCAGTCCTACAGAGTCGGCTGATGGCCAAAGGCGACATCACCCTCGCCGATGCCATCGCTGAAGCCACCGCAGCCACCGCATGTGGAGACTGGACGCCGGGGACCACACTGCGAACAACAACCCTGGACGGGCGACCGAGGCCCAACCAGAAGTAAGTCATCACGAAACTACCACCCACCATGGCGAATTCCACTCCACCTTCGACACTTCGGATGAGGAGGAGGAAATCCACTGGCTCCAGGCAGGATGTGACCAGCGCAGTCGGCGGGGTCATAAGTCGGGGACCGCGTGTGCCGGTTGTGGAGTTGACCACCCTAGATCCGAGTGCCGGTTCTTCGATGCAGTCTGCTGGCACTGTGACAAAAAGGGTCACATCGCCCGCGTATGCCGATTGAAGAAAGCCTACAGTCCCAGACGGCGGGACCACAGTGAGCGGAGACGGGACAGCACACTCCCCAGAACTAGAGATCGCCCAGCCAACAGCCATTGGGACCGGAGCGGGCGAGCCCGACGAGGTGGCGAGACCCGGCGGAAGGAGGAAACACACCAGACGGTCATCATCGGCCACGCATCAACCACCGACGCCTGAAAATTCTACGTAGAGGTAGGCATCGAAGGCGAGCTATGCAAGATGGAGGTGGACTCCGGGTCCTACCTCTCCATGGTCACCTGGCAAGAAATCAAACGCTTGGTGCCTACCATCCAAAAGAAGGGACTGGAGAACCAGAGACTAATCATTAAAGACTACCAGGGAAACCGCATCCCGGTAGTCGGAACCAGACAATTCAGAGTAACATTTAAGGGACGCACTGCAAAGCTTCCCCTAACAATCATGGACAGAGACCGACCCAGCCTTTTGGGACTGCAATGGTTTGCACCGCTCGGCATCGAAGTCATGGGCATCAACCACATCGCCGAGACCGACTGGGAGCAACAACTGGCACGGGACTTCCAAGAAGTGTTCGACGGCACCCTAGGCAAGTACCAGGGGCCCCCTATCTCTTTCAGCCTAGACCCGAACGTTCCCCCGAGACGCCTAAAACCAAGGCGGGTACTTTTCGCACTCAGGCCAAAAATTGACGAGCAAATTGACAAGCTCGTCAAGCAAGGGGTCCTACAACCAATAGACCATGCCCGGTGGGAGACCCCAATAGTCACCCCAGTCAAGCCTGATGGGTCGGTGAGAATCTGCGGGGACTATAAGGCCACCCTAAACTGCGCCTTGCAACAAAGCACCTACCCCGTCCCAGTAGTGCAGCATCTTCTATACTCACTGGGGGGAGGCAAGGTTTTCGTGAAACTCGACCTGGCTCAAGCATACCAGCAGCTGCCGGTCGACGAAGAAACCGCAGAGGCGCAAACCATAGTCACCCACCGGGGAGCTTTCCGATGTAATCGACTCCAGTTCAGAGTCAGCGTGGCGCCTGGAATTTTCCAGAGCCTCATGGAGAGACTCTTACAAGGCATCAAGGGGGTGGTGCCCTATTTCGACGATGTGCTGGTATCGGCATCCAACCAGCCAGAACTAGAAGGTCGACTAAGGGAGGTGCTAACCAAATTCAAGGAAACTGGGCTAAAGGTGAAGAGGGAAAAGTGCCAACTTTACACAGAGCGGGTTGAATTCCTGGGGTACCTCCTAGACCGGCACGGCATCCGCTCAACCGAAATCAAAATTAAAGCCATCAAAGAGGCCCCCACACCCAGGTCTAAAACGGAACTGCAGGCGTTTCTGGGACTACTTAATTTTTACAATGTTTTCCTGCCCCAAAAGGCGACCGCGGCGGAGCCTTTGCATAGGCTCTTGGACAAGGCGGCTACCTGGACTTGGGGGAAACGCAAGGAAGCCACCTTCAGGAAAACCAAGGACCTGCTCACTTTGGATGCCGTTCTCATCAATACAATGAGACCCTACCACTAGCCGTCATATGCGACGCATCACCTTTCGGCGTTGGCGCCGTCCTCAGCCACACTCTCCCCAATGGAAAGGAAGCACCCATCGCCTTCTTTTCAAGGACCCTCACCAAACCAGAGAGAAACTACAGTCAGCTGGACAAAGAGGCCCTGGCTATCGTCGCCGCAGTGAAGAGGTTTCACGAGTACTTCTACGGCCGGACATTCACCATTATCACTGACCACAAGCCGCTGCTGGGAATCCTCACAGGGAACAGGGCCACCCCGAACATTCTATCTCCTAGAATGACAAGGTGGTCCGAATTCCTTGCCGCCTATAGCTACCGGCTCACACACTGACCCGGTAAGACGATCACATATGCAGATGCTTTAAGCCGCTCACCACTACCCGAGCTAGACACCGACCCAGCACCCACGACGACCACCCTCAGCATAGAGACTCTGTCTGATCTACCCATAACTGCGTCAGACATTGCCCGAGAAACTAATAAAGACAAACGTCTGGCGCGGGTGTTACATTGGGTAGAGAAAGGGTGGCCAGAAAGGGACAACGATGAGACATTCAAAACATTCCGGAACCGGCAAACAGAACTCTCACTACAAAAAGGGTGTATACTGTGGGGGGATAGGGTGGTTATCCTGGAAAAAATGCAAGGGAAGGTACTGGAGTTGTTACACGAGGGGCACTTGGGCATAGTTAGAACAAAAGCCCTGGCCAGGAGTTACGCTTGGTGGCCAGGGATGGACAAACAAATCGAGGCTTGGGTAGCAAGGTGTCAACGCTGCCAAGAAACCAGACCAAGCCCGCCCACAGCACCAATCCTAGAATGGGAAACCCCCAGGGGATCTTGGTCTAGGATCCACATAGATTTCGCCGGGCCCACCAAGGGACATACATTCCTAATAACCGTAGACGCTTACTCCAACTGGTTGGAGGTAAGCAAAATGAAAACCACCACCACAGAGGCCGTGATCAAGCAACTTTGCAAACTCTTCGCAACACACGGCCTCCCAGATGTCATCGTGTCGGACAACGGGCCCCAATTCACCTTGCTGGAATTTGAAAAATTCCTAGCAGAATGGGGCATACGGCACGCACTGACAGCCCCAGCGCATCTGGTGGCGAACGGAAGGGCGGAACGGATGGTTCAATTCACGAAAAAAACCATCCAGAAAATAGACCACGGGGAGATCCAAGACAAAATAAATAAAATGCTTTTCATACAGTATATAACCTCAAACACGACAACAAACAAAAGCCCAGCAGAGCTACTAATGGGGAGGAAAATAAGGTCCCCACTCAATAGACTGCACCCCACATACAACCCAGAAAAACCCCCAAACTCCTCCAGCAAGTACAGATCCTTTACACCAGGCGACGCCGTCTATGCAAAGAACCTAACCGGAGATCCACTATGGGTACCAGCAACCATAACCCAACTGACAGGTCCCCGTTAGTACCGGCTACAAACAACCGACAGACGAGCATGGAAACGCTACATCGATCAATTAAGATCGAGGACAGCCACAAGAAACACAGCCGACATGCAACCAGACATAACCAATCCCCTTAACACAAAGCAAGAGGGGAGGGAATACCCCGGAAACCAAATCCCAGAAGAAAGGAACAAGTCATACTCACCAGCAAGCAGCCGGCTCGAAACCTCATCAGGAAGAAGCAGCCAGGCCAGCTCGACCAGCCCGGAAAGACCAGGCGGGAGTGGCGAAAACCACAGCTCAACCAGCCCGGGTAGACTGGGAGGGAGCTGCGACGAGCGGCCCGGCAAGACATACCAGGCGGTTCCATCGACGAGTCCGAGAGACACAGAGAACCCAACCGAACCGGCTGGGAGCCAACCCACGACTGACCTGCGCAGGTCTAGTAGGCAAGTACGGAGCCCCGCCTAACTACAGGACTACGTTACGTAGGACCAAACCAAGAGGGGAGGGGTGTTCTGTTCCTTCATTAGCATTCTTGAAACCCCGTGCTTTGATTGGCCAAAGCGTGGGGGCGATCTGATTGGTTTAGTGAGCCACACTGATTGGCCCGCTAAGAATCTCCCACGATTGGTGGATACGAATCACGGGAGATTCAAAGCGGTGCCATTGGCCGCAGCTGTTGCAGCTTGAGAATAAAAAGCCGCTGTTTTTTCCCTTGGAGCCAGATCAGTTCCGGGGACCAATAAAGAGCTGAAACCTAGTCACCGCCTCCTGGTCTCCTTACCGATGGACACGAGAACCATCACCACAAAATTATTGCTCACCTCAGTATTCAATGGTATGGAAGGTTGTATAACTCTTCAGATTTCTGGACATTTGTCACCAGATGGTCTTTAAAACTTCTTAGTAAAACTTGCAGGCAGAGAAACAAGGTGAGTAAATACCTATTTCCTTTCCCCATCGTTATCCAGGAAAAAGATGAAACGCAGGATTCTTGCTTAGGAGTGACAAAATCAGGGGTGGGCTACTGGGGGTTCTTGGAGGTTCGAGAGCCCCTAAGCTAAGATTCTGTGCAGTTTGAAAAAACCCCAAATCCCACTCCAGGCTGGTCCCACCTCTCCCAGGAGTCCCCACGTGGCCCATTTTGGATGCAGGTAAGTGCAGGGCGTGCATGGAGGCTCAGGGAGGGTGAAAAAACAGGCCTCCTGGAAGTTTATAAAGGCCAGAAATGGGCCCGTTTCCAGCTTCCAGAGAGCTTCTGGAGCCCGGGGAGGCTGTTTTTAACCTCCCAGAGGCTCGAAAAGAGCCAGGGAGGGCAAAACATCCCCCCCCTGGCATGGTGCAGGAGGCCAACTAGGCCACACCCACCATGGCCACGCCCACTCATCAACCAGGCAGAGAACCCATTGCTAAAAATTTTGAAGTCCACCCCTAAATAAAATGGCTGCTATTAAAGAGTCCCATGGAAGCATTGTGACCTAATGTTCTCACTTTTAACACATGAGTGCGTGAGAAACCATGAAGGCCCCACATTTCTGTGAAGATAATTTCACCAAAAGGGCAGGACGTGCTTCACACTCAGCCCCGGACCACCTCTCTCGTGCAAGGGGCCACTGTCTGCCTGTGAGTTTTCACTGATTTTTTTTTTCCTTCTCTTTCAAAATAAGTATCTAAAGAAAATTTCTCGGCCATCAATTGAATCACAAACCAGGAAGAAGAAAAAGAATAATAGGGGATTGATTTTCTCAGGACCTAAAATGATCCTTGACAAAATGATGCAGACAGAAGTTTCCGCACACAGGTAGCCCATGTCTTACAACCTTTCATTCAGTGGCTGTTTGAAGTTACAACAGCAATGAAAAAAAGTGAGATAAGGTCACACTTACGACCATGGCAACATTCCCTGTGGTCATGTGATCAATATTCAGGCACCCTGCAACTGGCTTGTATTTGTGACAGTTGCCCTGTCCTGAAGTCATGTGATCATCATTTGTTGTGGTTCGCTGGCAGCCGGTGCAGCCGGCAAAGGTATCGGACAGTGAGGACAAAAGGGAACCAGTCAGGGATTCTGGAGGGGACTCGAACGAGTCCTGTATCCGATGGAGGGATGGGGCCAGGACCATCTGGGAGTGGGGTGCTGCCTTTGGAGCCTTCAGAGTCTGGCAGCAGCGAAGCAGAGGAGCAGATGAAACAGAAGGGGCGACTCAGAAGGAAGGCTGGGAGATGACTGCCCCTCCCATAAGGGATAAAAGTCAGACCTCAATGATGAAAAACCTTGCAGGAAGCAAAGCAGTTCGGTAATTTCTGAGTCCTTGATTGTTTTTTTCTGGGTTTTCGGGTTGGTTTATATTAGCCTTAATTAGACTTCTGTTTCTTGACAGCATTCGACAGCACTGAAAAGTGTGCTCCTATCTGGAGGAACTGTGTCTAATTAGTTTTGGCTGGGAATGCAAGTAATTCCCAGCGTTGCATTAAAATAGATTTTACTTTTAAAATCAGTTTGTATTTTATTAAGTTTGACAAAGCCTGGATCAGAACACCATGTGTGACTTTCTCAGCTAGCGTCCAACAAGCAAAATCAATCAGAAAAGGCAGTTGAAGACCATAAGATTCATTTAACAACAGCAGTGATTTGTTTAACAACGGTGGCCAAAAGATTGTAAAATGGGGCAAAAGCTCACTTAACAACTGCCTCGCTTAACAGCAGAAACTTTGGGTTCAATTGTGATCATAAGACAAAGACTGCCTGTAGAGTCATTAGGTTAAATAAGAGAAATATTCCTGCAAGTTGTTCCCGCTGATCTCATGAATGAATTTTCTTTGGAATAATATGGTACTGATTTTTCATTGCCTTTTCAATCCCAGGGATCTCCTCCCCTGAAGTTCTCTATTTAGTCTGCTACCCTAACAATTTCACCAGAGGAATTATTTAGGAATTAAACTAAAGTCAAGAAGATGTTCACCACAATGTTATTATCAAAGTTGGGCCTTGTGTTTTATGTGTCACACTCCATAATCAGAGGTGGTATTCAGTGGGTTCTGACCAGTTCTGGAGAACCGATAGCAGAAATTTTGAATAGTTCAGAGAACCGGCTAATACCACCTCTGACTGGAGATTTTACAGTATCCTTCCCCTGCCACGCCCACAGAGCCATGCCCACAGAACCGGGAGTAAAAAAAGTTGAATCCCACTGTCCATAATGGTCTTCCTTTGAAGTACTACCAAGTCCAAAACTGCTTAATTTAAGGGTTTTCTTTACAGTTTACATTTCTCCGACTCCTTTCCAGGGACACTAATAGAGGTTTTTGTCTCAAAATCACCAGAAATGGATTGTCATCTTTTTCTTTTTTTAAAAAGTAGAAGCATCTAGCTAAACATGTCAGATCTCAACAGTACAAAATAGAACAAATACAAAACCCTTGTGCAAGAGTGGATTTGCTTGGGACTTAGATGAAACACTTCCAAGATTGTGGGTACAGCATATAGATCTATATAGTCACCAAGAGCTTAGAACTAAGGAGAAGCTTACTAGCAGAGAGAACAATTAACCAGTGGAAGGGGTTGCCTTTATTTTTTCTTTCGCCTTTGTTATTTAACATTATATTTATAAAGTGTTTTTAGGATAGATTTGGTATGATTATATGATTTGTTATAGAATAAACTATTTAAAGTATTGTTATCTCAAAAAGCATGAATGATTAAAAGTACAGTCAAATGATTTTTTAATAGCGATATTAGGATATATAAGTTTGGATTGACAATATGAGTTGTTATGTAACCATAACTGTAATTCAGACTACAAAATGAATGCACAAAACTGATGAACCAACCGACGCACTGTATGTACAAAAGAGAGTTGATGTTTTAATGTTTTGTTTGTCTTGTTTGTTTGTAGAAAATCAATAAAATTCTTTAAAAAGAAAAAAAAGAAGTTGTAGGAGCTCCATCACTGGAAGTTTTCAAGAAGAGATTGGACAGCCACTTGTCTGAAATGGTATAAGATTTCCTGCTCGCGTAGGAGGTTGGACTAAAAGACCTCCAAGGCATTTCTAACACTATTATTCTGTATTTTCCATTCTGAATGGCTGGTGTGGGTGGACTGGGCTTAATTGACCTGACCTGACTTGTGTTCAATTCAATTTTGGGGAACTTTTGTCTAACCAAATGATGTTTGGGCATTGTACCCCACTATCCCTCAGCCTGTTCATCCTTGTCTTAGATATAAGAGCTGTGGTGGCCCAGCGGTTAGAAACAGTGGTGGGATTCAACCAGTGTAACAACCGGTTCAGTGAGCACATTTTCAGTTCTAATATTTACTTTCTATTGCAGCCCCGGTGAGTAAAACAGCGGAGGCACACAAACTGCTGTGCCACATGAATCAGCTGAGCTGCAAAAAAAAAAAAAAGGAAATAATGGACAGACTAGGGCAGGGGCGAGGAGGGCGGGGCCAAATGATTGTCGGAACTACCGGTTCTCCTGAACTGGTCCAAACTGGTAGAATCCCACCCCTGGTTAGAATGCAGTATTGCAGGCTAATTCAGCTCATTGCCAGGAGTTCGATCCTGACCGACTCAAGGTCGATTCAGCCTTCCATCCTTCCGGAGGTCAGTAAAATGAGGGCCCAGATAGTCAGGGGCAATATGCTAACTCTGTAAACCACTTAGAGAGGGCTGTAAAACACTGTGAAGTGGTATAATAAGTCTACGTGCTATTGGTACAAAACTGCCTTAGAAAGAGTCAATAAGGAAAGCCTTTCCAACTATTATTTTTTCCTGGCCTGCAATGCTTTTCTAGAGATATTTGTTTAAAGGCACGGGAGCCCCGCCATGGAAACTGCAGGAAAAATGGCCATCCTTTCTGCTGCCCTTGTAAATCTCTCTCAGAATTCCTCTGACACTTAGCCCTTTGCTACTTCATTCCCCAGAGCGATTCAGAAAGAAATGATGCTCTTAAACACGAGAGAGTCAGCTTCCCAGTTATTTGCCAAGGACTATAATTTATTCTATCCTCCTTTCTCCCAAACTCAAAATACACCCTGAGCCTGTAAATAGGCTTTAATCTACAGCCGTTGCTAACCAAAGAATGTAAGTACCACAGAAAATAAATTGCTTCTGATTTCCTTCAAGTGATCTTGTGTGATCTTCCCCTGCCTTCTAAAAATAATGAATAATATTTGTGGCTCAATTATCTGTATTTAGGCAGAATTGGCTCTGTATTTTATTTTATTTTTAAATTTTCTCACTGCTGCTGCCTCTCCTGGCTTCTGCCCTCAAATTCTTGTAAGTCTTCTGATGAATGGAAGAGGAAATACAGAGGATGGAACGAATGCCAGCCTAGTTAAAAGTCCCACCTTAGAGACACCTCACTTGTGATTTGGTGCCTTGCAGCCTTTTGTGTTCAGGAGTAAGGTGCATCCTCCTCAGACAGAAAAATTTGAATCTAGCCACGGAGAAGGAGAGAGAGAGAAAGAACAGCAACACAAACGTTTTCTTTGCTCCTCAAGTTTGTGAAATATTTCCCTCTTGGTAAGAAGACCCCAAGCTGTGCATCACAAGGTGTAAAGTCTTAAGAGGAAACAAGGAGGCCCCGAAGAACATCTGAATAAAGTAATGAGCATGAATGCAACCCAAGCAACATGGTGCCTAATATGCTAGGACAGGGGGTGTCAAACTCAATTTCATTGAGGGCCACATCAAGGTTGTGTTTGACCTTTGGGGACATGGCCAGGATAATGTCACTTGTGTTGGGGGAGCAACTGGGGTGGCCCGAGCACTCTGCCAGTGAAAATGGGCTTCTGAGCTCCATTTTTGGCTGAAATAGTCTCCTGCAACCCTCTGCCAGCGAAAACAGAGCTTGGGAGGGCCAAGCATGGCTCTCCTGCAGAGGCACCACAAGCCAGTCCTTTTCTGTTTCCAGGGAGGCCCTATGGGCCAGATCAAAGCACCTTGCAGCTGGATCTGGCCCCCAGGTCTTGAGTTTGACACCCACATGCTAGAATGACCTTCAACATCACATCTTAGTGTTCAGGGAAAGTAAAGCATATTTTCTGAAGTCACAAATGCTTTTTAATTTTTCTTCAGCTCGGACATTAAAGAAACTTTATACAGTGCCTTACAAATCAGGGGTGGCATTCAAAAATCCCAACAACCAGTTCGCTGCCCAGTTGAACGTCCTGTTTCTGGCTTCTGGTGGGCCTCCAGAGCCCAGGGGAGGCCATTTTTGCTTCCGAAGGGTCCAGAGCCCCCCCCCCAGGCCTCTGGCAGGGTGAAAACAGCCTCCCCTGGCCTTTGGAGGCCCACCAGAAGCCAGAAATAGGCCTGTTTTTTCACTTCCATTTTTTCCAGGAAGACCATTTTTCACCTTCCCAAGGGTCCAGAGGCTTCCCCTGGGCCTCTACGAAGGCGAAAACATTCTTTTCTGGCCTCAGGCCTGTTTCCAGACTTCCAGAAGGCCCCATTTTCCCCCTCCCGTGCAAACCTTGCATTTACCTCCATCAAAAATGGGCCACGTAGAGACTCCTGGGAGGGGAGGGGTGAGGTGGGTGAGGCCAGCCAGTTGGTTGAAATACCGGTTCAGCGAACCAGTTGTAACTTTAACATTCAGTTGCCCGAACTGGTCTAAACCGGTAGAATCTCACCCCTGCCACAAATAGAATCATGGAAGGAATGGCAGTTTCTGTGGCACTCTATAGAAGTGAAAGTTGGATTTTGAAGAAGCCAGTTGGAAAGACCATTGGCGCTTTGTAGTTAGGAGAAATTTTTTAAAAAATATAAATGATGCTGCACATCAGTGGGTAGATAGCCTAACCATTGGTATTTGAACATAGATCTTTTTAACATTTATATTTTATTGCGTTGTACCAATCTAGTTGAAGTTAAATATATATTGTTAGTCCATATGTCATAGGCTAAATCTACATATATAAAAGCAAAATACCACTCATGCATCATTACAAAATCTCCAGAACCATACAGCCTACAAACTTGAAATTTAACACGTATGTTCCTCTTGGCTTCTAGGTGCTCACTAAGAAAGGATTTTTTGAAATGAACATCACAGCATTAGTATTTCCTATATTATTATTAGCACTCTCTGATGCTAAGGAGTTCTACTCCCCCTCCCCACCTGAAAAGAAGCCTGTTCCAAATATAAAACATACGCAAAGGAGAGGAGTTTCAGTTTTACTTTCACAGCAGCAACCAGCTTTAGTACAGAACAGTTGAGCTAAGCCACTCCCAGGTTCCTTGCTGTCTCCTTCTTGTTCACACAGCAAATACTATTTCAGTTTTCAAACAGCCCTCAACTCTCTCACATACTGACAGGACACTGGCCAGATGAATACTGATGGATGCTGGTAGGCGGAGGCAGATTTCCCCACCACCCCCCTTATTTTTTTGCCCCAAAACTAAGCCCAATTACATAGTTTCATAGCGAAGCATTGGTATCGAGCTAGTAAATAATAATAATAACTAAGGCTATCAAAGTGTCCATTACTGAATTTTAACCTTTGAAGCTAATACTCAATTTTTGAAATCTTTACATGCTAAAACTGAAACTTTTCACAATTTTGTGATGAAGTATTTCAACTCCCAAGTACACTACATGGCTATTCGTTTAAGCGATCACAAAATACTTAGTTTCAGAGGCAATGGCTTGGAAACCAGGGTATATTGGAAAAAGACGGTGTACATTATGACCAATACATAGGTAACAGAAGAAAATCTAATGTGACCTTTCATATTTGTAAAAAAAATATATTAACTATTAATGTGAGAGGGATGCTGGTTCCTGATGGCAGCCCAGAAGAATAAATATAGCAAATCATTAAAAAAAAAATAAAAAACCTTTGCTAGAAAGTAAGATACAAGACCATATCTCTCTGCTGGTACATAAAATATATTTTTCCCTTCTCCTTTTCTTTGTAATGATTCTCCGCAAAACCTTTCTAACTCCCTTCCAACACAGCTGGTCCTGTAATTACCACTGCAGCATAGACATTGTCTTCTTCAGATGTGCATAATTTTTGCCACTGGTTCTAGCATTTGTTAAATTGTCAGCTTGTCCTTAACCTTTATTTGCATTGTAAGTGTCTTTCTAGACCCATGCCAAAATGCACAACCATTGTCATTACCCAAAGCAACATATTTTAGTTGGCTCTTCTGTCTAGGCAAAGCTTCGTTATCAACCACTCCAGGTGTTCTCATATAATTGGATTCTGCATTCAAAAGAAACTGTCCATGGTCTAAATCACTGTGCTAGTATATTGTAAGTATTTCGCTGCTGTCAAGACTATTACAGAAAAGCAGGAAAGAAAGGAATGCAGATGTTCATGCCATAATTTGCTTTTTGCCTCAATCCTTAGGTGACATTTCTCTTCAGATTCTTATGCAGGAGCATTTGTCCAGAGCATTCATCCCTACATTTGGAAAGTTTGTTTTGAAGTATCTATTCCTTATTCAGGCTTAAATGATCCTACTTCAGTCACAATCTGTAAAGACCTAATTTCTGGAGAAGTTTTTAATGCTGGGAAAGGTGGAAGGAAAGAGAAGAAGAAGATGATGACTAGCTGTAATGTGGGTGGACTGAGTTAATTGGGGACGAGTCCACCATTGTATGACCAGATTTGGGACAAATCATCATGGAGAAATTGTGTCTTTGTGGTTACCAAGACTCAACCGTGATATAATAGCACCATGATCCATCCACCCATCCATTTCTTAGTTTGTGGCCAATATTCCTTATGAAATTTTGAATTCTGGTTGGATGCAATTCTTTGAAGCTTTCAATAGAGACATCAAATAAATGTTAGATGAAGATGTTGGACCAATCTAGGCTATTTTGCTACTTGAGTCCAGCAAACAGCATGGAAATCTATCAAGATGATTCAGCTGCAAAACAGTGGCTGATAATGGATGATGAATATGTGCTAGGAATTAAGAATGAATATGTGCTAAGAATGGCATGGGCACATATCCCATCCCTGTAGCTATTTTACACAGGGTGAGTCCAGTGCTGCTATACACTGCAATGTTGTATGCAACCTCAGAAAATGGCAGAACCTCTGCCCAGTTTGATTGCTGATAGTTGACATAGCAACGTAGGGACTGCTCCACCATTGCATTAGTTCATTCCATGGCTCCGTTTGTGCTCAGATGAAATGCAGAATTGAGCCCCTGGGAGGACCTTATTAGCTTTATGAATTCCTTCCAGAACTTAGCCATAAATTGCACCGCTCTGTCTGAGATGATGTGTTTTGGCATTCTGTACAGTCTATAGATCTGCTGCAGAAACATCCTGGCTAGCTTCTGGGCTGATGGGAGGCTTGAACAAGCTATAAAGTGGGCTTGCTTGGCAAACAGGTCAACTACCATCCAGATTACAATATTCCCCCCACTCTCTCGGAGCTCTACTATAAAGTCCATGACTATTTCCTCCCATGGCCAGGTTGGCTCAACCACTTCTTGTAGCAGTCCCATGGTCTTCCCTGATCTCCATTTCATGGCAATGCGTACAGTACAACTTTTCATGTAGCTCTCCCAAAGAGAGCTTACTAAGCTTATACAGGTAGTCCTCAAACTACAACCACAATTGAGTTCAACATTTCTCTTGCTGAGAGAAGCTATTGTTTAATGAGTCTTGGCCCATTTTATTACATTTCTTGCCACAGTTGTTTAGTGACTGTTTATCACTGCAGTTAAGTAAGTAACGTGATTATTTAGTGAATGCAGCTTCCTCCTAGACCTTGCTTGTCTGAAGGTCACCAAAGATGATCACATGACCCCATTACAGTGCAATTGTCATAAATATATGCCAGTTGCCAAGCATCTAAATTTTGATCACATGACCATGGAGATGCTGCAATGGTGGTAAGTGTGAAAAATGGCCATAGGTCACTTTTTTCAGTGCTGTTGTGACTTTGAATGGACATTAAACATATGGTTGCAAGTCCAGGACTACCTATATTCAGATGAGCAAATCTGTGGGTTCTTTAATGATAGGAATTAGGGCAGAACCAGTTTAATTATTTTCTAATGTTCTCTTGGCTTAAATCATGCTTTGCTACAAGCCACCCTGTTCTTCCCCAAAATCATCCCCATGGTTCTCTATAATCTCAGTCTAGATTCATTTAAGTGCCAGCTTGAAATCCTAAATTGTCATTCTTTCAAAAGTCCATATAAGTCTTGGGTACATTTTATTATTTCTGCATTCCCAGGTCTCTAGTTAACCAACTCCTTATTTTATCAAGGTCACCGTATATTCAGTGATGAACAGGGGTGGGATTCTACCGGTTTGCACCTATTCACTAGAACCGGTTGTTAACATTCTAAGCTGTTCAGAAAACCAGTTGTTAGAAGAAATTACTGGCCTAATCCTGTAAGGAAGGCAGGAAGGAAAGATTCTGGTGTTGCTTACAGAAACTACCTCTCCATTAACCCTTGTTACATTCTTGGCAGGACTAGATTTCCTGTCTCAGGAACTTCTCTGGAGTTTTTTCCCCCCTCCTTTGCTGGTACTTTGCTTGTGTGGAGTGACCATTCAAAGTTACAGTGGCACTGAAAAAAGTGATTTGTAACCATTTTTCACACGACTGTTGCAGCATCCCCACAGTCATGAGAGGCCAGGTGAGGAGATGCATGCCTCGATGTGAGTGATGTTGAGCTGGCCACGCCCAGCCAGTGACATGACCACCAAGCCACGCCCACCACCTAAGCCACACCCACAGAACTGGTTTTTTAAAAAATTGGATCCCATCCCTGCTGATGAAGCATAAAGCAACCCCCCCCCCCAGCTAAGTTCAGCTATGTGGAATGAAAGGAGAAAAGCTTGGTACACATTTGAATCCCTAGTCCAAACATAAAGGATTCCTCCTACTGCACAGATAGGGAGTCCGTTTTCTTCCTGTCAAGAGGCCAAATTGCTACCTACACCTATAAATTCTCCTGCTAGTCATTTCCAGAAGCATGAAATGGTGCGTTTGTTAAAGTGAAAGAAACACTTCATGTAACATTTCATTAGCCAAGGAATTCATGACCTCGTCTTGAATGAGCCAAGTCTTTCTGTCTTCTAAATTATGAATTCACTCCGGGGACTCTGTTCGCTCCTGAGTGGATCTAATTTGCAAAAGGATTTTGATGGCAGTGCTCCAATAATTGAAATCATGAACTTTTTTCATAAAGCAGCCAGCATATTATTTTTTATCAGATAGCTTGGATTTATTCTGCTTTTATTAAACAGTTGCCCGAACCTTCTGCATCTGTTGATGATGATCAGTTTAATCAGGATAAATAGTGAGGTGGAGTCACAAATGGGGGTGTCAAGGCAATTCACATCGATTCCTAGAGACTGTGTTGTGACAGGAATGTAATCTGACTTTAATGACAGAAGCATCCCTTGTCTTCTTCCAAGAGTCTGCTCAATGCATTTGCCCTCCAAAGCACAAGCACAAAATTTGGAAGGGGGTCCAATGCTCTCAAATTATTGTATTACCCGCTTTAATTTATACTTCTCCCTGCATTTCATTAAATTGAGCTTTATGTTCTTGTCCCATCTTCTTCTTGTAATATGTGGCCCCTAGTATAAAGCGGAGAAGCATTAAATGAAAACAAAAACAAACCTATCTTCCTTTAACTTGGTTTGAAAACTATAATAGATATAATAAACAGAAGGTAGACAAGCTGATGGATATTTGGGGGATTTACAGTTGATTACCAAGGTGTTGTAGCCTGTCGGCTGCCGGCCCCTCCAGCAGCTGAATCAAAGGAGGAGGTGTGGGAGTTAGGGTCAGCATAAGGCAACCTGAGAGCTCCAAGAGGGAAGAGGAAGTGGAGCTGTCAGAGAGAGAGAGAGAGAGAGAAAGGCAGGAGCCTGGATTGCCTGTCAGCCTTCAGATGGAGAATCAACAGCCCCCAGATCAGGAAATAGCTGATGAGGAAGAGGAGGAACAGCTGGGTCCAGTGCCTCATATGCAGATGCACAGAAGGTGGAGGAGAGGAGAGCAGTGGAAATCTATGGGCCGATCCTTGGGATGGAAGAGCCATCACTGCTAGCGAAGCTCCACCCTAGCTATGGGGATAAAGGGCAGGGGGCAGAGATAAAAAGATATGGCAATTATATATCTCCCTGCCGGACAGACTTCTTAGCCTGCGTTGAGTGAGAAACTTTTTGCCAGGGCTCCACCACTCCAAATAAAGTAATATTTCAGTTAACTTCAGAGGCAGGGGTGGGATTATACCGGTTCTCTCCACCTCTGCAGAGTCGGTAGCTCTGAAGAGCAGCAGACAGAGAGCATACATAGAACTGGTTGAAAAAGCAGAGAGCATACATAGAGTGGTTGAAAAAGCAGAAAAAAAGTGCTTTTTCAAATGCTGCGCACCCACGCGCAGTACTGCTCAGCTCTCCAGGCAGCTAGCTGATGACGATATCCACGCGCTCTCAGCAAAGCATAAAATCACTGAACCGGTGGATCCCACCGCTGTCATGTTTGGGGAACTGGTTCAGAACACAAGGGCTTCTGCCTTTCTATTTCGAGGGGCCTTGGTGCTCTCTGAGCTTTGCTGCTTTCTTGATTACCAAACTAGGTAACATCATCATGCTAGAGGGAAATGGGGCTTGCACTCTGTTTATATGCAAGTAGCTTGCTCTCTCAGTGTTGGTGGGAGTGTTCTTATTACTTAGTTGGGTAATGTAATGCCTGCCTGCAAGCAAACAACCAATCCCACAGGACACATCTTTATGATCACTACAGCATCCCCTTGGTCACCTGATCAAAATTCAGATGGTTGGCAACTGATTCGTATTTATGACGGTTAAAGCATCCCAGGCTGGTGTGATCACCTGCTGTGACTTTCTGACAAGCAGAGCCAATGGGGGAGCCAGATACAACTCGCAACCAACCGTGTTATTAACTTCACAACTACAGTGATTCACTTAACAGCTGGGGCAACAAAAAAGGGTGTAAAATGGAGCAAAAGTTACTGAACCACTGTCTTGCTTAGCAACAGAACTGTTGGGCTCCATAGTGGTTGTAAGTTGAGAACTACTACCTGTAGTAGCATCAGCTGGGTTCATCCATGGAATAGGAATGACAGCCCATTCACGTTACTTCTGTTAAAGACTGTGTGCTAATTTCTCCCAAGATGAATGTTACAGCTCCCTTTTTTTTGTCATCCCCAGTGAAGCAAAACAGAATGCATGTCTTTAGTCATGGGAATCAGGAAGAAAGCAAGAAGGCGACTCTACCTGTGCTATTAAGGCCCCTCCTTTTCCCCCAATCCCTCTGTCAGAATTGCCTATGCATTCCAAATAGCCTGGTGCTATTATTTCACCTTGCTGACACTGTGAGTGTAATTACTTTGATTCAAGCCTGAAACCATGCAGGTAACAAATTCCATTGGTCACCAGTGAGTAATAATTCAATTATTCAGTAGACTTGTAACAGCTCTGGAATGGCTCTTTTCCATTTTGCAAACATTGTATTTACTGCTGGGAAAGAAAGCTTGTCCTCAGAGGAAAATGCGGTTCCTCTACATATCTCATCGCTCCCAAATGGGGAATGAGATAAATTCAGAACTATTTTCTGTGGGTGTTTTCAATATTATAAGCAAGGCTGGGGGAAGGGGTAAATGTCTTGATAAGTCCACCTCATTTGGCTCTTTGTCGCGTAAACAAATCTATCACACCCATATGTTGCTGTCATACGGGAAAGTGAGCAGGTGGGTGTGGGACATCTAAAGTTATGTGTGTGAGACACACACACACACACACCCCATTTTCAAAAATGTCCAGCATCATGATAAAAAGCCACCTCCTTTTGTAAGCGTGTGCAGTTAGAAAATAAATGTGTGCATATGTACATGCACACATATACAGGGCCAGGGCTATAGAAAGACCTAGAGGAACAGCATTGGAAGGGAACTTGGAGGTCTTCTAATCCACCCCCTGCTCATGCAAGAGACCCTATTCCATTTCAGACAAATGGTTGTCTAATCTCTTTTTTGAAAGCCTCCAGTAATGGAGCACCCACAACTTGTGAAGGCAAGCTGTTCCATTGGCAGATTGCTATAACCGTTAGGGAATTTCTCCTTAGTTCTGGTTATTTTTCTCCATGATTTGATAGATAGATAGATAGATAGATAGATAGATAGATAGATAGATAGATAGATAATAGACAGACAGACAGACAGATAGGTACAAATAGAGACAGACAGGCAGACAGATAGATAGATGTAAATATGTAGATATATGATATAAATATGTATATATGTGTGTGTATGTACAGGGTGTGTGTGTATGTATATATTCACACACACACAACCACACATACACATACATACACACACCACTTTTATTTGACTGATCTACGATTTTGCAGATTTTCATCCTTCTTGGAAGTAGGGACAAGGTGATATTCAACGGCCCCCTTTTCTCAGGTTGCTTGTGAATTTCTTCTCAATTTCTCTCCCTCTTTCTTTTATGAGTTTGTTTCTGATGATGAGAAAAGGTACAACTTCCCTCTGGAAGTGAGTGAAGCAGGAAATTGGAGGAATGCCTCAAACTCTCATACGATGGAAAACAAAGCGTTTCTGTCTATTCCAGAAGTGGTATTCAGCAGGTTCTGATCAGTTCTGGAGAACCGGTAGTAGAAATTTTGAGTTGTTCAGAAAATTGGCAAATCCCGCCTCTGACTGGCCCCGCCCCATCTGTTTTCTGCCTTCTGAGTCTCAGCTGATTGGCTGGGTCTTCTTTGGTTGCCCTGCACAGGAGAACAGAGCTGGAAAGCAGGTTAGTGGGGTGGGGAGGGAATGAGGATTTTGCAGAATCCTTCCCCTGTCACACTCACCAAGCCATGCCCCCAGAACCAGTAGTAAAATTGTTTGAATCCCACTACTGGTCTATTCCCCCATTCCTTTAAACTTTGAAGACAAAAACTGCCTAACCTTAGGTCTAATTTTTCTTCTTTTAGGAAGCCAGAAACCAAAACAAATTGAGATCACTTCCCCACCTCACGCCCATCAAACTGAATGGAAGGTGGTATGTCTATAAATATTGATGTGCGCAGCTGAGTTATTGTGCTACCGTAGGTCCACACAATCTACATGATTTCATTTTTTCTCCACCATACAATGCTTTTGCATGTTTAAATTATTGCTAAAGAAGAACCTTTTTATATATTACAGGTAGTTCTCCACTTACAGCTCGTTCATTCAGTGACCATTCAAAGTTACAATGGAACAGAAAAAAGTTATGACCATGTGTTATGACTTAAGATGGATGCTCAGACACACACACACACACACATAAACACAAAGGCATAATACATACAGTTAGTCTTCGATTTACAATCATTTGCTTAATGTCCATTCGACGTTACAATGGCACTGAAAAAAGTGACTTCTGACCATTTTTCACACTTCTGACTGTTGTAGCATCCCCTGGTCATGTGATTTACATTAGGATGCTTAGCAACTGGTTCATATTTATGACAGTCATAGCGTCCCAGGTGTCATAAGATCCTGTTTTGCGACCTTCTGACAAGTAAAATCCCCATGGGGAGGTCATAGGGGTGATATTCAAATTTTTTAACAACCGGTTGTGTGGGTGTGGCTTAGGTGGTGGGCGTGGCTTGGTGGTCATGTTATTGGCTGGGCATGGCCAACTCAACATCACTCACATTGAGGCATGCATCTCCTCACCTGGCCTCTCATGACCGTGGGGATGCTGCAACAGTCGTAAGTATGAAAAATGGTCATAAGTCACTTTTTTCAGTGCCATTATAACTTTGAATGGTCACTCCACACAAGCAAAGTACTAGCAAAGGAGGGGAAAAAAGCCTCCAGAGAAGTTCCAGAGACAGGAAGTCTAGTCCTGCCAAGAATGTAATAAGGGTTAGCAGAGAGGCAGTTTCTGCAAGCAACACCAGAATGTTTCCTTCCTGCCTTCCTTACAGGATTAGGCCAGTAATTTCTTCTAACAACCGGTTCTCCAAACTGCTTAGAATGTTTACAACCGGTTCTAGAGAATAGGTGCGAACCTGTAGAATCCCATCCCTGGGAAGTCAGGCTCACTTAAAAATCAACTTCTTAACTTAACCACGGCAGCCATCCACTTAATAATGGCAGGAAAGGAAAGTTGTAAAATGGGACAAAGCTCGCTTAGCAAATATCCTGCTTTGCAGCAGAAACATTGGGCTTCATTGTGTTCATAAGCCGAGGAGACTGCCTGCACTGCAGGATTCTGACACTTTTTCATGATGAGGTTCTTCCTGTGGTGGCCTGTGATATGTTTGCACAAGGAAATCACAAGACACCTGAAATCATCCTCGCAGAAGATGCCCCCTGCTGTGCTGTGCACACACACACACACACAAACAACCATACAGCCACTCACATGCACACAAACCTTTTGCCTCTTTCTCTCACAAGAAGAGAAATGCCATTACTCCTGACTTAATACAGCTAGAAAACTGCCAGCCCAGAACTGCTGCTGACTTTGTTCAAATGATAAAACAAAGTTTGACAGCTGGGTTTTTTTTCCCTCCTCTTCCTGCTTTTTCCTCCTGATCAAAGACAACAGCCTAGGAACTGACTAATGGGGATGACCTACATATTTTTTTCCAGTTCCTCAGAGCAGACAGATATAGGGAAATGGACTTGGCAATTATCCAAAGGACAAGAAAATAGGAATTTATTATTTTTAGGTGCCTTCTGAATGCTCCTTATCACAACAGCAAAGACTTATTTTTCATCTTGGCACAGGCTGCATATTCAGTATGGAAATCAGCAAAGCTAACAAACAAGGAAAAAGCAACCTTGCTTACAATAGTTACAAGCATGAATACTTTTTATGCATTTACTAGCTCTATACCTCTGCTTCGCTACCAAACTATGTAATCAGGTTTAGTTTTGGGGGAAGAAAATAAGGGGAAAAATGTGCCTCTGCCTACCAGCATCGGTATTCATCTAGCTCTGCCTACCAGCATCGGTATTCATCTAGCTAGTGTCCTGTCAGTGTGTGAGAGAGTTGAGGGCTGTTTGGAAACTGAAGCAGTATTTGCTGTGTGAGCAAGAAGGAGACAGCAAGGAGAATGGGTGTGGCTTAGCTCAATTGTTTTGTACTAAAGGTGGTTGCTGCTGGGAAACTAACTCTGAAACTGAAACTCCTCTCCTCTGCTTGTGTTTTGCATTTGGAACAGACTTTTCAGGTGAGGAGGGGAGTAGAACTCCTTAGCATCAGAATGTGTTAATCATAATATAGGAAATATTTATGCTCTGATGATGGTCATTTCAAAAAATCCTATCTAAGTGAGCACCTAGAAGCCAAGAAGAACATACATGCCAAATTTCAGGTTTGTAAGCTTTACGGTTCTGGAGATTTTGTGATGATCTATCTATCTATCTATCTATCTATCTATCTATCTATCTATCTATCTATCTATCTATAATTTATTTATTTAAAATATTTATATTGCTTCCCATCTTTTAACCCGCTATGGGTAGCTGCCAATCAAAACTTAAAACAATGTCTAAAATTATATTTAAACTATACAACTGAACAAATGAAAACATTAAAAGCAACAAATAAGTGACGCCAAGTCAATTTTCTAAGGTACAACTATCCAATTTATGTTATTAACTGGAAAAATGGAAAACAAATGTTATTATCTGGAAAAATAGTCCCAGGGTGGGTGACTTTAGGTCAGCCATTTTGTCTCACCTCACCTCACTTCACTGGATTGTTACTGTGGAAAAAAAAAAAGGAAGAAGGAGTATTAGATATGATCATCACCTTAAATTATTTATAAAAATAAAAAGATGGGATAAAAGTCTAATAAAACAAATAAAACAATTCATTGATGTATAAGAAATGTACTGGGACTGTGAAGCACAATGCTTTTAGAAATACTGCTTGCTAATACAAAAACCTGATCTATAGTACCAAGAAAGTAAATCTTGTTAAATTCCGTAGGTAAAACTCTCGAATAAAAATGAGCATAAAGTTGCCACTTTATTCTTTCCTTCAAAATTTGCTATTATGTGATTTTAGTTGCATTACCAATCAATATTGTGATAACTCTATTTTGTATTTCACATGATGTCATTTTTTTTTTTACAAAAAATAAGACAAGGAGGATTTAGTTCTATATAACTTGCCTCTAAAAGTTGTGGGTATTCCAGGCTTTTAAGAAGAGATTGGACTATTTGTCTGAAATATTATAGGGTCTCCTGCTTTAGCAGGGGGTTGGACTAGAAGACCTCCAAGATCCCTTCCAACTCTGTTATTTTAGTCTAGTCTAGTCTAGTCTTTAATACATTTGAAATTTGATGACTGTTCCTTTTTCTTCGAGCAATGAGGCTGAATACATGATTTTGCAGCACTCCTATTTCCTGTTAAATTTATTGTGAATAAAAAACCAAACAGATGAGCTACTATGGAATTTATGTTAAATAAATAAACAAATGAATTTGAATAGGACTGCAAGACTGATTGGCACCAAGCAAACTCTTCATCAACAATTTGGTGCCCACAGACTCCAGCTTTAAATATATTGCACATAAAATATAATGCATAGTTTGCTTAATATCAATTTTTAATGTGTCATACCCTTCAACTAAATTTATTGCTTCTCTTTTGTCCTTTTTCCCCTTTGATGTTTTCCATTCTGATTTACTATTGCTTTCAAATGTGTTTATTTCAGTTGTATATCATTATGTAGCTGAGATAAGTTGCAAATCTTTAAATGTTACTAATCAAATAAAAAAAGATCAAAATATCTCCTTACCAGAAATCATTACCCAAATAAGCAATGATTAACACCAAGAGTGGACATGGTGGCTCAGTGGCTAAGACGCTGAGGTTATCGATCAGAAAGGCCAGCAGTTCAGTGGTTCGAATTCCTAGCACTGTGTAATGGAGTGAGCTCCTGTTACTTGTCCCAGCTTCTGCTAACCTAGCAGTTCGAAAGCATGTAAAAATGCAAGTAGAAAAATAGGGACCACCTTTGGTGGGAAGATAACAGTGTTCCGTGCGCCTTTGGCGTTTAGTCATGCTGGCCACATGACCACAGAGACGTCTTCGGACAATGCTGGCTCTTTGGCTTTGTAACAGAGATGAGCACCACACTCTACAGCTGGAAATGACTAGCATATATGTGTGAGGGGAACCTTTACCTTTAACACCAAGCTTAACATTGGACCACCAATCAAATAATATCCCAATCAAAGAACTACCAGTAAATAATATCCCAATCAAAGAACTAACAGTAAATAATATCCCAATCAAAGAACTACCAACTTGCACAAACAATCAAATGGTAAGCAACAGCCCCCAAGGAAGCACCCAAGAACATTCCCACCATCACTGGTATATAAACAGAGAACAAACCCTACTCCCTTCTAGCACCGATGACATAATCTAGTTGGGTAATGAAATGTCTGCAAGAAAATAACCAAGCTCAGAAAGCACCCAGGACTCTAGAAATAATAAAAGCAATCTAAGAAAATTTGGATTGCTTATAAAACTTCTTAATATACATGAAGTGTTTGCAAATGACTTTAGGCATAAATTAATAAAGATTATCTCAAATTGAGCTTGACAACAAAGACATGCCTGGTTAATTCTCTTGGCAAAAATACATAAACCGTTTGTCAATATTTCCTCTTGGGAAGTTTTTCCATTTTTCACAGGGATTTGGGTCATGGTCTGCCAACCACATCCTCACCAAATCTGAACAAGATTATCTTCCAAGTTAGCCAGATGGTACTATAGGTGAGTTTGTCTGCTTGAGCAGGGGGTTGGATTAGAAGACCTGCTAGTCCCTTCCAACTCTTTATTCTGGACCACTGTAGGCATGTTGTGTTGCTGTTTCTTCTGCAACTTTGCCCCATCAACTCTGACTCTTGTTTTTTTTTTTCCAAAAATTCTTCCAATGTCTGTGCTTCAAAAAAAAAAAAGCCTCTTCAAGCAGCCGTTAATGCCTATTACTCTTTTTCTAGTTCTCTTGTCTTTGGCAAAGGAAGGGAATATAATTCTTACTTCCCTGACAGCATTCTTGAAACGTACAAAAGGCAAAATGAAACCCTCAATTTAATACTATAATTAGTTTCCCTTATCTATGGCTTGCTAATAGGAGAACGCACCTCAAAATAATGCCCAACTGCTCATGTTTAAATACATTCAGGTTTTGAAAATCAGCCTTACAACTAGAACTTCTGCTGTGAGTTTTTCAAAGCTTGCCTGCCTTCAGTCAACAAGATCGGGCCTTTGTAGTTTGAAATTTTATTTTTAAAGAGCAAAGGAGATAATTTGTGCTTCTAAATGAGCAAGTTTCTAGATTTGGATCCAACACCTCACATGGAATGCAACCAACTTCTTGATTAAAAGAGATCCATCTGATAAAATTCAGTAGTAGGCAGTCCACCCCAGTCTTTGAAATCAGGGAGGGTGCTTTCATAATGTCTCTAAATAAAAGTCATAAAGTTTAATTCAATCAGAACAGGAACCTGGTCTATTTGGCTTCTAATCAAAGATTTTTATGAGCAATATAGACCACAGTAATGATGAATTGGATATTATTTATTGGTGGGGTATTGTCCTCTTCTGACTAATGCATATCATTATTATTGCAGGTTCTATCTAGAAACTCCTAGTCTACTACTCTTAAGAAATAACTAACTAGAGTTAGAACTGGTTAATACATGGATGAGAAAAGATCAGAAAATCAAAATGCTAGAATCCTAGGAAGTTAGAAAGAGGGGAAAATATCTCAAAGTTCAGTGATAAACCAAAGATAAACCAATGCAACTACAACTGTGTTGATATGCCACTGAAGTTACCAGGAGCTCAGAGAAAAATTTAGAATTAAAAGAAAATGCAATGGAGAAGGTTATTGCATGGATTCTAGTCCCATCGAACACTTTGTATGAGGGATGACGAATCAATTGCGATGGACCCTACAGGTGGAATTTTGGGAAAGGTGACAGAAGGCCATCCCATGTTATGCCATGCAGAAAGGGAGTTGCATTTCCAGAGAGGATTTCAGCAACTGAAATTTGCAGGAGCTGCATCAGCTGCCAATGTACTTCTGAGCGCAATTCAAGGGGCTAGTTATCATGTTTAAAGCCCTACATGGCTTAGGACCGGGCTATTTGAAGGACTACTTCTTCCCCATTACATCTAACTGACCCACCAGGGACATGAAGGCAGGGCATGTTACAGGTCTCATTGATGAAGGATGTATGAGATAAGACCACAGAAAAGGGCCTTCCCAGTGGCAGCCTCTTCTCCATGGAACATCCTTCTTCCCAAGATATGGTTGGTCCCCACCATGTAGCTTTTCCAAAAGACCCTCAAATTATTGTTGGTTCAGGAACTTCTGAGTGACATAAATTATTACACACGATTGAGAGGTTATTTATTTTTTGAAAGTTTTTAGACAAGAAACAGCAGGTCTGTAAGCTTAAGTTGGTTGAGCAATATCAATTTTTTAAAAAGAAGGATAAGGAATTTCACATGATTGAGAGTCTCTGACATGTCCTTACCTGAGACAAACCTTTACAGAACTTTGCTTTCAAGCAATGCTAACCATCTCCAGGTAGTCCTTAAGTTACAATTATTCATTTAGTGAGAGTTCAAAGTTACAACAGCACTTGAAATAAAGTGACTTATGTCCATTTTTCACACTTACAATTGTTGTGGCATCCCCATGGTCACATGATCAAAATTCGAACGCTTGGACATTGCCATGTATTTATGACAGTTGTAGTGACAGTTGTAGGGACGCGGTGGCTCGGCGACTAAGATGCTGAGGTTGTTGATCAGAAAGGTCGGCAGTTCGGCTGTTTGAATCCCTAGCACCGCATAATGGAGTGAGTTCCTGTTCCTTGTCCCAGCTTCTGCCAACCTAGCAGTTCAAAAGTATGTAAAAAATGCAAGCAGAAAAATGGTGGGAAGGTAACAGCATTCCGTGTGCCTTTGACATTGAGTCATGCCGGCCACATGACCACGGAGACGTCTTCAGACAGCATTGGCTCTTCAGCTTTGTAACAGAGATGAGCACCACTCCCTAGAGCCGGGAATGACTAGCATGTATGTGTGAGGGGAACTTTTACCTTTATAGTGACTCAGGGTCATTTGATTACCTTTTGTGACCTTCTGACAAGCAACGTTGTTAGGAATAACAAGGTTACCTAACTTAGTTTGGGTAAAATAATATATATAAACTATGATTGTAAGTTAAAGTGTGTGTCACTTTAAACTGCAAAGCATGTAATTTTGGGTGCGGTTTTAAAATCGCCATAAGAGGGAGCAAGAGATCTTACTGTATTGCTGGCTTACTGAATTGCTGGCTGACAATGATGGATTGATGGTTCCCTACTACTGCTGCTTTTGCTGAAGAGAGAAAGGAGGTTTGAAATTCTTTATATCTCAACTGTGAGAAGATTTATTACTGGACTGATATTTGTAAGTTTACTGACCTCTTTTTCGACACTGGACTTTGCAAATGAATAATCCACGGACGGATTGAAATAGTGAATGATATATGGACTGTTTGACTATGCTAAAACTCTTACTGGAATAAACTATTTAACTAGCACAGTGTATCTGTTTTATTGAGTGTAAGCTACAAAAACGTTTATCTCAAATATTTTGCCTGCCTGCCTGACTGCCGTGCAGATTCTGCTACGGTGCATCCCTAACAAACGTTAATGGGAAAACCAGATTACTTTATGCCAATGTTACTTACTTGAACAACGGCAATGATTTACTTAATAACGATGGCAAGAAAGGATATAAAATGGGGCAAAACTCACTTAACAACCGTCTTGCTTAGCAACAGAAATTTTGAGTTCAGTTGCAGTTGTAAACTGAGGACTACCTCTACTTGGATGGAAGATATAAAGAATACTGCATTTTACCTGCCTTCTGTCTCTTCTCTAAAACCTTTTAAAAAAGTAAGTAGTCTCTCAATAGGATCTAATAATTTATCTCACTCACAAGTTCCTGATCTAGCGAGAATTGTCAGAATAGTTTTAGACACATTCATCCATTTACCTATTTTAATATGCTGCCTTAGGGGTGTGTTGGGATGTGCTTAGCTGCACATATTTGCTGTCTAATGTTTTTATTTTGTAAGCAAATTTAAGCTCCCCCTCTACTTCTCAGGAAAATATAACTATTCTAATAAATAGCATTTAATAAACTAGCTCTAAAAGAGTTATTTTTATTTCTGGTCATGTAACATATGGCAAATAGTTAGACTAGATATACCCTTAGCCAAGCCTCATAAAGCAAAAATCTAAGTTTATTGCCGTCATTGTATCTTGTAGCAGGAAAATCTACAAGTTTATAATGTTTTGGCATAAACAATTTCCTTCAAAATCTACTGAGAAGGCTTTCTGGAAATCTTTCTGGTGGAAAGAAGATACTAGCAAGAAAATTCTGGCCCTTTTTCTGGACTTTCTTATTAGTATAAAGGAGGGGAAAGGTAATATGGAAATGGAAATGTTTTCATCATTATGTCTGGTATTGGCTGCAATCATCAGAGAGCAAAACAACCAAAACTTTTCAAGGCGACAGCAATCCAGGTCTGTTTGCCAACTACATTCATCACTTTCTCATCACGAGGAGGTAAATTGACAGCTATCTTTGCTTGCTGTTAAGATGTATCAACAAACTACTTTGAAGAAATGGGATTTGAAGATCAGGACATCGTGGAGCTGACTTATATGAAGAGTATTCTGAGTGTAATGCATCAAGAAATAAAGATGATGTTGCTTACTTTCTGAAATGGGTTTGGAAGGTTATGTTGCAAGGTATTTAGGTGCTCTACATGGGGTACAAAAGACGGTGAGCTTGCTAGCAGAAAAGCTGACAGCTTGGGTTCAAGACCCAAGCACTGCGCAACAGGGTGAGTTCCCGTTCCTTGCTCCAGCTCCTGCCCAGCTCGCAGTTTGAAAGCATGCAAACGCAAGTAGATTAATAGGTACCACTTTGGTGAGAAAATAACAGCATTCTGTGCACCTTTAACATACAGCCATGTTGGCCACATGACCATGGAAAGTATCTTTGGATAATGTTGGATCCCTCAGACAAGAAGTGGAATTGTGTACCATGCCCGAGTACAGTTGTACCATGGTACAGTTGTACCATGCCACAACTGGATGGGGAAACCTTTACCTTTTACATGAGGCTACCCTTGAAGATATTTGGAAACCGTAATCGATACAGAATGTATTTTATTTATTTATTTATTTTATTTATTTGGTTTGTCAATTGCTTACAGGATAATAGGTATAAGTGGAAACATAGTTATGAATACATAGTTAAATATAAGAAAAATAAAGAATGTGGCACAGTGGACGGTTCTGGTTGCCCCTGGTTGGCACATGTAACGCTGCAGTTGCGCGAACTGCATTGGTTGCCAATTTGCTTCTGGGTCCATTTTGAGTTGTTGCTTGTCAACTTGAAAGCCCTTCATGGCTTGGGACCAAGTTATCTGAGGAATTGTGTTGTCTCAAAGGGATGGGCCTGCTCCATTCATTCCAACAGAAAAGCCAAGCTATGTTCTGATCAAGGCTTTCTAGACAGTAATGATCACAGGCTGTTCCCCAAACCCCCTTTTTAAAAAATTTCAATGGCTGTGAATTATATGCATTCACAGCCTGTAATGAGTCCCAAACAGTTTATGAATAGTCCAACAAAGCCTGCCACAGTCTTTTCGGGATAAGGTGATAAGCACCCACCGTTATCTCCCATGAAATGTTGCCAATGACTAAATTGCCAATTAGCTGTTCAAGGCCAAATAGAGCACAAAGTCAACACGGAGCTTCAGATTTTAAACCAACCAGAATGAACAAAGCAAATACTGCTTCAGTTTCCAAAGAGCCCTCAACTCTCTCACACACTGATAGGATGCTAGCCAGATCAATACCGATGGATGCTGGTAGGCAGAGGCAGAATTTTTCCTCTTATTTTCCTCCCCCAAAACTAAGCCTGATCACATAGTTTTGTAGCAAAGCACAGGTATTGAGCTGGCATGAAATATTTGTCATTCTGTTATCACCAGGAAGGACAATAAAAAAGAAAAAGAAAAAAGAGAGATCCTCCCCTTCTTTTTCTTAAGTGGCAAGAATGCAAATTTACACCAGAACTTTATATCTTACAAAACAATTTTAGTGCATTAATCTAACCACTCACTCTGTATTTAAACTATAAATTCAAGGGGGAAAAATCCAATCCAGGATGTGAAATAATACTTCTTTGTGGGAAACTTCAATCACCACTCACTGTATGATTTTACTTTTCTGTCAGTAGCAAATTCTTGTGAATGCTAGTTAGCTTTTCTAAAAATACATGCCATTGTCAAAATCACCATGAGATGCCTATTAAGAACAACAGAACAGTGAGATTTGTTTTTACAAAACCCTATATACCCTCAACCTGTTTCCCCCAAATTTTGAAACCATAATAAACGGATAACACCAAAGAAACTATATTCATTTCTGCTATGGATTCATGAGCTGCATTGGAACAAGGCATTCTTACATAGTTTTAGCCCTTTTACCCACAATAAAGGATAATTATATGATTGACATGTGAAGATTATTAGTTTGATTATATTGTAGTTTTGGTCATATAAAAAAGATGTTGAGATACTGAGACTATAGAAAAAGTGCAGAGAGGAGCAACAAAAATGGTTAAGGGGCTGGAGGCTAAAGCATTTGAAGAAGGATTGCAGGAATTGGGTATGTTTAGTGTAGTGAAAAGATGAATTAGGGGAGACATGATAGCAGTGGTTCTGATATTTGAAGAGCTGCCACAAAGAAGAGGAGTCAAACTATTCTCCAAAGTACCTGAAAGGCTGGGCAAGAAGCAATGGAGGGAATTTAATCAAAGAAAGAAACACTCTGAACTAAGAAGAAATTTCTGGACAGTGAGAACAATTAACCAGTGGAATGGCTTGCCTCCAGAAATTGTGGCTGCTCCAGCACTGGAGGCTTTTAAGAAGAGACTGGACAGCCACTTGTCTAAAATAGTATAGGGCCTCCTGGAGAATTCACTTTAAACCATTTACTTGAAAGAATATAGGATTTCCTGCTTGAGCAGGGAGTTGGAGTAGAAGACCTCCAAGATCCTTTCCAACTCTGTTATTCTGTTATTTTGTTAAACCCATTTCAATGCCCAAAGTTAGTTGAGGCAACAGCCGTGCCAGAGTAATTTGTAAGATACTCGTTTCATACCAAAACAGGCTATCACTTGCCTAGGAGGTATTGATATTGCTTCTATGCCTTTACTAACCCTGCCTACTCCTTTATTCATTTATTTAATTGATTTCCACCATGTAGATCCATTTCTGATTTTTCTCCATGGCAGTATGGTAGCTCCATAGCTGCCTCTTCACTGTATCCTTACACCAGTGCTTCTCAAATAGTGGGGGGCGCCCCCCTGGGGGGGCACCAGGCTCCATCAAGGGGGGCACGTTTGACCTCGGAGAACATGCTTTTTTATTTCGATTTTTTTACTGTCCTAGAATAAAGTGCAATTGCACTTCCACTACATTAGGGGGCAGTGGCGCTCTCATTGGCAGAGTGTGCGCAGGGAGCATTCGCTCGGTGGTGTAGGAGTTTTGTTTGCACTGAGCATGCGGCCTTTGCACACAGTACAGAGTTTGAGTATGAAGTGTAGACACGAAGTGTAGCTTACCCTCAAGTGACACCATGAAAAAATATTTAACAGGAATGAGAAGACAGGTGGAGAGAGACGGAGATAAAGAGACAAACAAAAATCTTATACGTTAATAAGGATACAGTGTTATGCAGAGGTGTACTTATAACAATTTTATAGACAAATGATACTATTTATAGTCACGCGGGGGCGCGAGATGTTTTATTCTTACTAGGGGGGGCATGACAGAAAATAATTGAGAAGCACTGCCTTACACCAACAATGTTAATGTCAGGGCTCCAGCATCCACCCCCATTTAAATCATGAGTCTCTAGCCACATCTCTCAGAGTTAAAAAGAAAAAGATTTATTAGGAGTGAACATGTCGGCGCTACTTGAGTAAAGCCGACTCTAAGATGCATCATTCATTTCACCCTTGACCCTGGTCTTTCCCCCACCCCCTGGATTCATATTCTCCAATGGGACACATCCATAGCCAAGAGTCATCAATTATGCTCTCCAGTAATATTCTTGTGTGCCAGAAGCTTCAGCTGCATAGCAATTACTTCCCCAACTCCCTTTCTGCTGGCAACGTTAAAACACCAGAGTTTTTGAATTGACAGTTAGTTGGCATGAGAGAGCACACCGAACCTAAAGTGATCCAGTCACCCTTCTATGGCTGAACATAGACTGAGGCCTGGGTTTTCTTGGTAGTCCAATATTGTAATCACAATGCCACTCCAATCATAATAGCACTCTGAGTGCTATTTTTTTGGCAGCAAAATACTGTGTCTTGTTAGGAACAACCAGAGTTTTTTTTTTGTGGTAATGGTCCAAGAACATCTGAAAAGCCAAAAATTCTCCATTCTTTTCCACAAGTCCTATTGACTCTGAGCTTCATTGAGCAGGACACTAACTTTTGATCAAGAGTAGAGAGTCAACAGTTCTCTGGACTCAAATGTATTTATCCTTCTCTGATCAAATGGCCAAAAATCATAGAGCAAGTTCTCACTGGATTTATATGGAAAAACAATGGATGGGGAAGCCCACGGAATAAGCAGAACATAATATAAAAGAAAGGAATGAACAAAGCAGAAAAATGGTCACACCTATGAATAATTCATGTGCATTTTGATCCCATCCAGGCTATTTCATATAATTTCTTCAGCTTCCGTTTCTGTCCTCCCAAAAATCAATCATGGTTCATTACTTTTAGGATTGACTGACTGGGTCTCCCTATAGTCCAAGGGATTCTCAGCAGTTTTCACTATACACTTTCAAATTCTCTTTTTCTCTTTCTCTGTCTATCTGTGTATGTGTGGGAAGCTTTATATAATATAAGTAGTGTTACAATTGAAAATGGTAATGAGAGGTCAAGATAGGTAGACTTTCTTAAAGAAGAGAGACATTAAAAGTCCAATGGAAATACTGGAAAACTGAGCCCTTACTTCATTGCTCAGTTGCTGTCAGTTCTCAATTTCTTGCTCATAGCCAGTTCAAATTAATGAACTCATTAAGCATTCAAGCATAATTTGCCAACAATTTGCCAGACTGGTTGCAATGAATTTTCCTGGTCATAAACTTACCAAATTCTATTTCTTTATATAATCTCCTGTGTGTTCAAAAACTGACCCTTGTTTTTTTGTTTTTATATTATATGTCCAAAATACCAGGTACAGGTAATCCTTGAGTGACTACAATTCATTTAGTGACCAAAGTTACAATAGTACTGAAAAAAGTGACTTATGACCATTTTTACACCTATGACCAGAGATGGGATTCTACTAGTTCACACCTATTCGCTAGAACCAGTTATTAACATTCTAAGCAGTTCAGAGAACCGGTTGTTAGAAGAAATGACTGGCCTAATCCTGTAAGGAAGGCAGGAAGGAAACATTCTGGTGTTGCTTACAGAAACTGCCTCTCCGTTAACCCTTATTACATTCTTGGCAGGACTAGACTTCCTGTCTGTGGAACTTCTCTGGAGTTTTTTCCCCCCTCCTTTGCTGGTACTTTGCTTGTATGGAGTGACCGTTCAAAGTTACAATAGCACTGAAAAAAGTGACTTATGACCATTTTTCACACTTACGACTGTTGCAGCATCCCCACAGTCATGAGAGGCCAGGCAAGGAGATGCGTGCCTCGATGTGAGTGATGTTGAGTTGGCCACATGACCACCAAGCCAGTCACATGACCACCAAGCCATGCCCATCAAGTCATGCCCACAGAACTGGTTGTTAAAAAATTTGAATCCTGCCCCTGCCTATCACCATTTCAGTATCCCAATGATCACATTGGCAAAATTCAGATGCTTGCCAATTAGATAAGGTAACATAGATAAGATAACCTTTATTGCCATTTTTCAAGTCAGTAGGAAAACTAGATTCACTTTATGCAACTGTGTTACTGACTTAATAACTAGTGATCCACTCAACAACGATGGCAAGAAAGGTTATAAAATAGGGCAAAGCTCTCTTAACAATGTTTCACTTAGCAATGGAATTTTTGGGCTAATTTGTGGTTATAAATAGAAAAGACCATCTGTATCCATCAAAATCTAAATCAGAGCTGCTGTCCATGGTGCTGTAATATACCTGCTTTTTTATTGTTGTTCCTTCACTCTTGAAAGACATACATTTAAGGGGCTTTTTAAATGCTCTGATGACTTTATTTGTATTATATTTTCATCTCTGTGTGAGTTAAGAGTTAAGTACTGTTGATCTGTTGTAAGGTTTCCAAAGAGAGAGCCATTCTGGTATACTGACTCAGCTGGCAGACTGGAAATTGGGAAAATATTGTGGGGAAAATATTGTGAGGCAGGAACATTACGAAGGTCACCTTGAGTTGTACAAAATAAAGACGGGACATAATTCTAGCAAATAAAATAAATAGGCTAAGAAAGCTCTACATGAATGCTAAGTACTAGAATTTTGTACCTAATATTTAGTCCAATGATGAAATGATTAAGAAATAAAATAATCATAATCCTAAAATGAAATGAGAAGTGCAGGTGATAAAAACAAATAGAAGGAATAATGAGAAAGGAAAGAACATAAAAGTCCATAATTACTTTCATTGAGTGCTGGAAAGTGCTTTAAGCGTTCGGTGCACTATTGAGAATAATCAATATAGCATAGTTGCAAAGTGGTTAGTAGTAGAGATTGAAGTTGAAACATCAGCCTGCTTCAGGCATGAAGGAAACTAATGACAATATGCTTGCATTTCAGAATGAGGACAAATGTATTAAGCTGCCTGCCCTTAAATTGTCTCCATATGTAGAGGACAATTGCTTGCAGTTTTTTTAAAATTTATTTTGGACAGGTAGCCTTTGACTTACAAAAAGTTCATTTAGTGACTGTTCAAAGTTGAAAAGGCACTGGAGAAAGTGACTTATGACCATTTTTCACACTTAACAACCACTGCAGCATCCCTATGGTTATGTGATCAAAAATCAGATGCTTGGCAACTGACTCGCATTTATGACAGTTGCAGGCTCCTGGGGTCAAATATGATCACCTTTTGCAACTTCAAAGTCAATGGGGAAAGCGAGATTCACTTCACAACCGTATCACTAACTTAACAACTGCAGTGATTCCCTTCACAACTTTGGCAAGAAAGGTCATAAAAATTCATTTAATAAATGCCTCATTTAGAAACCGATTGTGGTCATGGACTGTCTGTATGGCATAGCAAAATGCAGCATAGTGAATAAACTTCACAGAAACAACATATCAAATGTGCATCAAAAATATAAAACACCAGAGCTGTGAATTGTTTTAGAAATATACAGTATGAGTGATGAATACAATTATGAATGAAATTTAATTATGTGTAACCAATTACCAGAGTGATTAAACCTGTGGCCGGATACCTAGGTCATTTAACCATTGGAGAGCACTGCCCTTGAAAGATATATTTGATACAGGGAGTCAGGGAACCTTCTGAGAGGATTCATTCACTCCATTGCAATATGATGTAAAATTTGTGGGATGTTCCCACAGTCATTGCTAGGCTTATCAACTCCATTGATATTTCCAGTATTGGCACCTACCATGGTTAGTTCAGATCTCTTATGGTGCCTCACGGGCAACATGACTCTCTCATGGCTAAATAATCTATATGTTCTGGCTGCTGGATCTCATAAGGATCTCCCAGCAAGAATGAATACCAAAAAAAATAAGTAGTTGGAAACAGCTTTTTATTTATTGAGGAATTTTATGTAATTTAGGCGTCTATGGAGATTCTCAACCATCCAGGTCTCTATTATCCCAAAAGTGCTTTTTCAAGAGTCAACTGGACTTTCTTGGTTTTCCCTTGAAGATGTTTTGCTTCTCATCCAAGAAGCATCTTCAGCTCTGAGTGAACTGAACTGAAGAGGCTTCTTGGATGAGAAGCAAAACATTTTCAAGGAAAAAAAACGAAGGAAGTCCAGTTGCCACTTGAAAAAGCACCTTTGGGGTATGTGATTTAAGATTTTGATTTTCCGAAGTCTGCACTTTACTAGGAAAGCTGGCCCTGGTAAAAGCTTTGTCACCTGAAAACTTCCGGTTTGCGTGGCTTCGGGGCAGCAGGAATTCGCGACAGCTCGCGATTCCTGCTGGCTAGCTGCCGAGGTACCCCCGATCCAGATGGGTCAGGGGGTTAAGGCTGCCCTGTAGGGACAGCTGAAGATAGAGGGGAGCCGGTTAGGGAGGTGGGGGCATCGCAGACCCCCCCCTTCTCCGGAAAAACCCCTTTTTCCCAAGGCGGTGGAGCGGCGGTCAGCAATGGCCGCCACGAAGAAGCCAGCAACCGGGTAAGAACTGTGCTGGAGGAAGTGTGAAAAGTGAAAGTTCTGTCTGAGCCGGGTCAAGTAACAACTTTTAAATTGCCTGGAATTGAGCTGCTTGTTGCTGGAGGATACATTGTTTCCCTAAGAAGATCGAAAGCGGCGGAGAAGCTGTCAAAGGGAACTTTCTTTTTTTTTTATTTTTGTTTACTCTCCCATCCCACGGAAAAAGCAGAAATATTTGGATATATTAGACATTGAAAGTGGATTGCTTTGAAAGCTAAGCTAAGAGACAAAGGGATTTTTGGACATTGAAAAATTTAAGAAATTGAAAAATTTTGGCTGGAGGTATGGATTTTTGATTATTTAAAATTGTTATTGCAAGTGGGAAGGGAGAAAAAAAAAATTGGAGCAGAAACTGAAAAAGGAGGAGACTGTCTAGAATGTCTTGGTGGATCCCAAAAGAAGATATATGGTAATTGGACCTCTTTGATTAAAAATTAATTTAGAAAGAGAAAGAGAAGAAGGAAGAAAAGTATTAACTTTTGGAACTTTTTTCTTTTTTTTAATTGCTTTTGATTGTCCTGGATTAAAAATACTTGTGGTTGTTTTGGAAAAAGTTTTCCCTTTTCATAATGGCATTGTCTGTGGATGAACTAGAGATTGACTATCAAAAATATAAAAAAGAAGATACTTTGGGCGCTTTGTTCCAATTCTTAGAAATGGCGTTATGTTCTGTTGAAAAGTTGATTATGCAGCAGAAGGACTGGGACAAGGAAGAAGAGGAAGAAGAAGCCATCTTTGATGAACAATGGGTTCCTTCCGGAGAGGAGGAGAAAAAGGATAAGAAAGAGGGGTTTTTAAGAATTATAAAAACAACCAAAAGAGAGAAAAATGAGCGAAAAGATGGAGGCAAGGTTAGAAAGCAAAGGAAAAGGAGCAAGAAAAGCGAAGAGAAAAAGCAAAGGGGTAGAAAGGGCAAGGAGAAGAATAAGCAAGAGAGAAAAGGGGGGAGGAGAAGCCTTAATGGGGGGAAGCAAGATTTAAAAAAAAAAAGTTTATTTAGAGACAATGGGTGAATTTAATTTAGATTAAAAGAGGGATTCTGGAGGGTATATAAGAGTGTGTTTTTATATGTATATTTAGAATAAAAAATTTATTATGTAATTTTAGAATCTTTTAAACAGAATCCCAAGAAAGATTTATATGTAGTATTTTTAAGTTAGGTAATGAGTTATAGATATAACTCCAATTGTTGTACAGGAGAAGTATAGTAAAAGAAAAAAGATGAATGGATGTTTGGAAATAGAACAGACAAAGAATGTTGTTGAAAATGGTAATAATGGAAGGATATATATGCTTTTCTTTTGATTTTGTATATTGATAAAAGGCAATAAAATTTTAATTGATAAATAATTTGGATGGAAAAGAGAAGTAGGGACAAGATATGAAGTTAATATTATATGAAATATTAATATTATAATCTTGAAATGTTATGTTTTATTGGTCTATCATTATTATTTTTTTTTAGAAAAGAATTTATAAGCTGTTATGCCTTGATTTTGTGTGCATTGTTTTTAGAAAACTGATAAAAATGGTTTTTATATACATATATATAAAAAAAAATGATAATAAGATATGGAAGGAGATTTAGGTTGAATATGATGTTTGAATTTGTGTCTGTGTAAAGAGTTTTAACCCGGGAACAGACAACCTTCAGAAAAGATCTTTTAGTTTTGTCTATATTTTATGTTTTGTGTTTGTATGTTTGTGTATTATGCTTATGATAAAACTAACAAAATTTGTTTTTTATTAAAAAAAAAAAGGAAAAAAGAATTAATAAAACCTTGGAGGAATGTTAGATGAGAATAATTTAAACAAGCCAGAAAGAAAAGAATATGATGACTATAAAATGGATAAATATGGAAGAGAAATGAAATTGAATAGGAGTAAAGAGAAATAATGAGAAATTTGATGAAAGATATTTGTGTGTCCATATGGGGATGGGATAAATTGGAATTATGCTGTATAAAAATATTGTTTTGTTTGACTTGTAAGGACTTACAATATTAAGAGGTTTTATGTGTTTATGTATTTACTGGTTAATGATGTGTTGTTTTATCTTTAAAATTAATAAAAATTTGTTTCAAAAGCTTTGTCACCTGGAAAGCCATGAAAGAATGTCATATTTAGAGAATGTCTGCTCTCTCTAGGCATCAGTGTATTGCCACAGTTCCTGAATATTCCCTGAATACCAGAACATTTGTTATGGCCTCTTGCCTAACATTAGGGGAAGAAGTGGAAGGGAAGCATTTTTTAAAGAAAAATCTAGATGTTGTTATATTAAAGTAATTCTATGCTGCCCGCTCTCTTAACCACTCAGGGTGGCTTCTAAACTGTAATTAAAAGAGTCATATTGTTAAAATAAACCTCTACACATTATTAAAATAAAACACCCTGCCTTTTTTATAAGAAATAATTATGTGTAAACAGTTCAGGCCTGGGTAAACAAGTATTTTGAATTCCCTCCTAGATTATAAAGAAAACGGGGCTTGCATCCAGCCCAAAGGTAGTTTGTGCACTGTGACTCACACAATTCAGCCCAAAACGTTTGCCACACTAATGAATTAATAGAACTGAGGACTCCAGACTAGAGTACAGATACTCCTCGACTTATGACCACAACGGGGGTCAGAATTACCATTCCTAATCAAGGCAGTTGTTTAATTAATTAATTAATGTACTTATTTATTTAGAAGATTTATTTGCTTGTATGCAATGACTTGTTAAGTAGAATAGAACAGAATAGAATAGAATAGAATAGAATAGAATAGAATAGAACAGAACAGAACAGAACAGAACAGAACAGAATAGAATAACAGAGTTGGAAGGGACCCTGGAGGTCTAGTCCAACCTCCTGCTATAATATTTCAGACAAAGTAGATAGGTAAGATATATAGATAATATATAGAGAGATAGTGATAGAAATGATAGATAGATAGATAGATAGATAGATAGATAGATAGATAGATAGATAGATAGATATAGATAGATAGATAGATGATAGTTTTATTATTTATTATTTTAAAATATTTTAGTGTCTTAATTGTAATATATTGTTTTGCATTGTGAGCCACCCAGATTCATAAGGGTATATATATATATGTAGAATTTCCTACCTGAGTAGGAGGTTGGACTAGTAGACCTCCAAGGCCTCTTCCAACCCTGTTATTCCATTCCATTCCATTCCATTTTATTCTTTGATAGAGATGGGCAGCTATTATAGAAAGTGAATGCTTGCATGCATAAATGAACACATGCATGAATGAATACATGCATGAATGAATGCATAAACAAACAAATAACTAAATGGTAGTAAGTGCCGGACTGGTCACAAGTTCCCTTCTTCCAGTGCCATTGACACTTCAAAAGGACACTAAACAAACAGTTGCAGATTGAGGACTACCTGCAGCTGAATGCATTGGGGGATGTGAAAGAGCATCCTCAAAGATCGCAATACTTCTGGCAATTGAGAGTCCCCTGGGCAGGCGGGATTGTCACGGGCAAATCCTTTCAACCTAGAGGCTTTGTCAGTGCCCCTGACACAAACACAGGCAGCTGATCCTGTTCATGGCTCGGTTTCATCTTGAATATAACATTGCACACCACTGTGAGCATCTTAAATTGGACTCAGAAGGCAGACAGCCAACAGTGATGGGCTTTCAACATGGGGATTGAATGGGATAATTGAGAAACCTCATTCATTCCCTGTGCTGCTCCTACTGCTGCATTCCCTGTCAACTGAGATTTCCATTCTGTCTTCAAGTCTGCTCCCAAAACAGTGCTTTATGATAAGCCTAAAAATTAAGGCTGACTACAGGTAGTCTTCAACTCATACCAGCTCATTTAGTGACTACTCAAAATTACAACAGCACTGAAAAAAGTGACTTATAATCATAGATAGATAGATAGATAGATAGATAGATAGATAGATAGATAGATAGATAGATGATAGATAGTTGGATAGATAGATAGATAGATAGATAGATAGTTGGATAGATAGATAGATAGATAGATATGGATGGATGGATGATAGATAGATAGATAGATAGATAGATAGATAGATAGATAGATAGATAGATGGATAGATATGGATGGATGATAGGTAGGTAGGTTGTAGATGGATGATAGAAAGATGATAGATAGATAGATAGATAGATAGATAGATAGATAGATAGATAGATATGGATGGATGATAGGTAGGTAGGTAGGTAGGTAGGTAGGTAGATAGATAGATAGATAGATAGATAGATAGATGATAGATAGTTGGATAGATAGATAGATAGATAGATAGATAGATATGGATGGATGATAGGTAGGTAGGTAGGTAGGTAGGTAGATAGATAGATAGATAGATAGATTCATAGATGCATAGATAGATGATAGATAGATAGATAGATAGATAGATAGATAGATAGATGATAGATAGATAGATAGAAGATAGATAGTTGGATAGATAGATAGATAGATAGATAGATAGATAGATGATAGATAGATAGAAGATAGATAGTTGGATAGATAGATAGATAGATAGATAGATAGATAGATAGATAGATAGATAGATATGGATGGATGATAGGTAGGTAGGTAGTAGATGGATGATAGAAAGATGATAGATGATAGATAGATAGATAGATAGATAGATAGATAGATAGATAGATAGATAGATAGATAGATATGGATGGAGATAGATAGATAGATGGATGGATGGATGGATAGAAAGATAGATAGATAGATAGATAGATAGATAGATAGATAGATAGATAGATAGATAGATGGATGGATGGATGGATCAATGGATGGATGGATAGATGAATGGATGGATCAATGGATGGATAGATAGATAGATAAATTAGATAGATAAATATGGATGGAGATAGATAGATAGATGGATGGATGGATGGATAGATAGATAGATAGATAGATAGATAGATAGATAGATAGATAGATAGATAGATAGATATGGATGGAGATAGATAGATGGATGGATGGATGGATGGATGGATAGATAGAATAACTTTATTGTCACTTTCAGTATACACTAATCAGCATACATTAAAATGAAATTTTGTTGCATACAGCTCTCAAAGAGTCACCACCTCCAATATGCACTACACAAACATGACAAAATAAATAAATAAATGCAAAATTATGCGTATACCCACATATATTCTATGACACAGAGAAACAACACAGTACAGTTCAGATGTATACATGTACATGGGAAGAGAAACAAATACTGCAAGTTTACCAGATGGGTGACACAGGGAACAAAGCTGTTACAGAATCTGCTAGTCCTGCTAGAAATACTTGGAAACTTCCTCCCAGAGGGGAGCAACAGGAAGTGGGTGTGTGGAGTCTCTAACAATGCTTTGAGCTCTAAGCACATAGTGCTTATAAGCAGCATCCTGAATAACCGGAAGCAAGCTTCCTATAATCTTCTCCACTGTCCTCATCACTCTCTGTAGGGACTTTTTATCTGAAGCACTGCTGCCAGCAAACCAAACAGGGATGCAATTTGTTAAAATGCTCCCAATTGTGCCTCTGTAAATAGTGGCCAGGACAGAAGGAGAAAGATGTGCTCTCCACATCCGACACAGGAAATGCAGATGTTTGGTATGCATGCTTCATTAAGGATTGACGTGTGGAGAAACCATATTTCATACTTATGACTGTAGCGGCATCCTGATAGTCACATGATCAAAATTTGGAGGCTTGGCAACTGGCATGTACTTATCATGATTGCAGTGTCCTGGGGTCACTGTGATCATTTTTTGGTGACCTTCTGAGAAGAAAAGGCAATGGGGAAGCAAGATTCAGTTAACAACCGTGTTACTAACTTAACAACTGTAGCGATTCTCCCAAGAACTGTGGCAAGAATAATGGTAAAATAGGGTAAAGTCCACTTAACAAATGTCTCATTTAGCAATGCAAATATTGGGATCCATTGTGGTCATAAATGGAGGACAACTTTTTTTTGTAAAAAAAATTATTTGGGTTTTAATGCAAATAAAATATCTTTTTTTGAGAATAGCATGATCCCAGATTATCACTTCTCCGTACAGACACAAACTCAATTTCATATTCATCTTTGTATTCTATTCCATATCTTATTACTATTTTAGCATTTTCTCAGTGATTTTTCCCATCCCTGGAAGACAACTTGTAGTGCAAGTCTCACTTAACTGAATAAACTGGGGCTTGCATTGATCAAAACTCTCTTCACTAGATAAGGACACATTATCAATCAACAATGATCAAAGTCTCTCTTTGTTGTCGTTAGTTGCGAAGTCATATTTGACCCATCGTGACTCCATGGACAATGTTCCTCCAGGCCTTCCTGTCCTATGCCATCCCGCGGAGTCCATTTAAGCTCACACCAACTGCTTCAGTGACTCCATCCAGCCACCTCATTCTCTGCTGTCCCCTTCTTCTTTTGCCCTCAACCGTTACCAGCATTAGGCTCTTCTCTGGTGAGTCCTTCCTTCTCATTAGGTGGCCAAAGTCTTTGAGTTTCAACTTCAGGATCTGGCCTTCTAAAGAGCAGTCAGGGCTGATCTCCTCTAGGATTGACCAGTTTGATCACATTGCAGTCCAAGGGACTCGCAGGAGTCTTCTCCAGCGCCAGAGTTCAAAGACCTCAGTTCTTTGCTATTCAGCCTTCCTTATGGTCCAACTTTCACAGCCATACATAGCCTTGACTACACACACTTTTGTTGGCAGGGTAACAAAAAAAAAAGTATCTTTAGTCTTACTTAAATGTCCATCATCAAGAAGGATTCAAGACAGATCTTTAAAGGAGAAGGCAATCCAGACTAGACAGGAAGAATGCCTTTGAGGGTGGAGAGATCTCTTTCCTTTGCACACTTACCTCCACATAATTTTAAATTCTTTTTTTAAATTAATTAATTAATTTATTTATTTTTGTCAATTGCTTACAAAATAATGGGTATAAGTAAAAACATAGTTATGAATACATGGATACATATAAGAAAAATAAATGAAACAATAGGACAGGGACGGGAGGCATGATTTGTGTGCTTATGCACGGCCCCTACAGACCTCTTAGGAAAGGAGTGAGGTTAATAGTAGACAGTCTAAGGTTAAAGTCCTTGCAAACAATTGGATTGAAGCTTGCTTGCCAGCTCAGCCAGCTGAGTGAGCAAATTTCCACTTTTCCATTGTTAGAAATACCATCAAGTCACAGAAAAGTTATCCTGCTCTAATGGCCAAAAAATCTGGCTGATGTGGTGTTTTCTTTCCTCCTCTTTTTCCAATTATGCACTGAGGAAGGAAAAAAAAAAGGCAGCGGGACAGGGGGGGTGATCCAGAGAGAGATGAACAAGTCCAATTGAGAGATTAAAAAAGAACCATTCTCCCTGACCATCTGCAGTGGGGTTCTTGCCATCTGAATTAATGGGATGAGAGGGTTAATGAGGCTATTTGATAGTTTAAGCAAATTGTTATTTCCATACACAGTTGTGGAAGGGGACAGGAACGATCTCTTCCTAAGTGCTTGGCAAAGGTAAGTCGCCATATCAGTTCACATGCATCAGCCATTTGTACAAATGCTATAATTACCCTGTAAAAAGCCCTTCTTTTCTTGGATCTTCTCTGAGATCAACCACTGCCAAAAAAAGGAAAATGGTTCTGTAGCTTGTGGGAAAGAGCAGGGTATGATTACACCAGTGGCGAGTTAATATTGGGTACTTTAGCTGGAAACTGGAAATGCATGCAAATCCATTTATTTGGGTTCAGTGGTGATGAGATAAAAACAGTCCTTGAGGATTGGGCTGTGATTAGAACTACTCAGAAGAAATGCTTCCTGCCGAAGAAAATGCTTAGAGATGCATTTTGTCATGGTGTGCAGCTAGATTTCACCAATGAACCATCTTTCTGATCAGGATGTCCAAAAGGAAACTGGACTTTCTTGGGTTTTTTTTAATCTTTTTTCCCCCTTGAAAATGTTTCATTTTTCATCCACAAGAAGCTTCTTCAGTTCTCCAGAATTGGAATAAGCTTCTTGGATGAGAAGAGAAATGTTTTCAAGAAAAAAACAACAACAACAAGCAAATCCAGTTGTCTTTGGGAAAAAGGACCTTTGGGACAGCCATGACCTGGATGATTGAGAATTTCTGTAGACTTTGATCAGGAAGCCAAGTCAGAATTTAGCTCCCATCCCCCCACCCCCATCCGGGAATTAGGATCAGTGTTTGCAACTGTTTGGTCTTGAACCAGAGCAGTGGTGAGATTCAAATAATTTAACAACTGGTCCTCTGCTCTAATGACTAGCTGGTTAGGCATGGCTGGGTTGTCATGTGACTGGGTGGGCATGGCCAACTCAACATCACTCATGACAAGGGGAGCCTTGTCTCACCCGGCCACTCGCCCACCTAGCCTCAAAGGCTACTCCCCCATGAGGCCAGGTGGGCAAGCGGCCAGGAGTGCAGGTGAGGAGTGGCTAGGAGGGGTGGGGTGAGGAGGAGCCAGGCATGCTATTCAGCTGGTTTGCCAAACTCCACCCCCCCAAAAAATTAGCTACCAGTTCTATTGAACCAGTGTAAATTGAATGAATCCCACCACTGGACCTGAAGGTAGCTGGCCCAAGATCAGCTAGCTGGTTTCATGCCTGAAGCCAGACTAGAACTCATGGTCTCATGGTTTTATTCTTTAATCATTACTACATGAAATGGGCTCTCAGAGATTCCTATAAAACCTTTGCTAATACTGGTTATGGAGAGCCACCAATTGTTAGAATTTGCTAGAATGTGCATCAAGGTGATCCTAGAATAGGAACGCAGCCAATTCAAAATAGTAACTGTTCAGGACTCCCTCCCATTTTTCTTCAAAACAAAAGCTCTGTGAGGAAGCTAAACTAAACTAAAATCACTAGTTCACACTTACCCAAAGTCCATTGGTTAGGGTTACAATTGGCTTCTTTGGACCATTCTCTTTTTAAATATCTGGTTCCCATAAAGGAGAATATTGAGTTCAGGGATGAAATGAGAGGTCCTTGGTGCTCTCTGAGCTGGGTTGCTTTCTTGAAGATGTTTTATTACCCAAACTAGGTAACATCATCAGTCCTAGTAAGGAACAGATTAAGAGAGTTAGAAGGGGCTTTGAAGGTCTTCTAATCCACCCACCTTGCATAAGCAGAAGATTCTGTAATATTCTAGACAAATGGATGTCCAGTCTTTTCTTAAAAAACCTCCATTGATGGAGCACCACAACATCTGTAGGGAAACTGTTCTCACTTCTCACTTCTTGGTTAGGAAATTTTTCTCCTAAGTCCTAGGTTGCTTCACTCCTTGATGAGTTTTCATCCATTGTTTCTTGTCTTGTCTTCTGGTGCTTTGGAAAATAGGTTGAGCCCCTCTTCTTTGTGACAGCTCCTCAAATATTGGAACACTGCTATCATGTCACCCTTAGTCCTTCTTTTCCCTAGACTAGACAAACCCAATTACTCAACCGTTCTTTACATGTTTTAGCTTCCGGCCATCTAATCATCTTTGTTGTTCTTTTCCGTACTCTTTCCAGATTCTCTACATCTTTTTTATAATATGGTGTCCCAAACTGGATGGAATGGGGTTTGCTCAGTGGTGGGATTCAAATTTTTTTTTACTACCAGTTCTGTGGGCGTGGCAGGGGAAGGATACTGCAAAATCCCCATTCCCTCCCCACCTCACTAACCTGCTTTCCAGCTCCGTTCTCCTTTGCAGGGCAAGCAAAGAAAACCCAGCCAATCAGCTGGGACTCGGGAGGTGGAGAACGGATGCAGGCAGGGCCAATCAGAGGTGGTATTTGCCGGTTCTCTGAACTGCTCATAATTTCCACTACCGGTTCTCCAGAACTGGTCAGAACCTGCTGAATGCCACCTCTGGGTTTGCTCCTATTATTTTGCAAAGATTTGCAATTACATGGAAAGAAGTGTGCAAAGCAAAAGAGATCCCCACCTCTTTCCTGTGAAATTGGGATTGCACTCTCCTTTATGGATCTGATTTGAATCCTTCTTGATTTAGTACTTTTTTTTTTGTAAATTTTATTTGAGTTTTCACAGAGAGAAAAAAAATACAAACAAAACATCTTTTCTGAAAGTAGCGTAATCCCGGGTTACATTTCTTCGTATAGACACAAATTCAGGTTCATGCTTATTTTTATATTCTATTCCATATCTTATTACTACTTTACATTTTCTGCATAGCTTCTCCCCTCTTTTAATTTTCTCAGTTTTATTTTAATTATCTCATCTCAATTCAAATCATTGTATTTATATTTTTTGTCTGTCCTGTTCCAATTATCTATTATCTTTTTTTATTAAACAAAATTTCTCCTGTAGTTACTGATTGGAGTATGATGCCTTTATATCTTTTCCCTAAAGTTGCAACATTCAATATAATACATAACTTCCATTCGGATTCTGCTTGGTACATTCTTAAAATACACACTGTATTCTTAAAAAAAAGAAAATAATATAAATGTATATAATTAAAACAACATTCCATTCCAAGTCAATTCTATCATTAATATTAATATTCATTAAAGTCTTAACATCTTTAACATTACTTTTCAATTAAATATCATATTTCTATGGGAACAATTATAAGCTTTCCATAGTTAATTCCCCCCCTTCACTTATATTTTATAAAACATTAACTAATTAAAATGTTCCCATTCCTTCCTAATTCAATTTTCTCATTTATTTTATTTCACTTATTTTATTCACAAACATTTCACTAAATTACACTAACTATTTTATTCCTCATTTTAATCATATATTGTTTCCAATTTTCTAAAGTTATTTCTATTACTAATATAACAATACAATCTTATGTACCTTTACAGAATCCCTTTTTCAGTTAGATTTTCACCCATTATCTCTAAATAGGTCCTGTTTCTCTATATCTTGCCCCAGTCCTTTGTAACTTATTTTCCTTTCCTTCTTCCCTCTCTTTTTCTCTCTCCCCTTTTTACCCCCTTGTCTCTCTACCTCTATTTCTCTCTTCTGTATTCCCCTTTTCTGTTGCTTTCCAGTATTATACTTATTTTCAAATTATTTTTCTTTTCTTTGGTTGTTTTTTTAAGTCTTAAATTCTCCATTCTCTTCCCCCCCCCTTTCCTTTTTCTTCCCCACATAAAATTACTTGTTCATTAAAGATGGCTTCTTCTTTGTCCCAGTCTTCTTGTTTTGCAGTTGTTTCTTGTTGTTTCTCATAGTTCCAAATCTCCATTTCTAAGAATTGAAAAACGAAGCCAAAAGAACCCTTCCCTTCTTGTGCATCTTCTTTGTACTTTTTAAGTTCCATTTTTAATTCATCCAGAAGTGGTGCCATTGTATAAAGTTTTAAACAACCACCCGATTGATTTTAGTCATTCAAATATAATAACCAAGAATCCAAAGATCACCAAATAATCCAAATACATGCAAGCTGTTTCTTTTTTGCTCCCCCCCCCCACTTTCTCTTCCTGGGGTTACTATTTAGTTGCAAAGTTTCAGTTAAAATGTATCTTTTAGAAGTCTTGTTGAAGTTTTACAATAGATTCTTTTTAATTCCAGGCAGTCTCCTTCCTCTTCCAGATCCTGCCCTCATTCTTTTTCTCTCCCTTCCTGCTTATGAAAAAGAAAAATTTTAATGTCCAGAAATCTTTATTATCCCTTTGGCATTTTGTTTTATTTTCAGCTTAATTGCCAATTGATGTCAAAGCGGATTTTTCCAATTTCTTATTTAAGTCTCTTAGCTATCAGTATAGGGAAGGAGAGAGAAGAAAAAAAAAAAAGCCAAACCTTTCCCTTTTCCCTTTCCTTCACTGCTTCTAACTCTTCTTTGGGAGAGATGTTATTTTTTGTAAATTTAAATTCCAGGGTACCTTAGTTGTTGCTTTTACAATTTAACCCTGTCAGCCAAAACTTTCACTTCTGACCACCACTGCAACCACCTTCGGGAAAGGGAGTAATGGCCAGCTGAGGAGGAGAGATGTGGCTCTCCTCAACCCTGCTGGCAGTCTCCCTGCTCTTCACCACCTCTACGGGGTGGCTTAGCCCCGAAACCTGCTGGCTCGGGGCGCTCCAGCGGCGAGCCCAGACAGAAACCGCACATGATTGCAAATTTCTGTTTGTCGCCAAAGCCCTTCAAACCGGAAGTCCTTCTTGATTTAGTATTGATGTTGGTCACTTAAGTTAACACTAGAAAGGCTTTTATCATTGTTAGCTGATAAACCAAGTTTGGGTAGTGAAATGACTGCTGGAAAACAACCAAGCTCAGAGAGCACCAAGGACCTCTCATTTCTAGTTCTCCATGTCATGTGATCTAGAAACTGAGTTCTGTTTCTGTCTATGGAGATTCTCCATCATCCAGGTCATGGTTGTCTCAAAGGTGCTTTTTTTTCAAGAGGCAATTGGACTTTCTGTTTTTTCTTAGAAGACATTTTGCTTCTCATCCAAGAAACTTCTTTAGCTCTGACTGGATGGTGGGTTAATGGAAAGATTTATACTCCTTGAAAGACATCTGGTCATTTGCATCCTCTTAGAGGATCATTGAAGCACTTGGATGTCTATCTGTGTCTTCAGGGTCACCTGTTTAGTGCCATTCCTATCGTCTGCAATTTTTCTGGAAATCCATTCATACTCACACAACATTCAAAGGGTGTTCATCTCAAACTGCATAGCTAAAAGTTTTTCATTGGCCAAAGGGCAGCCATGGCAGATTTAAGACCTGCTACCCAGCCCTTTTTAAACAGCGCCTGGAATTTCATCTCAGCACTCCAAGCAACCTTTTATTAAGGTGTGGATTGCTAGCCTGTCTTCTTCTCTCTTTTTTCCATTTCCAAGATAATGGCTGCTTGTAAATTACAGTCTGCTCTGAGTTTTGCGATAATGACCTATTACCGCCTCTTGAAATGGTAAGATCAGTGCCTTTCTAAGTAGCCAATTCCTGGTTGCAATAATGGAACTGAAATACATTTTTTTTTTAAAAAAATCAGGATTGAACCTGGATGTCATAAAGTTCAGCTGCCTTCAGAGACCATTAAGAGAAATCCTAGCTGACTGTTCAAATTCTTTACCATCATCATGAGAAATTACCTAGGTGGGCAAAGATCGGTGAAATGCATCAGGAAACATTGAGGCTGAAAAAAAAAAAAAGAAATTACAGGCTTACCTGTATTTTAAGGAAGATTGAGGATTTAAGTTTAGTCCATGTGTTCAAGTTGGCTGACCAGATTCATATGTCCCAGAATGATAAGTAAAAGAATAAAAAATATTTTTTTTCCAGTTTGCACACTGCTGAAAATTTCTGTTCTGATTTCTAGCTCAAACACATTATCTCAGTACATATTTTGTGGGGGACAGAAGTCAAACATCATTCAAATCATGCAAATGGTCTTTGTTTCACATTCTCCATCTGTTAAAGGAATAGGATGAATAGAATAGAATACTTTATTGGCCAAGTGTGATTGGACACACAAGGAATTTGTCTTGGTGCAAATGCTCTCAGTATACATAAAAGAAAAGATACATTCATCAAGAGTCAAGAATCATAAAGGACAACACTTAATAATAGTCATAGGGTACAATAAGCAATCTAATCATACTTGAAAACAGTCAATATAGTTCATAAGGATACAAGTGACAAAGTTACAGTCATGAAGTCACAAGTGGGAGGGGATGGGTGATAAGGAGTGATGAGAAGATTAGCAGTAATAGTAATACAGACTTTGTAATAGTTGAACAGTGTTGAGGGAATTATTTGTTTAGCAGAGTGATGGCGTTCAGGAAAAAAAACTGTCCTTGTGTCTAGTTGTTCTGGTGTGCAGTGCTCTATAGTGTTGTTTTGAGGGTAGGAATTGAAACAGTTTATGTCCGGAATGTGAGGGGTCTATAAATATTTTCACAGCCCTCTTTTTGACTCATGCAGTATACAGGTCCTCGATGGAAGGCAGGTTGGTATTAATTGTTTTTTTTTCTTTTTTCTGCAGTCCTAATTACTCTCTGAAGTCTGTGTCAGTCCTGTTGGGTTGCAGAACCAAACCAGACAGTTATAGAGGTGCAGATGATAGACTCTATAATTCCTCTGTAGAGCAGAATCAGCAGCTCCTTGGGCAGTTTGAGGTTTCTGAGTTGGCGTAGAAAGCTGGCACATGAAACAGACTGATGGACAAAATTAGAAGTGTTCAGTTAGAAATAGTCCCAAAGGTGCTTTTTCAAAAGGCAACTGGTCTTCGGTTTTTTTTTTTCCCTTGAAGATGTTTTGCTTCTCATCCAAGCGGCTTCTTCAGTTCTGTGTCAACTTGTAAAGCATTCCTATGCCTGTTTCCAAGTTGCCATGAGAAAGAGATGCATATGGCAAGTGAAGGTGTATATGGCAAGTAAAACCAGAAGCACATTCCAAGCTTATCTTACAAAGATTTAACTTAGGCAACCGGGTATTTGGCCCTCGAAAATCCTTTATTGCAGAAAGTGAGTGATGACACCCAGCCCGTGAATATGTTTCATTGGAGAAGCTGAATTATGATACATCCAGGGTGTGTGTGGGAAGACAGGGTCATAGGTGATTATAAATTATGTGTCTCAGAATCAGTTTCATACAAGTCATGCTGGCATGCCACTCTTAATAAATCTTTTGAAGTTTTTTGAAGCTTGGCCCGGGGCTTATGATTTAATTAGGATGATTGCCAGAATCCTGACAGCAAGCTGTCTCTAAGACATGTAATTTACAATTACCCTGTATTCTCAGATCATTGGAATACTGTCCTTCTGACTGAATGGTGGAGGATTGAAGGATTCATATTCCTTGCAGTCATCTGTTCATTAGCACTCATTCTGAGAGTTGTTGAGGCCAACTGGAGGATCCACACCCATTTACACTATTCGCTTGACTCTAAGAGCACACATAAACCTACAGTGGCCTCAATGACTGTCAGAATGAGTGCTAAAGACCAGATGCAAGGAATATAAATTCTTAATTTGCTTCTCATCCAAGAAGCTTCTTCAGTTCTGAAGACTCCAACTTTCAAAACATAGCTTACATTTAGAACATTGAATAATAGAGATTGGAAGGGACCTTGGAGGTCTTCTAGTCCAACCCCTGCTCGAGCACTGTCCAGTGCCTTTTTGAAAGCTTCCAGTGCTGGAGTACCCACAACTTCTGGAGGTAAACATTAGTTGATTGCTCTCACTATTAGGAAATTTTTCCTTGTATGTCCCACATTGCTATTATCCTAATCTCAGCATTTTGTATTTCAATTATGTAAGAGAAAATAATAAGAAAATAGTTTCAAAAATTAACTTTTGGCTCTTGGTTTTAGTTAGAAAATATACCAGGAGTAAAAATAGATCTTAAAAATCTGCAATATCTTCCAGGTTTTTCCCTTCAAAGGTTTCTCAAAAGATAACTATATCAATGTTCTATAGAAACAACAACAACAACAAAGGAACAAAAAGATTAAAAACCAGAAATCTGGAAATGAATCTTAGAAACTGCACCATATTATTTTATGAAATAAGTGTTCATGGATTTTGTCGACTTCATTAGATAATGGCCCATCAGGAGATCCAATTCTGCACTTAAATATTGGATTAAATTTCTTGGTGGTCAGTTCATTATGAAGAGAACTAGACAGTAAAATATTTTAATGGAGATGATAGAAGAATATTTTATGACATCATTACATCTGGATGGCCCAGCTTCTTTCTGAGATGGAATTTCAACACGTGAACTTGATGTGCACAAGATATAAAGTGGTTTCACCACTTTGGCAACCATAGCTAACTTTATTAATACTTCTGGATTTGGTCTCCCATCTTAAAACTACTAATACTTCACCTAATCCTCTGATGAAAGTAGTCCCTCAAGAAAACAACTGTATACAGGCAATATGAGCCCAATTACGGCCGCTATTTTTGTTGCTGTGTAAATTGGTTGTTAAATGAATGCACCCAATTTTTGCAATTTTTTTTAACTTGGTTGTTAAGTGAATTACTGCAGCCATTAAGTGAATTGCAATGTTACTGAGCAATTGCAGTATTCCAGCTGTGGTCTTACTAGAGTTTTATATTAGTACCATTTTATAGTAAGATCACACCTGGAATTCTGCAATCAATTTTGGTCACCATACTACAAAAAAGATGTTGGAACTTTGCAAAAAGTTCAGAGAAGAGCAACTAAGATGATCAAAGGCCTGGAGACTTAACCATATGAACAACGGCTGCAGGTTTTGGATCTGGCTCATCTAGAGAAAAGAAGAATTAGGGGTGACATGATAGCAGCATTCCAGTTTTGAGGGGCTGCCACAAAGAAGTTGAAGTCAAATTATTCTCCAAAGCACCAGATGGCAGGACAAGAAACAATGGTTGGAAACCAGTGGTAGGATTCAAATTTTTTTACTACTGGTTCTGTGGGAATGGCTTCGTGGGCGTGGTATGGCTTGGTGGGTGTGGCTTGGTGGGCGTGGTAGGGGAAGGATACTGTAAAATCTCCATTCCCTCCCCACCCCACTTACCTGCTTTTCAGTTCCGTTCTTCTATGCATGGCAACCAAAGAAGACCAAGCCGATCAGCTGGGACTCAATGGGAGGCAGAGATAGGGGCGGGGCCAGTCAGAGGCGGGATTTGCCGGTTCTCCAAACTGCTCAAATTTTTTGCAACCGGTTTTCCAGAACTGGTCAGAACCTGCTGAATACCACCTCTGTTGGAAACTAATCAAAGAGAGAAACAACCTGGAATTAAGGAAAATTTTCCTAATGGTGAGGACAATTAACCAGTAGAACAGCTCGCAGAAATTGTGGACACTCCATCACTAGATATTTTTAAGAAGAATCTAGACAGTCACTTATCTGAAATGGTATAGCATGGGACTGGACTGGAAGACCTCCAAGGTTCCTTCCAGCTTCTATTCTATTCTATTCTATTCTATTCTATTCTATTCTATTCTATTCTACATTCTATTTTCTTTTCTATTCTTTTCTATTCTATTCTATTCTATTCTATTCTATTCTATTCTATTCTATTCTCCTCTACATTCTATTCTATTCTATTCTATTCTATTCTATTCTATATTCTATATTCTATATTCTATATTCTATATTCTATATTCTATATTCTATATTCTATATTCTATCCTATATCCTATATCCTATATTCTATTCTATTCTATATTCTATTCTATTCTCCTCTACATTCCATTCCATTCCATTCCATTCCATTCTCCTCTACATTCTATTTTCTTTTCTTTTCTTTTCTATTCTTAATTAACAATTCTGTGTTAACTTTGAACTGATCACTAAATGAATAGTTTATTATAATAAATGTATATTTAGATGGATGTCTTTGTCTGTTATCATCTCTTGCTCTTATTTCATAAGTCTCTGCGCATTCCAGAGTGGGGTTTATATCTCACTGGGAAATTGTGCTTCAAATCTTGTAAGCCTCCCACTCCTATTGCCACAAGCATACTTAAAGTTCAAAGTTCGTCCTTGAAGAGTCTCCATTCTGAGGTGAAATAAGAGCCCATTTTCAACAGCAAAAATTGCCTTAATTAAAGCTCTACTTCTCCGTTGGTGTGGTTCCCTCTCCCATTGCCGTCTTTCATTCAACAACCCCGTGGAATGTCAAGAGGTCAGAAAATAAGCCATGCTTTAACCGGAATAATTGACAGTGAATAAACTGCCTGCTATGAGAACATATATATTTTTTCTTTTTCTCTTAAAAATAAACAAAAGGAAAACTATTGAGGGTTTTGGATGAACGAGTTAAAATTCACAGGGTGTGAAGGCGCATTTTCTCCATCCACAGATTTCTGCAGGTGTAGATTAAACTTGTTGAAATCCCCTTATAATCATCATTATTACAACAAGAATACAATTATCACTATAATCACCGTCGCTTATTTTTGGTATTAAAATATACAAGCCACTTTGCAAGGAAGCATCTAGGCTTCATCCAGACAGACAGAAAATAAAAGGGATAATTTATAACTCATGGTGCAAATACAGACCACATAAAGGCATGTGGGAGAGGGAGAAAAGGAGAATGGTCAGATAAGGGACAGCATACAGGTAGCCCTTGATTTACAACCATAATTGAATCCAATATTTCAGTTGCTAAGCAAGGCAGTGGGTAACTGAGTTTTGCCTCATTTCATGACTTTCTGTGCCACAGATATTAAATGAGTTGTTCAGTTAGTAACATGGTTGTTAAGAAAATGTGGCTTCACCCTTGACTTTAGAATAACAGAGTTGGAAGGGACCTTGGAGGTCCTCTAGTCCAGGGGTCTCCAACCTTGGCAACTTTATGACTTGTGAACTTCAACTCCAATGGAATTCTGGGAGTTGAAGTCCACAAGTCGTAAAGTTGCCAAGGTTGGAGAGCACCTATTCTAGACCAACTCCCTTCTTAGGCAGGAAACCCTATACCATTTCAAACAAGTGGTTGTCCAATCTCTTCTTACAAACATCCAGTGTTGGAGCATTCACAACTTCTGGAGATAAGTTGTTCTAACTGTCAGGAAATTTCTCCTTAGTTCTAGGTTGCCTTTCTCTCCTTGATTAGTTTCCACTGTTGAGGTAATTCCCCGTTAGGAGAATGAGCGCATACAGGGAGACGTATTTGAGAGAAGTGTTTGAATAATACACACACAGCACACAGATACACTGTACTGTAAATGTTGTTGTTTTTTAACTTCCAATAAAGGTTTAAGCAAAGTCCAAACAAGCAGTCCAAAATCATTCACAGGTAAGTCAGTCAGTTTTCAGTCCAGGGATAATCCAATAACAAAGTCCAGTGTCAAAAACAGTTCAGTATCAGACTTACATCAAATCCATGAATAACAGTCAATTAGAAAGAACGACAAAACTCTCCAACAGAAGGAAAACAGAGACTCACTTATACTCTCTTCTGAGACTAAGACTAAGACTAAACAACCCAGGTTTCTGGCTCCATCTTATGCCTGTTTGAGAAACCACACCCAATTACACTTTTAGGATTCTCTTAAAGATGCAGTATTAAAATGTCTATCCTGGTTTATATATTTCTAACCCAAATAGCTGTTAGGTGACTTACATTCCTAACATCCACCCACTGCTTCTTATCCTGCCTACAGGTGCTTTGGAGAATAGCTTGACTCTCTCTTCTTTGTGGAAACCCTGAGCTATTTTGCTTGTCAGAAGATCGCAAAAGCTGGCCACATGACCCTGGGACACTGCAGGCATCATAAATGCATGCCAAGGGTCTGAATTTTGATCACATGACCATGGGCATGGTCATCAGTGTGAAAAATAGTCATAAGTCACATATGACTTATTTTCAATGCTGTTGTAACTTTGAACAGTCACTAAGTGCGTGGATGTAAGTTGAGGACTATCTATATCGAGTGGGGCCAGAGACTCAGAGGGAGCCTTTCAATCAATCGATCAATCAATCAAAGAGACTGGGGATGTCTTCTAGCCCACCCCTCTGCTCAAGTAGGAGACCCTATAACATTACAGACAAATGGACTGTCCAGTCTCTTCTTGAAAACCTCCAGTGAGGAAGCACTGAGAACTTCTGGAGGCAAGATGTTCTACTGGTTTATTGTCCTCATTGTCATTAAGTTTCTCCTTAATTCCAGGTTGCTTCTTTTCCTTCATTGTTTCCATCTATTGTTTCTTGTCCTGCCTTCTGGTGTTTTGGAAAATAAATTGACTGCTCTCCTCTTTGTGGCAGACTCTCAGATACTGGACTCCTGCTGTCATGTCTTGGGCTGTAAAAGAGATGGAGGAGAGACATTCTTTCACAGTTGCAAGTCCCTTTTAATGTAGCCTAACAATAAAGTATAATTAGCTCATTTGGTCATGTTTCCTATTTGGTCCACCTGGTAAACCTGATAGGAAAGGAGACACCTCCTCAATGGTCTCTGCCCATCTTGCCTGACTCAACAGGAGTATACCCCAGGTACCATGAGCTAAGGAATGTCAGCTAGCAGGACCTTTCTGCCAAGGTCCCACTTTTTGGGACATCAGATCCCCTGAAATTAGATTGGTCTCATCCCGGCTGGTTTTTAATAAGGCTTGGAAAATGGGGTTTTCTGCCTGAGCCTATGTGCTGGAATATAGTCTAGCAGGCTGGGTGGTACAGTGGTTAGAATGCAGTATTGCAGGCAAACTCTGCTCACAGCCAGGTGTTCGATTCTGACTGGCTCAAGGTTGACTGGCTCAAGATTGACTCAGCCTTCCATCCTTCCAAGGTTGGTAAAGTGAAGAGTGGACCCTGATTATTGGAGGTAATATGCTGGCATTGTAAACTGCTCAGAGAGTGTTATAAAGCACTATGACGCGGTTTATAAGTCGGCTATTGCTGTTCCCAGGTGGGTGAGCTGCATTCCAGATGACCTAGAGACAATGAAGTTTGTTTGGTTGGGAGGAACAGAGTCAAGATGTTTCACTGAATAGAATAGCAGAGCTGGAAGGGACCTTGTAGGTCATCAAATCCAACCCCTCCCCTACTCAAGCAGGAGACCCTATCTATACCATTTCTGACAGATGGCAGTCCAGTTTCTTCTTGAAAATTTCCAGTGATGAAGCTCCCACAACCTTGGAAGACAATCTGTCCCATGGGTTGACTGTTCTCACTATCAGAAAATTTCTCCTTATTTCCAGGTTGAATCTCTCCTTGACTTCCATCTATTATTCCTGGTCTGACCTTTAGGTGCTCTATAGAAGTTCCTAGAGCAGGGATCTTCAAACTTGGCAAGTTTAAGACTTGTGAACTTCAACTCTCAGAATTCCTCCTCCAGTCATGTTAGCTCAGGAATTCTGGGAATTGAAGTCCACAAGTCTTAAAGCTGCCATGTTTGGTTGGCTGCTGTCAGAAATCTAAGGCAGGAGTCTTCAAACTTGACAGCTTTAAGACTTGTGGACTTCAACTCCCAGAATTCCTCCTCCAGTCATGTTAACTCAGGAGTTCTGGGAGTTGAAGTCCACAAGTCTTAAACTTGCCAAGTTTGAAGACTCTTGTCCTAGAGTGCATCCTTAATGATGCAAATGGTTTGTTTTATCTTGGCAATGTTTCTTTCTATAGGTGAGGAACATAAAAGCAACTGCTTAAAAGAAACTCAAATGTCTGTCTTGGTTTCAAAAATTGTCGGCATAATATCTCCTAGTTGTGTGAAGGATTGGTTTGGGATAATGCTCGGTTGCTATGTCTTTTATTTCTACATTGTGTACTTTATTTCAAGCAGCCCAGATTTATGTAAAAGTTAGAATTTTACTGTTATTCCTTGAAAGTTTTATAGATAATAAAACTCCCCTATCCTTGCCCATCCCCTGCATAGTAGTTAAAAAAAAGAATATTAAAATCCATTAATGGAGAATATTTGCAATGAAACCAAGTTAGAAATTCAGATTTTAAAAGAAAAGCTTCAAAAATGGAGAATATGTTCAGAAACCCACATTACAACAGCCGCTCAAATGGAACTTTTTGTCTGGATTTTCTTTCGTTAAAAAAAATGAAGATTGAATTGGAAAACAGAAGATGTTGACTTGATGGTTGAGAGCGTGTGAAAGTGAAGTAAATTAGAAGCAGTGTGAATCATTCCTCTTTCATTCCAAGGCAGGCCTCACACATAATTTTCTATTACTTGGATGTTTTCACACGTCAGTGTGTTCACATCTTTTCTTTGGAAGTGAGGGTGGGCGGCGAATGGTTGAAAAGCACAGATTTTAATGCACTACCTTCCGGGCATTTTCTCTGCTTACATCTGTCTGCTGTGAAAATGTTTACCTTATATTTTCCTCATTAAAAAAAAGATCATCAAAATGGTTAGAGGATTGGAACAACCATCCTAAGAGGAAATATCAATTCATAATATTGATTTATTCAATTTATACCATCACCTGGGGTCAGGCTACACCCAGGGTACTGAAGACGGATGCCCGTATAAATCAATCAATCACTCAAATATATACATACATACATATATACAATACATACAGTACATATATACAGGGTTCAGTTAAAAATAAAATAGAAAGTAAACCTGTAAAGTTCGGTGCTAGAAATATACAAATATACATATACATGGGAAAAGAAGAAAGAAAATTGCATTGTTTCTCACAAGGTTAGAATTTGCACCTTGCATTATGTAGAGAAGATTTGGGGCCAATAAACATGGATTAATAAATTTAACTCTCAGTTAAACCATGAATTTGGATTTGAGAAATTTTAAATTTAATTTAATTAATATTAAATAATAATAATTAAAAATTAAAAAAATAATAATTAAAAAATGATAAATTAGTTATATTAAAAATAAATTAAATTTAAATGAGTTTAAGTTAGATTGTTTTAAAATGGGTTCAGACAGGGACTCCTTCAAGGGAGATAAAAATCTGAAATCTGAAAAATCTGAAAGGCTCACAATCAAAATTGTGTCCTTCGTGGATACAATTGGGACCCCATATAATGGCTTTCTTTACTGTATAAATCCATAAAGATGCATTTTTAGCCATTAAAACCAATTTGGTCTAGTGAGTGAATTCAAGTCATGCCTTAGCCATGAAAGCTGGCTGGGTGACTTTGGGCCAATCACCAGGAGACTGAATTCTAGTCTTGCCTTAGGTATGAAAGCTGGCTAGATGACTTTAGGTCAGTCAAGAGGAGATTGTGAGTTCTAGTTCCACCTTAGCTGTGAAATTCGGCTGGGTGACTTTCCAACAATCACAAGGAGACTGTGAGTTCTAGTCCTACCTTAGGCGTGAAAGCTGGCTGGATAACTTTGGGCCAGTCATTCTCTCAGCCCGATCCACCTCATTGGGTCCTCGCAGATGAAAAACAAGAGGAGGAAAGTGTATTGGATATGTTCGCCACCTTGAGTTATTTGTAAAAATAATAAAGGTGGGGTACAAATAAATAAAATTAAAATAAATAAAAATTAAAATCATGGATATCGATAGAACGCATTCATGATCCTCTGCTAAGACCATTTTGAAAACTTTTACTCAGCCCCCTGGGGTTATAATTCTGACCCCAACCCTTTTCCAATAAAACAAACAATAACCAAAGGGAACAGAAACCTTTTAATGAGTCTTACGAATCCCCAGTTAAAAGGCTGCTGCAAACTAATTAACTTTGATAAGCACAAACCTTGCCAAAACTGTACGAGACTCCAAGAATCACAGATAAGAAATATTTCACAACATAAGAGTCTTCAAATACCAATTTAAGATACTATAATGTCCACGAGGCTGAGTTTTAAAACATCATTGCTTCCTGCAAAGAATATTTGCTTCGCAGCTGGCTTTTATCTTCTTGAAGGAGGGGCTGTTACCATACAGCCTTGCTCCCGAGTCGCCCGTGCTGTTTCATCTGCTCTTTTCTGCAAGCAATCCTGCACACATGCGCACTTGGCACAGGCTCCTCGGGAACCTCCTCATTGCTGCTGCCAGCCCCCACAATCTCTGAAGGCAGCAGTCCACTCCCTAATGGTCACTCTCCTCAGCCATCCGCACCTGCTGCCAGCTAACCACAACAGTTACTCCTGACACCTTAGTGTAGATTTGTAAGGATAGCTTCCTAGGCACTACCCAGAACCTGATAGCTCAAGGGTATCAAACTCAATTTCATTGAGGGCCGTATCAGGGTTGTGTTTGACCTCGGGGCTGGGGTGGTTGTGCCCAGGGTGGGTGTGGCCAGCTCAACATCACTCCTGTTGGGGGCGCCTGTGGTGGCCCAAGCACTCTGCCAGAAAAAAACAGACCCCCAAGCTCCATTTTCGGCTGCGACGGCCTTTGCAACCCTCTGCCAGCGAAGATGGAGCTCGGGAGAGCTGTGCATGCCCCCCTCCAGCTCCATTTTCACTGGCAGAGGTGCCGCAGCCCAGTCCTTCACTGTTTCCAGGGCAGCCCTGTGGGCCAGATCTAAGCACCCTGTGGGCTGGATCTCTCCAGTGGGTCTTGAGTGTGACATTCCTGTGATAGCTTAATGGTGGGTGGTCACCATTTTGTTTGTCTCCTAGTGGGCTTTCCCAGGCATGATGGGAAATTCTAACTGGATGGAAGTGTCTAACAGGAGAGTTGAGTGTGGGAACCACGCCAAGTACCCCCTCAGCTCATTGTTAATCAATCTATTTGTCTGATGAAGATTTCAGTCTCTCGCCATTTTCAACATCAGTTCTGAACTCCAGGTAATTCTCTCCAGTCTGATGGCATAAATACGGATGTACAGTGAGAGGGTAAATACCAAAATCAATAGCTCAGCAGTTTCATATTTGAGCTAACGCCGGCATGCACACCATCTGGTCTTAGAGATTTATTTTTCCATTTAATCTGTCAATTTACTCTAACTGCTCTTCTTCCATTTGTGTGGAAGACAACATAATAGCACAGGGGAAGGAAAGCCACGGATGCTCAAGCTACTCCCTTTAGCTGCAGAGGCACTGAATTACAGCAGAAAAGAATTTCAGGATAAAGTTGTCCATTTGAAAGGTGTTAGATATCATAGATAAGCACGATTCAGAGGCGGTAGCATCCAAGATAATGTAATATTCAGAACAGGGCTAACTTTCCCCCACTTGGGTGAGATCCAAAATGTTGTAAAGCACCCCGTGCTTAAAACATTCAAGTGTGCTTGCAATGGGATTTTGGGAGATGGGTTTTAGAGATCTTAGCTTTATTCTAATATTGTTTTCTGGCTGCCACAAAGGAGGACAAGCTCTTCTCCAAAGCACCCGAAGGCAGGATAAGAAGCAATGGAGGGAAAGTAAGCAAAGAAAGAACCAACCTAGAAGTAAGGAGAAATTTATCTGACAATCAGTGGAATGACTTGCCTTCGGAAATTGTGAATTCTCCAATACTGGAGGTTTTCAGAAGAGATTGGACCACCATTGGTCCGGAATGATATAGGGTCTTCTGCTTGAGCAGAGAGTTGGACTAGAAGACCTCCAAAACTTCTTCCAACTCTCTTATTCTGACTGAAAGATGTTTGAAGATTTTTGCCTTGTATTATGAGCTGCCCAGAATCACAAGACTGAAATGACCAGGTAGGTAAGCACGTCAATGAAAACATCTCTTTCTCCTGGGCTAGTGTATAAGCTAAGCCTTAACTGGGCTCCTGAAATACAGGAGAAAAGGAGCAAATTGGATCTCCATGGCTCAATTGTAGTTGTAAGTCGAGGACTACCCGTACTAAGAACGATTGATGGGCCAGTGAAGATATATTAAGAACTTACATTCTTGAATGCAGCACATCTGCCTGGAATCCATACTGTATAATGGACATTAATACGATTGAATGAATCCACGAGAAGAGTCCTCCACTCCTCTGCTCACAATAGAATACCTTATGCCCCCAGGCTTGAAATTTTGGACCTGGACAACTTAGAACTATGCTGCTTACGGTCTGAGCTAAGCTTAGTACACAAAATTGTCTGCTACAATGTCCTACCTGTCAATGACTGCTTCAGCTTCAACCACAATAGCACATGGGCAAACAATAGATACAAACGCAAAGTAAACTGCTCCAAACTTGATTGAAGAAAATACGACTTCAGCAACAGAGTGATCAATGCCTGGAACTCACTACTTGACTCTGTTGTTACATCCCCAAACCCCAAAACTTTAACTGTCTACCCTGCATCTCACTCCATTTCTAAGAGGGACATACATAAGCATACCAGCATGCCTGCCGTCCCTGTCCCACTGTTCCCATTTATTCATACTAATTTATTATATGTATACTTATACCTGTTTATGCTTATATGTTTATATGTTATGTTTATACTTATACTTGTTTTCTCATGCATGCTTGACAAACTAAATGAATGAATGAATGAAAGAAAGAAAGAAAGAAAGAAAGAAAGAAAGAAAAAGAAAGAAAGAAAGAAAGAAAGAAAGAAAGAAAGAAAGAAAGAAAGAAAGAAAGAAAGAAAGAAGAGAAGGCTGGCTGACTAGCAGGCAGGCAGGCAAATAATTAAGTAACAGGGTCTCAGTAGTGGAGAGGAAATGAACCCTCCTACAGATGTGAAGACCACAAAGAACACCTTGAGAACTTTTGAGACCGTCTTGATGACACTGAGAGCTCAGAGAAGGACAAATGTGTGCACAGCTGGATTGGAAAGGATAAGGAAGGGGTTTCCAAAGCTAATGCTTTGGAACCAATAGTACCTAAAGCCTCCAATCCAGTCTGTGCAAAAATGGGTTTAAAAACAGACATCAAGAAATTGTTAGCTAATAGACACATCCATAAGAAGAAATGAAAGAAAGCACAGAACAATTATAAACACCATCTGGAGCAGTTTACCTGGTTGGTATCTTTCATCAGCCCATCTGTTCTCTTTCTGTGAGCCACATTGCATGGATAGGTGAATTGAGAATATTTATGGAAGCTTAGTTAGATCAAACAGTTGTTTCTCCAACTGTTTGATTCTAGGGAAGGGAAAGACAATTACATAAACCCATTATTAACCACCTAGCCAAACATTCGGATACTTTAGCTCTGTTTACGACGAACTTAAATGTTAGAAAGTGCTTTTTGGACCATTCCATTGGAAATATTTCAGGCCCAAACTAAGTCCAGTGAATAAAAAGTGTCAGAGATATATTTGTAGTCAGGGGAATTTGTTTAATAGGATGGAATTTCCATTTAAAGGGAAAATTATATGGACTTCTTTCATTCTTATTGGCTCCACACTGTTCCATATAATGCTTTCTAGCTTATTTGCCTGAGATACATACTAGTGGGATTTTTAGATATGCAAATGTTTGTGATGAGTTAGTTCTCAGCTCTCTTTCTGATATGCCTTCTTTACATTATCCATTGGTGCTTTTTTTAAAAAAAATAAATTGAGTCAAACCATCTCCAGAACGGTTCTATAAAATGCAACCTAGCCATGCTAATAATTCAGTGTGACACTGTCATTTCTCTCTTCCTGGATTCAGAAATTATGACAAGCAATGGTTTCCTGAAAAAGCCATACCAGTGGTTTCAAAGCTGAAATGACTTTCACTCATAGCACCAGGTCATGATTTGTTATGTAGAACAATAGAACAATATTTGAATACTTCTATTACACTAAGATATAAACCATGGTTTACACAACAACAAAGAGTGGATATTTATAGAACAGAATATAATTCTTTATTGGCTAAGTATGATTGGACACAGAAGGAATTTGTCTTGGTGCAAATGCTCTGAGTGTACATAATAGAAAAGATACATTCGTCAAGAATCAAGAATCATAAGGTATAACTCTTAATAATAGTCACAGGGTACAATAAGCAATCAAATCATAGTAGGAAACAGTCAATATAAATCATAAGAATACAAGTGACAAAGTTACAGTCATACGGTCATAAGTGAGAGGAGATTGGTGATAAGGATTGATGAGAAGATTAATAGTAATAGTAGTACAAACTTTGTAAATAGTTGGATAGTGTGGAGGGAATTATTTGTTTAGCAGAATGATGCCGTTTAGGATAAAACTATCCTTGTGTCTAATTGTTCTGGTGTGCAGTGCTGTATAGCATTGTTTTGTGGGTAGGAGTTGAAACAGTTTTAGGTCCAGGATGCGAGGGGTCTATAAATATTTTCACAACCTTCTTTTTGATTTGTGCAGTATACAAGTCCTCAGTGGAAGGCAGGTTGGTAGTAATTGTTTTTTCTGCAGTCCTGTACCATTGTATGGTTAAACCAATGAATTCACATTATGATTTAGCACAATGTTTTCATCCAATCAGTATGTTTACAGAGTATCCTGTTAGACCTGCAGTGTGATACCATAAAAGATTGACAATAAAAAACTTGCAGAGTACTTTCTTCAACTCAGTATCATTCTAGTGTATTGCTTGAGTATTTGAAACATTTCTATCCTAATACAAATGGCAAATTCCAGGGTAACACGATACAGATACAGCAAATTCCAGGGTAACACGATTCTTAAAAAAGCTATCCACTGCCATAGCCGAACTTCTAAACATAATCTCTGAAAAATCTTTCAGGACCAGCTCCTTGCCAAACCTATGGTCACTAGACACAGTCATCCCCATCTTCAAAAAGGGAGACCCCAACCTAGTTGAAAATTACAGGCTTATCTCCTTATGCTGTGTTATCTGTAAAGTCATGGAATCAATTATTAACCAATCCATTATCCTCCACTTAGAGACAAGCAACCTACTCTCTAATAAACAATTTGATTTCAGGAAAAAAACTATCCTGTAATCTGTAACTCTTACACTGCAAAAACATATGGACTACACAACTCGATCAGGACAAAGCAATAGACACAATTTACATAGACTTCTGTAAAGCCTTTGATTCAGTGGTACAGAACAAACTACTCCTAAAACTAAAATCTTATGGAATCACTGGACACTTTCATAAATGGATAGCATTCCTGTCAAACTGGCAACAAATGATCAAAACTGGGAGTGTCCTATCAAATTCTGTACCTGTCAACAGTGGTGTCCCCCAAGGCAGTGTTCTAGGACCAACTCTTTTCATACTCTACATAAATGACCTCTGTGATCATATTAAGAGCAACTGCGTTCTCTTCGCTGATGATGTAAAACTATTCAACACCACAGACAATACTGCTACCCTTCAAAAAGACCTCGACTATGTATCAGAATGGTCAAACAAATGGCAACTTCAAATCTCAACAAATAAATGCTCTGTCTTACATATTGGCAAAAAAAATTCAGAAAATATAAGCTGCATAATCAAGACCTTGTTGATGATCCAAACTCATCAACCTTAGAATACTTATCTCTAATGATCTAAGTGCTAGAGCTCACTGTAACTACGTAGCCAAAAAGGCATTAAGAGTTGTTAACCTCATCCTACATAGCTTTTTCTCTGGTAATATCACACTACTAACTAGAGCATACAAAACATTTGCTAGACCAATACTTGAATACAGCTCATCAGTCTGAAACCCACATTACGTATCTGATATTAATACAGTTGAGAAAGTCCAGAAATATTTCAGAAAAAGAGTTCTCCAGTCCTCTACTCGTTGCAGAATACCTTATGCCACCAGACTTGAAATTCTAGACCTAGAAACCTAGAACTATGCCCCTTTCGGTCCGATCTAAGTATAGCATATAAAATTATATATTTCAATCTCCTACCTGTCAATGAATACTTCAGCTTCAACCATAACAATACAAGAGCACACAATAGATACAAACTTGATTGCAGGAAATATGACTTCAGCAATAGAGTGGTCAATGTCTGGAATACCCTACCTGACTCTGTGGTTTCTTTCCCCCAACCCCCAAAACTTTAACCTTAGACTGTCTTTTATTGACCTCACCCCTTTCCTAAGAGGTCTGTAGGAGGCGTGCATAATTGCACCAACATGTCTACCGTCCCTGTCCTATTGTTTCTTTTTATTTTTCTTATATGTATCCTATATGTATCTTATATATATTTCTTACATGTATTTCATGTATTCATAACTATGTTTATATTTATACCTGTTATCTTATAATCACTTGACAAAATAAATAAATAAAAATAAAAATCCCACATGACTTACCACGTGATCCTTTGTTTCAACTGGAAGAACTTTCTGTCTGTCCCTTTTCCTATGCCAGTGATCTTCCCAGCATGGCCAACTTCCTGCCCATTCTCCGAAGCTATCTCCCTCTTCCTATTGCAGTGTGTCAAATACTAAACAAATGCCTCAACATTTGTTGAGACAGACAACATTTTCACATCCAAACGTACTGAGTACCAAATTTGCTGAGTTTTGAAGCTGTCGATTGCTGAGATATCACTGTACCCATATAATTATTAAATTGAAGAGCAAAAATACACATTAAGTATAATCATAAACAATTCAGCTTCCCATAATCTCCCTGTATGGACATATCCTAAATACAAAAATGTTATTTTTTAAAAGGATTTTCTGGTCTTTTTTGGAATCAGGGAAGATTTTACCACCATCAATGAAAAGTTAAAACCTAAAATCTCTATCAGCTAACATAGCTTCCCTCTCTTTCCCTGAATATACTGGCTTTCAGATCATCTTTTTTTCAGGTTATGAAAAAATTCTACATATTTCAAATGTACCAAATGAGAGAAGGCCATGAGGAGAGTGGAATCATACAAGTCAACATGATGCTAATGACAATGAGATTGAAGCTGTGCCTTGCCTTTTTCCTCTCTTCTTCTCCCTCCCACTACCTTGGTCCCAGGAACCAGACTGAAAGATTCTGAGCTAGAAAATTCTATAAAAAGGGAAAAAGAGACTAGAGGCATGCTAAAAATTCATTATGAATTGCAAAATAACAATACGAAGAGAGGACATAGAAAGATTTTGACATCTGGTTATATAGTTGTAGCCATTTATATACCAATACCTTTGTCCAATAATGCTTAACTGGTCCGTTGTTTGAAATCCGTTTCTATATTTCCCCTATCGTTCCTGTTATGAAGCACATCATATTATTTTAGACACATTTCTACAGTGCCTATCTAGTCACTTAGAGTATCGTCTAATGCTATCCAGCCATTATCAAGGAAATGTGAGGATTGTCCCCATTATTCTTATATTAGCATAATGATGGGTTGGATGAATTAAGGACCTCTCCTCATAATTGAATTGAAATGCTGTCATCCAATAACTGAGTCAACAGAAAACTATGCTGGCATGAAATTGGCAATCTTTATAGCCAATTTGTATCCTTCCTCTCCTGCTTAATTCCTAATCATTTTGGGGGAATAAACCATGACATATCTTATATAGGGGAGTGGCTGTTTAAGATGTCAGAAGCAAAGCACAGAAATGCACCTATGGCATTTTAAGCTAGAATGGAAGAATGCCTTTTCATTTGGGTATCCAAAGAGGACAAGAAACGTATTTCTAAATTCCTGTTAACTCTGATATACAGTATATTTTTTACTGCTTCCAAGGGTTTTTTTTTTTTTTAAATTATTTGTTTTGAAGACCAAATAAAATCAAGTGATTCATGAAACTTGCTTGTTTGTTTTGAAGACCCAATGAAAGTAAAAGAAACTTGCAAAACATTTGAAAGTTGAAAAATGTGACGCACCCTGTAAAATATTGAGTGAAATATTAAATTAAATTTTGTAGTATTTTCCATTAGTGTTTCATAAATGGCTCATGAGTTATCGGGAAGAATATCTGAGTTTGTAATTATTCTCTAGTTATCTTTTTTTTTTAAAAATTAATTGTGTAGCTGCTTTTTATCCATTTTGTTTCAAGTTATTTTCATGGCTTGTGTGTTGTTTTTTTTAAAAAAATTCTAGCATAAATGATAAAAAGCATTGAATGGCCTAGAAAACTGCTGAGAATCTTCTGATTGAGTAGGTAAAAAATAGAATAAAACACTCACTCAATCACTCAATCCCTCACTCGCTCCAAGAGAATCATTTCCTAACTTAAAAATCAAAGCTCTATAACTCATAAATATTTCATTTGACTACACCACATTTCAAGCAACATAGGAAATTGGTAGCAATTAATTTCAATTCCTGAGCCATTAGAAATGACTAACTTGAATAGAATTTAAACCTGAAGGCAGAACGTTGAGTTCAAGAGTATTTGTTGTGGTGGGGAAGGGAGGGGGGGGGCACAATAAGGCAGTTTCAACAGCCAACTAGAGCTCTTCTTCTTTGTATGTGCAAGCATCATTTACATACAAAGGGGTGGGGCTTAATTCTCTGCCACAAATTGTTGATTCCCCTTGCAGACTTTCTTAACTGTATTTATATCTCTCTCACCATAATTAGAAGAGTTATCTTAAAGGGGCTTAATTGGAAAATAATGTTAGGAGTGATTGCTGTGATTATAAATGAGTTTTTTAAAGGGTGTTTCCTGCCTTCATCTCCTTTTCACTTTCATTCCTCTTGAAATGAACAATTGTTGGATAGCTACAGCTCAACTGACATCTTGATGTTGCTATTTAGCCTGGTGGGCAAACATTGGATATCTGAAGCCTCATTACACAAGCCCAATATTTGATTATTGTAATATTATCTCCCTTTTTGATATTGCCAACTAGCTCTATACCCGTGCTTCACTATGAAACTATGTGATCAGGCTTAGTTTTGGGGGAAGAAAATAAGGGAAAACAACTGTGCCTCTGCCTAGCAGCATCCATCGGTATTCATCCAGATAGTGTCCTGTCAGTGTGTGAGAGAGTTGAGGGCTGTTTGGAAACGGAGGAAGTATTTGCTGTGTGAGCAAGGAGACAGCAAGGAGCCTGGGTGTGGCTTAGCTCAACTGCTCTGTACTAAAGCTGCTTGGTGCTGGGAAACTAAAACGCAAACGGAAACTCCTCTCCTCTGCTTGTGTTTTGTATTTGGAAGAGATTTCTTTTCAGGTGGGGAGAGAGAGTAGAACTCCTTAGCATCAGAGCATGTTAATAACAATATAGGAAATATTAATGCTCTGATGGTCATTTCGAAAAATCCTTTCTTAGTGAGCACCTAGAAGCCAAGAGGAATGAGCATGTGTCAAATTTCAAGTTTGTAGGCTTTATGGTTCTGGAGATTTTGTGATGATGCATGAGTGGTATTTCATTTTTATATATATAGATTAAAATATACATATATTTTATATTTGCTTAATATCTATCCAGAAGTTCAGAATACACTCTCCTCCAAACTGTACCCTACCAGAGGTGACAAAACTGAATATCCTAGAATTTCTAATGAACATGACCCAAACTAGAGGTACTTCGAGAGCCCATTTGAGTCTAGTGGTTAAATCATCGGGCTACAAAGTGGGAGACTGTGAAGTTCTAGCTCTGCTTTGGCATGAAAGCCAATTGGGTGACCTTGGGCCAATCAATCTCTCTCTTAGCCCACTTTATCTCACAAGGTGGTTGTCATTGTGGAGAAAATAGGAGGAGGAAAATTTGTTGAATATGTTTTCCACCTTGTAAAAATAATACTGGTGTTCCAGTATTTGAGGGGCTGCGACAAAGAAGAGGAGGTCAACTTATTTTCCAAAATATCAGAGGACAGGAGAAGAAACAATGAGTGATTAGAACAAACTAATCGAGAGAGAAACAATCTGGAACTAAAGATAAATTTCCTAACAGTGAAAACAATCAACCAGTAGAATGGCTTGCCTTCAGAAGTTGTGGGTGCTTCATCACTGGAGGCTTTTTAGAATAGAATAGAATAGAATAGAATAGAATAGAATAGAATAGAATAGAATAGAATAGAACAGAAACAGAAACAGAAATAGAATAGAATAGAAATAGAATAGAATAGAATAGAATAGAATAGAATAGAATAGAAATAGAAATAGTAATAGTAATAGAATAAAATAGAAATAGAAATAGAAACAGAAATAGAAATAGAAATAGAAGAGGAATAGAAGAGAAATAAAATAGAATAGAATAGAAATAGAAATAGAAATAGAACAGAACAGAATAGAATTATTTATTGGCCAAGTGTGATTGGACACACAAGGAATTTGTCTTGGTGCAAATGCTCTCAGTGTACATAAAAGAAAAGATACATTTGTTAAGAGTCAAGAATCATAAGATATAACACTTAATAATAGTCATAGGGTACAATAAGCAATCAAATCATACTAGGAAACAGTCAATATACACTGCTCAAAAAAATAAAGGGAACCCCAAAATAAGACATCCTAGATCTGAATGAATGAAATATTCTTATTAGATACTTTGTTCATTACACAGTTGAATGTGCTGACAACAAAATCACACAAAAATTATCAATGGAAATCAAATTTAGCAACCCATGGAGGTCTGGATTTGGAGTTACACTCAAAATTAAAGTGGAAAAAAACACTATCGGCTGATCCAACTTTGATGTAATGTCCTTAAAACAAGTCAAAATGAGGCTCAGTAGTGTGTGTGGCCTCCACGTGCCTGTATGACCTCCCTAAAATTCCTGGGCATGCTCCTGATGAGGTGGTGGATGGTCTCCTGAGGGATCTCCTCCCATACCTGGACTAAAGCATCCCTCAACTCCTGGACAGTCTGTGGTGCAATATGGCATTGATAGATGGAGGAGACATGATGTCCCAGATGTGCTCAATTGGATTCAGGTCTGGGGAATGGGCAGGCCAGTCCATAGCATCAATTCCTTCTTCTTGCAGGAACTGCTGACACACTCTAGCCACATGAGGTCTAGCATTGTCGTGCATTAGGAGGAACCCAGGGCCAACCGCACCAGCATATGGTCTCACAAAGGGTCTGAGGATCTCATCTCGGTACCTAATGGCAGTCAGGCTACCTCTGGTGAGCACATGGAGGGCTGTGCGTCCCCCTAAAGACATGCTACCCCACACCATTACTGACCCACTGCCAAACTGGTCATGCTGGAGGATGTTGCAGGCAGCAGAACATTCTCCACGGTGTCTCCAGACCCTGTCACGTCTGTCACATGTTCTCAATGTGAACCTACTTTCATCTGTGAAGAGCACAGGGTGCCAATGGTGAATTTGCCAATCTTGGTGTTCTCTGGCAAATGCCAAACGTCCAGCATGGTGCTGGGCTGTAAGCACAACACCACCTGTGGACGTTGGGCCCTCATATCACCCTCATGGAGTCTGTTTCTGACCGTTTGAGCAGCCACATGCACATTTGTGGCCTGCTGGAGGTCATTTTGCAGGGCTCTGACAGGGTTCCTCCTGTCCCTCCTTGCACAAAGGTGGAGGTAGCAGTCCTGATGCTGGGTTGTTGCCCTCCTATGGCCACCTCCACATCTTCTGATGTATTGGCCTGTCTCCTGGTAGTGCCTCCATGCTCTGGACACTATACTGACAGACACAGCAAACCTTCTTGCCACAGCTTGCATTGATGTGCCATCCTGGATGAGCTGCACTGCCTGAGCCACTTGTGTGGGTTGTAGACTCTGTCTCATGCTACCACTAGAGTGAAAGCACCGCCAGCATTCAAAAGTGACCAAACCATCAGCCAGAAAGCATAGGAACTGAGAAGTGGTCTGTGGTCACCACCTGCAGAACCACTCCTTTATTGGGGATGTCTTGCTAACTGCTTCTGCTTTCCACCTGTTGTCTAGTCCATTTGCACAACAGCATGTGAAATTGATTGTCAATCAGTGTTGCTACCTAAGTGGACAGTTTGATTTCACAGAAGTGTGATTGACTTGGAGTTACATTGTGTTGTTTAAGTGTTCCCTTTATTTTTTTGAGCAATGTACATCATAAGGATGCAAGCAACAAAGTTACAGTCATATAGTCCCAAGTGGGAGGGGATGGGTGATAAGGAGTGATGAGAAGATTAATAGTAATAGTAATGCAGACTTTGTAAATAGTTGGACAGTGTTGAGGGAATTATTTGTTTTAAGAAGAGACTGGACAGTCACCTGTTCTGAAATGATATAGAATCTCCTGCTTGAGCAGTGGATTGGACTAGAAGACCTCCAAAATCCCTTCCAGCTCTATTCTGAATTTGAAATTTGAAGAGAAGCCATCACTCCTTCTTCAAACTTCACCTTCAAGAAAAAGCCAGGCTGCCTTATATCCTGTCAGCATGTTACAAACATGAGCCACCCTGTGTGCCAACAGATCGTTTCCCCAACCATCTGATGGCCAATGTTCAGAAGTGTTGCTGTGATAGGCAGCTGGAAAGGACCAATCATTTTTTTTTTTTTTGCAGACTGTAAAAGTTTGGCATGATGATGCTTGTTTTTGTTTGTTTTTGCTAAGAATGATTTTACCCATCTGCCTAAGATAATTTTGATTCTCCTTTGTAAGGTAAAGATAAATCTGTTAACGTTCAGGGGACTAATGTCTTCACAGGAGGAATGGAGGTGAGAACAATGCTTCTGATGCTTCGGGGCGATATTTTTAACCATGCTTATTATTATTAGATTGATTTGCACAGCTTTTCTGTTTGCTTACACTGACTTGCTTGCACACATTTTTAAAGGCATCTGGAGTCTTTCACATAAAAGCCTTGAGTGACTAGGAAGATTAGAATGAATTCAAGTATTCTTCACCCAGCCTGCTAAATTCTTAACAGCAGCATATTTTTCTGACTTAAAATGGCTCACAGAAAAGGAAAAAACAAACAAACACACAGACACATACACCAAACCCACATCTGTTTCGCCCACATTGATTCACTGCTTGGGTGTTCTTCTCTACCTCCCAGCATTAGGAGAAATGGGGATAGTTTCAGCCAGACAAGTTGAAAGAAACGAAGCAGGAAACATCCTTGGATCATATCTTTTATATTCTTTACAAAAAACAGAGAGGTAACAGAGCTGGGACAATAGCACACTTAGGCTTATATACCACTTCACAGTGCTTAACATCCCTCTCTAAGTGGTCTACAGAGTCAGCATGTTTTCCCCACAACAACCTGGGTCCTCATTTTACTGTCCTCGGAAGGATGGAAGGCTGAGTCAACCTTGAGCTGGTCAGGATCGAACGGTCGGCAGTCGGTAGAATTAGCCTGCAATACTTCATTTTAAGTACTGCACCACCAGTGCTCTGGGAGAGACTGTTAATGGCATCTTGAAAACCCATTGGAATCAAGCTAGAGATAATTTGATTGAGCAGAAAATCATGTTCATTTACGGGCATCTTCGGAAAGGGGTAAACATCTCCAAGACAATTGTGGGATATCACCATCAAACCCCATCTTGTTCGTGACCTCTCACTCCTCTCTATTCCATGCTACTATTTCAGATTAGGACATTGATAAGTCAGACTGAGTAATGATACACTGGTAATCCTCAACTTATGGCCACAATTTACCCCAAAGCTTATATTGCTAAGCAAGGCATTTAAAAGGGACGCAGTGGCTTAGTGGCTAAGACGCTGAGCTTGTCAATCAGAAAAGTCAGCAGTTCGGTGGTTCGAATCCCTAGCACAGCATAACGGAGTGAGTTCCTGTTACTTGTCCCAGCTTTTGCCAACCTAGCAGTTTGAAAGCCTGCAAAAAGGTGCAATTAGAAAAATAAGGACCACTTTGGTGGGAAGGTAACAATGTTCCATTCGCCTTAGACATTCAGTCATGCTGGCCACATTAACATGGAGACGTCTTCGGACAGTGCTGGCTCTTCAGCTTTGTAACAGAGATGAGCACCACCCCCTAGAGCTGGAAACAACTAGCATGTATGTGCGAGGGGAACTTTTACCTTTAAAGCAAGACAATTGTTAAATGACTTTTGCCCTATTTTATGACTTTTCTTGCCACCATTGTTAAACGAATCACTGCAACTGTTAAATTAGTAAGACAGGTGTTAAGTGAATCTGGTTTCCCCATTGACTTTGTTTGTCAGAAGATCTAAAAAGGGGACGCCATGACTCCAGGACATTGCAACCATCACAGATATGAGCCAGTTGCCAAGCATCTGAATTTAGATCATGTGACCATGGGGATGCTACAATTGTAAATGTGAAAAATGGTCATGTCCATTTTTTCAGTGCCGTTGTAACTTTGAATGGTCACCAAAGGAACAGTTGTAAATTGAGGACTATCTATATGGGGGAATTGGCTTTACTCCTGAAGATATTTAGAACTGGTAAGAGTGAAGCTCTCATTCTTAATGAGAAATTGTGGAATGCAATGATTAATGATTAAAGAGTTGAATTGGGATTGTGATAATTTGGAACCCACTGACTGGGTTCCCATTGACTGACTTCATTATATCTTTATTGAGACAAGGGTAAACTGAGGGAAGATCCCCATGAGTTCTAAGTAGGAATCTGGGATTGAAATGTAATCATAATTACTAATATCACCTATTATACTTTCTGCAGAGAACTTCAACTATTGGGTAGCTTAAACATTTTAATAAATAATAAGATGATTTCCCCATGTCTAGCAATACACACTGTAATCATTGGTTGGGCATAGTCTACCATGCTGTTTGTCTTCTTTCTGCAACAACTTTGGATATGCAATTATTGGTAGATAGTTTTGGCTTACTCTACCCTTCTTCCTTAAAGGCTGGGTCACCAGTAGCTCTTAAGTGACTCAGACAGAACTTCAGTTTTACTAAAACTTAGTGAGATATCAGATTAACCAATTTCATTGCTGAGATTCTCCTATTTAAGAGGAGAACATCTATTCCTTTCTCATAATAGTTCGGACTTGCTGAAATCTGTCATGACATCTAGAAATAAGATTATCATTTCTAGTGAGACCAGTAAAATAAATCTTTATTGTGCAAAAGTTCTTTGACCAAAACATTAGAGAAGAACATTACATAAACAATTGGTGGAAGGTCTTCAGTTTCAAAACAATTCATGAACAAGTTTGAGATCAACATTTAACATAAGGTATCGTTGAATGTGCTATGTTGTTTGGAGCTTACATTTTAAGACACTTCGATTACTTTCTGTGAAGTCAGACATAGTGGGCTTTCAAAATGAAGATCTCTGAAAAATCAACATGCCTGTGTGTACCCAGACCTTCATATATGCTGACTTTTTCATAAGAATTCCCTTTTTATAGTTGAAAACTTGTCCCTCATGGAACATCTCTTGTTCTCAATTTTTAAAAAAATCTGTTTGATTTAATCTGTTTGATCTAAGTATAGTATATAAACTCATACATTGCAAGGTCCTACCTGTCAATGAATACTTTAGCTTCAATCATACAAGAGCAAACAATAAATACAAACTCAAGGTAAACCGCACCAAACTTGATTGCAGGAAATACGACTTCAGCAACAGAGTGGTCAATGTCTGGAATACTCTACCTGACTCAAACCCCAAAAACTTTAACCTTAGACTGTCTACTATTGACCTCACCCCTTTCCTAAGAGGTCTGTAGGGGGCGTGCATAAGAGCACCAACGTGTCTACCATCCCTGTCCTATTGTTTCTTTTATTTTTCTTATATGTATCCATTTCATGTATTCATAACTATGTTTGTACTTATACCTATTATCTTGTAAGCAATTGACAAACCAAATAAAATAAAATAAATAAATAAAAATTATAGCCCAATTAGCTGCATTGTATTCATTACTTTCCAGAGTTGTCACACCATCAATCTCCTCAGTTTAATTACTCTGCCATGTATGCTCTGTCACATGTGTACTCTTGGACAATCCAGTTTTTATTAAACGGGACAAACATAGAGCCAATTAACAGAATAACAGAGTTGGAAGGGACCCTGGAGGTCTTCTAGTCCAATCCCCTGCTTAGGCAGGAAACCCTACACCATTTCAGACAAATGGTTATCCAATATCTTCTTTAAAATTTCCAGTGTTGGAGCATTTACAATTTCTGGAGGCAAGTAGTTCCACTGATTAACTGATCTGTCAGAAATTTCTCCTTAGTTCTGAGTTTCTCCCCTTAATTGGTTTCCACCCATTGCTTCCTGTCCTGCCCTCAGGTGCTTTGGAGAATAGTTTGACTCTCTTTTCTTTGTGGCAGCCCCTGAGATTTTGGAACACTTTTTTTTTTTGCTATTATTCTGCAAAAGATAAAAATGGGCATCTGTCCCCAAAAGCATCTCTTGATCTTCTTCGCTATTTCCCCCTAATTTTGTTTTCTTTTTATGACCCTGTCATCCCTTTATTTGGAGTAGAGTCAGGGCAACTGAATGGAGCTCAGCATTTACTGGCCAGATGCCCTTCCTGAAGCCGCTGCAGGGTTCACAGCAGATATTTTCTCTTTGTGCCCCGATAGAGAAATACCTGCCACTGCTTAGGATCAAATTCTCAACCTTTGGAGTGGAGGTGAGCATTTTCACCTCTAGATCACCATGTCGCTCAGTTATTTTCTTCTGATAAACAGTTTGATCTCCTAAACACCTTCATTTCATTCATTGGGTAGCAAGTTTAAAGTGCCATTGAAGTTTGAGGTATATGGAAATACAGGGAGATCAAACCAACTTAGCAAACTTACTTACTAAAGATATAGGAATGCTATATCAGGGAAATTAAACTGGGTGCCGAAGAGATTTCCTCATATCAACCTCCTTTCTTAGGATCAATAACAATCTAGTTGTTTGTTTAAGGTGATTGAGGGTCCCCATTGGTTAAGTTTGTTTTTATAGTTAGTTATGATCTTTTAATAAAGTACTTTTTTTCCTTTTTTTGTGTGTTTGTAGACCACCCAGAGTTGTTAAGGGCAGCACAGAATTGCATAAATAAATAAATAAGAAGGCCAGAGATCAACAAAAAATGTAGACTGAAAGACCGGATATTTACATGCATGCCCAAACACATAGAGACACATGTACACATGGCTAACACATGATTATACAACTGCGAGAAAACCACCTTATGAAAGTATTTCTAAAGCAAATCTGCTTTGCAATGGAAGGAGACCGAATCGAAGAAAAAACAGCTTTTTTTGAGTACCCTATGGCAGATGATCCAATGGTTTTTATCACTTGAGGAGGGAGAAGCAATAGAAGGACGCATGGCAGCAAGAGACTCTGCCCAGGATATTTGTACTGTATGTCCTCACCAGAGGTGGTATTCAGCCAATTCTGACCAGTTCTGAAGAACCAGTGGCGGAAATTTTGAATACAAAGGAGAACCGGCAAATCCCCCCTCTGACTGGCCCCGCTCTCATCTATTATCTGCCCCTCATTGAGTTTCAGCTGATCGGCTGGGTCTTCTTTGGTTGCCCTGCACAGGAGAACGGAGCTGGAAAGCAGGATAGTGGGGTGGGGAGGGAATGGGGATTTTGTAGTAAGCTTCCCCCAGGAGTGGGGAGGGAATGGGGATTTTTGTGATACAAAACAAAAAGGGTGGGATACAAAACAAACACAGTCACAGAAAACAGGTGAAGCCTCCTTCAGTTTGCTTCCAAGCTCCGAATATCTTTGATGGCAGGAAAAAAAATAAAAACTCCCACACAGTTACATGAAGAAGAAAAAAAGTAACACAAACCAGGCAAGATAAAGGCTGGAGGATGTCCACAGATAACACACACTGGGAAGGATGCCAAAGTCAGAGAAATTAGAGGTATTTACACGATTTGTTTCCAGCATTTGCCAGTACGCAGGTCCAAACTCTTATCCAGTTGTCACAGCTGCAGCCCATGAAGAGGATCAAGGCCCTCTCCTCCTGAGGAGACCACGTCTCTCCCTTATCCTCTCCTCCCTGCGTGCCCTAGGATGGATAGGGGATGGGCCTGGGTCCTCCTCTGACTGCCCAGCTGGCTTCTGCCCTTCCCCAGCCTCCGCCACAACCTCCGGAGCCACATTTCTACTCCCTGTCGGCTGTTCCTCCTCAGTCTCCACCAGGGCACGACAATTTTGCAGTATCCTTCCCCTGCCATGCCCACCAAGCCAGGACACACTCACCAAGTCACACCATGCCCACCAAGCCACGCTCACAAATCTGGTATTTTTTTAAAAAAAATTGAATACCAGCCCTGATCTTCACCATCCTGTCAGAATAACAAAGTTGGAAGGAACCTTGGATGTCCTCTAGTTCAATCCTCTGCTCAAGCAGACCTTATACCACTTCAGACAAGCAGTTATCCACTGTCTTCTTAAATCTTCTGAACTTCAACTTCTGAAGGCAAGCTCTTCCACTGATTAATTATTCTGTTAGGAATTTTCTCCTTATTTCTATGTTGCTTTTCTCCTTGATTAGGTTCCCACCCCATTGCCTCTTGTCCTGCCTTCAGGTGCTTTGGAAAATAGCTTGACTCTCTCTTCTTTGTAGCAGCCCCTTAAATATTGGGACACTGCTATCATGTCACCCCTAGTTCTTCTGTTCATTACAGTAGACATACACAGTTCCTGTAAGCATTATTTGTGTGTGTTAGCCTCCAGTCCCTTAATCATATTTATTGCTCTTCTCTGCACTTTTTCTAGAGTGTCAACATCTTTCTTATATCGTGGTGACTGGATGCAATATTCCAAGTGTGGCCTTAACAAGGCATTGTAAAGTGATCTTGATTGTATCTCTCTGTTAATGCAACCTAGAACTGTGTTGATTTTTTGGGCAGCTGCAGCACGCTGCTGGCTCATATTTAAGTGATTGTCCACTAGGACTCCAAGAACCTTCTCACAGTTACTACTATTGAGCCAGCCTATCATCATCTTAGGCTGATGGAGTAGAACCACATTAAGGAACAAACATATTCAGGTCCAACTGTATTTTGGTTTTTCTATGAGTTTCTAGTCAATGGCATCTGGGAGGAGAATTCTGGGTTCAGGTGCTCCATGGTGGCGCAGTGATTAGAATGCAGTACTGCAGGCTACTTCGGCTGACTTCTGGCTGCCAGCTATTTGGCAGTTCGATTCTCACCTCAAGCTTGACTGAACCTTCCATCCTTCTGAGGTTGGTAAAATGAGGACCCAGATTGTTGGGGGCAAGATGCTGACTCTGCAAATTGCTTAAAGAGGGCTGTAAAGCACTGGGAAGTGTATATAAGTCCAAGTGTTATAAATATTTACAGGCCAGTCCCCACCGGCCAGATTTAAGCATCCCACAAGCCAGATCTGGCCTATGGGCCTTGAGTTTGACACCCCTGACTTAGAGAGAGCTGTATAAAATACTAAGAAGTGGTATTTAAGTCTAAGTCAGAGTTCTTCAATGTTTCCAGCTTTGTGGACCAGCATGGGGGGAGGGAGAGGGGATGGATCCACATGTGCTTGCCCACTGTTCATGCAAGTGAGGATGTGTGTGTGCATGCACATGTTTGCTGGTGTTACTGAAGCCCAGTTGTAAGTTCTTCATGGCTCACTAGTGGGCCATAATCCACAGGTTGGGGACCCCTGGCCTAAGTCCTATTGCTAAGTGCAATCTTACTTTGTAGGATTTGTGGTGCTGATGCTGCCAGTTGCACAATTCCAGAACACTTTCACTTAGGTATTATATTATGGTTAATGTGGTGTAGGAAAGTAGCACCCACCCCTCTCTTAGAAAAATAAAATATCCCAGGAAATATTAAAAAGACAGAATATTTTCCCTAAAAGGGAAGTAGAAACTCAGAGAGGCAGAAGCTCACCTCCACATCTTTGTTAATGGGTGGGCCATTAAGTCCTGGGCCAGAGTATTCTACATAACAAAGGCCTCTGCCCATCTCACCACCTGGCCTGGGAAGATTGCATCAGCCAGCACTCAGGTGAAGCCGTGTGGTCTAGACAAAGCCTACAAAGTTAGCTAAGACCCCGCCTCCTGGGAGTCTGACAGCCAATGGGATGCATTTCTTACACAGGAACAGGAAACACTAAGGTGGGGCCCAACAGAGGGTATAAAACTAAGGGTCTTTTGGCATCTCAGCCCTCCCTTCTTTTCCTTCACCCAACATCTTGAAGCACATGATCGTCCTTTTCACTTTGGAGCTCCAAGCCATGTGGTCCTGTCCATCATGAAACCATCTTTTCAAACAGCCTCCATGTTTCCAGTGTCTTTTCCCCCACTTGGAACTGAACCCAGAAGGATATTTCTTCCAACAGTGGTCAACGAGAGAGAAGATCCTCACAGATAGTCACTACCTGCCCAGATGACCCAAGAAGTCTGAAACTGTTCTCAAAAAACAAAAAAACAAAAAACCAGCTGCTTGATATTAAATCTACTCCCTCACTTGCTTGCTTGCTTCTGCATTAGTTCATTTATTCATCCCCAGCCCTCCATTACGAAATGGACATCAATTTCAAAAATGAGAAAGATAGTTTGAACTGTTGGCAGCTCTTTGATCTCAAGGCGAGAGAGAGAAAAAGATTTAACTTGTCAAATAAGCTCAATTTTCAAGTGCTTAGCTCTTCCACCGAATCTTCTAAATTAAAGCAAGACACTTAAGAATGATGAAACCAGTACTAAATATGGAAGTTCCCATTAAAAAGCCCCCCCCCACTTATCACTCTGTTCCTGAGTGCAGAGATGGAAAGGACTACTAAGATCAAGAATGAGTTATTCCTTCCCACAATCATTGTCCTCCTCCTCTTCCTCCTCCTCCTTTCATGGCTTTTCTCCTAATCTGGAAAGCTATCTGGAATCAGTCAAATCAGAGCTTTGGAAAAACCTGGGCTATTCAGAAAATTTTCTCCTATCATTTCTTATTCAATGTGATGAACAAGAATTTGTTTTTGCAATTTCTCTCAAAGAGAAAAGTATTTAGACTAAATTCTCATGAGCGCTTTTGTTGCTATTTAGTTATGAGATTGCCAAGGTGTGAAAATATGTGCTCCATGTTTTTCATTTTAGATGTATCCTTCCAGTTGTCTGCAGCTTTCCTTGATTCCCAAGGAGAGGTTTTTGAAATGGGGAGTTGATTTACATTTAGAAAGTTTGACCAATAATGGTGGGAGGAGAAGGAGGGGAGAAGAAGGAGAAGAAGAATAGAAGAAGAAGAAGAATAGAAGAAGAAGAAGAAGAAGAAGAAGAAGAAGAAGAAGAAGAAGAAGAAGAAGAAGAAGAAGAAGAAGAAGAAGAAGAAGAAGAAGAAGAAGAAGAATTTATTTATTTTACTATTTTAACATGCTGCTTTCCTGAGCCTCTAAACCAGGAATGTCAAACTCACGGCTTGTGAGCCACATCCATCCTGGGCTGGGCCCGCCCCTGCCCAGTTTAGCAAAGGGGGAAAAAGTCCTGATATGTTACATGACGATGCCATGATGACACAAGTTTGACACCCCTGCTCTAAACCATGCCTGTTTTTCACATTCAGTGACATGCCCACAATGGTATGACATTGGATCCATCTGCTTGGATTAAATGGCCTTGTTCTTTGTTTGCCTTTGAATCAGGTAACATGTCTGAATCAAAGGTAGCAGCTAGGAGTCAGGTGCCAAAGCCAATCATCCTGAGAAAATAACATGTCAGATGTAAAGGATACAGTGGGTGATAGACTGGGAAGGTAGACCAGATTAGGATACTAACATTATGAATGCTTTGTTGTTGTTGTTGCTGCTGTTGAGTCACTAAGTTGTATCTGACTCTTTGGCAATGCCATGGACCATAGCACTCCAGGCCCTCCCAGTCCTCCATTGTCTCCTGGGGTTTGCCCAGATTCATCTTCATTGAGTTGAAGACACCATCTAACTATCTCATCCTCTGCTGTCCCCTTCTCCTTTTGCCTTGCATCTTTCCCAACATCAGGGTCTCTTCCAATGAGCCTTCTCATTAGGTGTCCAAAGTATTTGAGCTTCAGCTTCAGTATCTGTGATGCCAAAGAATGAATGCAAATACTACTTTATTATAAGATTACAATGAAAGAATCTTGTAAGTCTGGATGGTCCTTCCCATTCCCTTTATCTTTATGAAAACTAAGATGACTTAAACTCGTGATGCTTTCTCCAATTACATTTCTACCCAGTACTCAAATTACTTCTGTCTCTCTATTGTTCTGGTGGTGGGTCTTCCTCCAATTCCTCAAGGTTACTCTTACATCCCATTATAGGAAGCATATTATGTGCCAGGTGAACAAAGCATCATCAATGCAATGATAACATCAGAGTTCAGAAAGGCCTTGGTGAAATAGAAGAGGAAGAATTTTGAGGCTTTTGTATTAGTTAAACTTTACCTCAAATGCCACGTTCAGCGGTATGAAGTAGCTTCCACAAAAGACAAATCCATATAGCACCAGAAATATCCCTTCTAAATAATGTATAATTTCAAACAAAGAAAAATGAAAAGAACCGATTCTAATTCTGAGACCTCATTTTGTACTCCATTTTGGGTTCTCTGCTTTTAAAAAAGATTTCACACAAAATAGAAGAAGTTCAGTGAAGCTCAAGAGTCTTGTTGATCAGAAAAGTGCAAACAGAATCTGTAAAGAGAATTGGAAAGAACTGGGGTGGATGGGTGGGAAGTTTAGTTCTGAAAGTTCAAAGAATTCCAAGAAGCCTGATAGTCAGGCATAAGGAAACAAAGAGGTTGAAAGAATTGGGAAAGTTTAGCCATGAAAAGATAAAACTGAAGGAGGATATGGCAGCAATCTTCAAACACCTGAAAGGACTTCACACAGAAGTTGGTTAATGCCTCTTCTCCAGTGTTCCAAACTAAGGCATAAAATAATGGATTTCAGCTGCAACATTTCCTAACAGGAAAACCAGTTGCAGATTGGAACCAACTATCCAGAGATGTGGTGGATTACACAACCTCATCGCTGGATGAGATCACTTGCTGTGGATGCTTTCTTTCCGCTTATTCCTGGGATTTGGACTTGATATCCTCAAGATCTTTTTGAACTCAATGTTTTTCTCTGGCTTCTTCCTGCTGAGAAAGTGAACTAATGAATAGAATCGACCAATGATATCAATCAATCAATCAATGGAACAGAAGTTGCCCTTGGAAGTTGTGGGAGCACCATCACTTGAGACTTTCAAGAAGAGATTGGACTCCCATCTGTCAGAAATGGTGTAGGATCTCCCGCTTGGGCAGGGGGTATATAAATCTAAGTGGTATTGCTATTGCTATTCTATATTCCCAGAATTGCCCGAGAGCTTTGTATTGGCATTAATAGTTTTTGCTATTATCTTCCCCTTGATTGTAGACATTATTCCATTAATACAATGATAGACTGAAGAGTTATAAATATATTTTCTGTGAAGCTTTTATACATAGAGAGCAACGAGCAGTATTGGTAATACATTCCTAGATGCATAGACCCAAATATTAAAATTGTATTTTATCTTAGCAATAAATGCACTGAGGCCAAGATTAGTTCTTCAACCTATCTGAATGTATCTGTATTCTTGGTAATGTTTCATATTTTTTTAACCAAACCACAACTACATTTTAGATTGCCTGCACAGTGATAGTATGCAGCCTAATATCCTGTTACACTTGTTTTAGTAAGATTAATTGGGGTTGCCTAATAGGTACAATGGTGTATTCTGCCAATCAAACTATTAATTTTTTTGCAGGTTTGAAAAGCTAATATTGCAGAGAAATATGAGATGGTACTGATGCAATAAAAAATAAATCATAAAGGATGATTGGGGATATATGATTAATGGATTGTGTAAGCTGTTGAAAAGGAGGTGAATTTTGAAATTTCAAGCATTGTCTTTTGGTTGGACTATAATGGTTTTAATGGTAATGGTTTTGAGAAAATATATCCATTTATTTTTCTTACCTATTCAGTTAGTATTTTTTTTAAAAAAAAACACAATGCATAGATTTTTATTTCCATCCCTACCAAGTAGCTTCTTCCTCCCAGCTCATATATGTACATATATACATACTGGTAGTCCTTGACTTACGACCATAATTGAGCTGAAAATTTTCTGTTGCTAAGCAAGATGGTTATTTTAAGTGTGTTTCCCCCCATTTTATGATCTTTCTTGACATAGTTGTTAAGTGAATCACTGCAGTTGTTATAGTTGTAGCACCATTGTTAAGTGAATTGAACTTCTATTGACTTGGTTGTCAAGGTCAGGTGATCGCATGACTTTGGGACATTGCAACCGTCATAAATAAGAGCCAGTTGCTAAGCGTCCAAATTTTGATCACGTGGCTATGGGGATGCTGCAATAATTATAAGTTGCAAGTCTCTTTTTTCAATGCTGTTGTATCTTTAAATAGTCACTAAACGAATGGTTGAAAGTCAAGGACTATCTGCATAGTTTTTTTTTTTTAAATGGGAATGTATTGGTGAAAGAGGAATGCATGCCATCAACAATCTTCCTCACCCAATTTTCTCCTCATGTCTGCAGAATTTCATAAGCCAAAAAGGCTCTTATAATAAAATGTGAGAAGTCATTAACTTTATCTCAAAGCAATTTTCAATTATGAAAAATAGAATTTAAGGGAAGGTGGATGGAGAAGATGCAAGGAGGCAAGGTGTCTTTGAGGATGACAGAAATCACAAATGACTGACATCTTCTCACTTGTCACTTGGAATCACTTTCACACATTAGCAGAAAATATATATAACTTAAGTGAGGCATGGATCATCTGCTGTCAGCAGATGACAGGAAGAAGAAGGGAAGCAAGGGAAGAGATGCAATTGGGATTTCCAGGGAAATATGCAGGAATAATCCCACCACTTTTCTATGAGGCCCAACTAACTTCTCAAAATATAAGCAGTGAAGTGTAGGGTTTTAGGCTGTGAACATAAAGAGTTACACACAGTTCGGAGTTTGAAGGAAGTATGAGAAAGAAATTCAGAATAATCCCACGTTAGTTTTAGTTAGCATAACATGAGAAAGAAAGAAACTTGGACAGGATTTCAGGATTCTGTCTTTACTCCCTACAATAGTGTTCCACCATCTTGAGAACTTTAAGATACGTGAACTTCAACTCCCAGAATTCTCCAGCCAGCCCTACAACAATAAAACAACATCCCGGGAATCCCTTTGATGCTCCTTTCTTGGTCTGGTTAACCTCAAATTGCTGATCATCCCATGTTTTTAGTTCCAAAATTAATCTGTGTCTCAGATGTGGCAGCTGATGCCTCCACATATAAGGGAATGACCCTCATGTAGACTTTGGAAAGATCCATTTCTGTCCCCATCTTTCCCAAAGAAACCAACCATAAAAGAGGAGGGGGTCAATTTATTTTCCAAAGCACCAGACAAGATACAATTGATGGAAACTAATCAAGGAGAGAAGTTACTTGGAATTAAGAAGAAACTTCCCAATAGTGAGGACAATTAACCAGTGGAACAATTTGCATTCAGGAATCGTGGGAGTTCCATCACTGGAGGTTTTTAAGAAGAGACTGGACAGCCACTTGTCTGAGATGGTACAGGTTCTCCTGCTTGAGCAGGAGGCTGGACTAGAAGACCTCCAAGGTCCCTTCCAGCTTCTATTCTACTCTACTCTACTCTACTCTACTCTACTCCTAACATTTCACAAACTTGGCCATATTGGGCAAAACTACTGGAAACTAGTTCAGCATGAAGTTGTAAACATATACCATTTTGTTAAAAAATATCCTTGGGGCCAATAAGGAACTGACAAGTATTATTGAGAGGGAAGAAATCTGGAGGTTTCTGTGTTGATTTGCAGTATGCCAACTTCTCATTTAATATTTTTAATTACAATAGTATTTAAAGACATTAAAATCCAGTGGGTCAGGAAACTTGATGGCTGGCAAAGGAAGGGACTGTAGGTTCTTCATTACCTGCTCTTCTTGTAAAATATTCATAAAATATAAATATAAACTATTCCATATAGACATATTGCATCCAGTTTTGGTTGCCACGGTAAAAATAAAGAAATTGAGACTCTAGAAAGAGTGCAGAGAAGAGTAACAAAAATGATTAAGGGACTGCAGGCGAAAATCTATAAAGAACAGTTGCAAGAACTGGATATGTCTAGTTTGATGAAAAGAAGGACTAGGGGAGACATGATAGCAGGGTTCCAATGTCTCAGGGGCTGCCCCAAAGAAGAGGGAGTCAAGCTATTCTCCAAAGCACCTGAAGGCAGGACAAGAAACAATGGATGGAAACTAATCAAGGAGAGAAGCAACTTAGAACTAAGGAGAAATTTCCTAACAGTTAGAACAATTAATCAGTGGAACAACTTGCCTCAAGAAGTTATGGGTGCTCCAATACTGGCGTATATTATTTATTTTTTGGGGACATCTTCATGTGCCACAGTAGGCAGGATCTTCAATGAGTTATTTCCTACCAGCATGAGACAAGACAACTGTTTTAAAAATATTTTAATATTGCATTTATTATCAGCAATTTTTGTACACCAAACACACCTTCCCGGGCACTTCCTTTTCTTGCTTGATTAAATGCATCTTTAGCTAATTTGCTTTTTAAAATCTTGCTCATGAGTTTGTGAAATGCCATGCTCCTAATAGAATGATCCAAGTGGTTCATTTACAAAGTTGCAATGGCCAAACATGGTTGCATCTCCTCTGTTTCCTTGTGTGGAAAGAAGTTTTAAGGACAGAACTGCAACTTCGTTTCCTGAAGAAGAGAAAGCCCTGAAGATTCTTGGCATATATGCAAGATTAATTTTATTTTCAGCAAAGCATAAATGGGAAATATGCCTGCATAAATACCGATAGTCCTTGACTGACTATTGCAGAATGTCCATTGCTATCAGGCATTTATTAAGTGAGTCATGCCCATTGTTTTTACCTTTCTGCCATACTTGTTAAGCAAATCACCCCAGTTGTTAAGTAAATGTGGTCATTAAACAAATCTGGCTCCCCCATTCACCTTGTTTGACAGATGCTGGACGGGAAGATAGCTGTCAACCATCCCATTGGCATACACAACTCCTGGGCCATTTTTGTTACCCAGAGTAAAACTTTACTGATAGTTCCATATAGGCATAGAAGAAGCAAAGCCAGTTCTAAAGTTTTGGTGCAAAGCCCACCAACAAAGGTAGTATTTGGCAGATTCTGACCAGTTCTGGAGAACCGGTAGCAGAAACTTTGAGTAGTTTGGAGAACTGACAAATACTACCTCTGATTGGCCCCACCCCTATCTATTCTTTGCCTCCTGAGTCCCAGCTGATCGGCTGGGTCTTCTTTGGTTGCCCTGCACAGGAGAGCAGAGCTGGAAAGCAGGTTAGTGTTGTGGGGAGGGAATGGGGATTTTGCTGTAACCTTCCCCTGCCATGCCCACCAAGTGATGCCCACACCCACCAAGCCACGCCCACAGAACCAGTAGTAAAAAATTTTTGAATCCCACCACTGCATAGTAAAACCCACTTTTCATTCACTGGACTGCCAGTGTCCATTGTCCACCAATTCAGGTTAAGCAAATAGCACTTCATTTTATATACTGCATCACAGTGCTTTACAGCCCTCTCTAAGTGGCTTATAGAGTCCGCTTATTGCCCCCAACATTTTTGTTTTGGGAAAACAAGTCTGCACCTTTTGAAAGTTTTCAGTGTCTGACCTTGGAGATGCGAGATCTTCTCAAGCTGCAAATGGCTCACCTGCTCACCTGTTCTCCCTCCCAGCTTCCCACACATTCCAATCAGGGTTGGGCTTCAAAAATTTTAGCAACAGGTTCTCTGCCCAGTTGCTGGATGGGCATGGCCTAGTTGGCCTCTTGCATCACGGTGGGTGGAGGGCATTTTTGCTCTCCCTGGGCTCTGGAGTGTCTCTGGAAGCTGGACATGGGCCCATTTCTGGCCTTTCTGAACTTCCGGAAGGCCCGTTTTTCACCTTCCCTGAGTTTTCATGTGCATCCTGCACTTACCTGCATCCAAAACAGGCCTTGTGGGGACTCCTGGGAGGGGAGGAGCAGAGTGGGCGGGGCCAGCTAGGAGTGGGATTTGGGGGTGCTCCAAACTGCACAGAATCTTAGCTAAGGGGTCTCCCAAATCCCTGCAAAACCCCAGCAGCCCACCCGATTCCAATCATACACTTCCCCCTTCCCTTAGCTTATTTGTCAAGTTGTGAGCGGAAAGAAACACCTTGTGAGTCAACCTTGACAGACGTGAAAGGAGATCACATGACCCTGAGACACTTCAACAGTCATAAACATATGCTTGTGGCCAAGCGCCTGAATATTGATCATGTGACAATAGAGAAGCTAGAATGTTTGTAAGTGTGAGGACTGGTCATAAATCACTTTTGTCTATTCCATTGTAACTTCAAACCCTCATCAACTAATGGTTGTAAATCAAGGAAAGCAATCAGTGGATATGTAAATGTAAGAGAATTGGCTCCAGAAACACTAACTGTTTGTATCCTTTGTCCCTTTGCCCATGGGTTATTTTTAACTGATTGTACTTATTAATTAACTGATTGTGTTTCTTAAATAATGGGCTGCCAAATCAAAATGGTTCTGCTGTTTATGAAATTATGAATTTATGAATGGAGCCAACATTTTTCAGGAGGAAAAAAAAGTGGCAGTACTTTAAAGAAACTTGACTGTTAAATTAGCAGGATCTTTCTTTACAGTCTGATGTGAACGCCTGAAAAAGATCAGTTTCTTTTGATAAATAAATTTATTTTAAAAAAATACATACAGGGTCCAAAGCGTGTCTCCTGAACCATTTTCAAAGCATGCACTGTAGTAAGTAGACCTTTCCTGCATCAGATCAAAGACAAGAATCCTTTCATGTTCGAATTCGTAATAACAATAGCAAGAATAGTAGAAACATCAGAAGCTTTGGGCAAAGATTGATGGCACAATGGAAGATATGGCAATGGTAATAGATTGTGGGGAGGTTAATATCAGGAGAGAAAGGGACGTGGTGGCTCAGTGGCTAAAACGCTGAGCTTGTTGATCAGAAGGATCGGCAGTTCGGTGGTTTGAATCCCTAGCGCCACATAACGGAGTGAGCTCCCGTTCCTTGTCCCAGCTTCTTCCAAGCTTGCAGTTCGAAAGCATGTAAAAAATGCAAGTAGAAAAATAGGGACCCCTTTGGTAGGAAGGTAACAGCGTTCCATGCGCCTTTGTTGTTTAGTCATGCCGGCCACATGACCATGGAGACGTCTTTGGACAGTGCTGGCTCTTCAGCTTTGTTACGGACATGAGCACCGCCCCCTAGAGCCAGAAAACGGCTAGCACCTATGTGCGAGGGGAAACTTTATCTTTAATATCGGAGGAATCTTTCAAGGAGACTCGCTCTCACCACTGCTCTTTGTATTGCACTGATTCTTCTGTCAACAGTACTGAATAACTAATGAAACATGGCGCCTAATAACTGAAGGAATGCCTCCCTGCAATTTTCTAGGCAATGTTTTCAGAAGTACTTTGCCAGGGTCAACCTATTCTCCAAAGCACCTGAAGGTGGGACAAGAAGCCATGAATGGAAACTAATCAAGGAGAGAACTAATGGAGCACCAAGGAGAAATTTCCTGACAGTTGGAATGATTAATCAGTGGAATGACTTTCTCCAACAATGGAGGTTTTTAAGAAGAGATTGGACAACCATTTGTCTGAAATGGTATAGGGTTTCCTGCTTGAGTAGAGGATTGGACTAGAAGAAATCTGAGGTCCCTTCCAACTCCCTTCTGTTGTGATATTATTCTGTTATCCCATTATTCTGTTATTCTTTTACCCAGTTATTATGTTATCTTTCTAGGGCAGAAAAAGATAGAGCAATTCTGTCTTTCTGTCTGTCTATCTACCTAATCTATCATCTATCTATCCTTCTATCCATCTACCTACCTATCATCTACCAGTATCCCTCACTCCATCTATCATCTATCTATCCATCTATCTACCTACCTATCATCTATCTACCTATCATCTATCTATCTATCTATCTATCTATCTATCTATCTATCTATCTATCTATCTATCTATCTATATCTATCTATCCCTCCATCCATCCCTCCCTCCCTCCCTCCATCCATCCATCTACCTACTTACCTACCTATCATCTATCATCTACTGGTATCACTCCCTCCCTCCCTCCCTCCATCTATCATCTATCCTTCTATCCATCTATCCATCTATCCACCTATCTACGTACTTACCTACCTATCATCTATATCTATCTATCTATCTATCTATCTATCTATCTATCTATCTATCTATCTATCTATCTATCCATCCATCCATCCATCCATCCATCTACCTACTTACCTACCTATCATCTATCATCTACTGGTATCACTCCCTCCCTCCCTCCATCTATCCATCTATCCATCTATCCATCTATCCATCTATCCATCTATCCATCTATCTATCTATCTATCTATCTATCTATCTATCTATCTATCTATCTATCTATCTATCTATCTATCTATCTATCCCTCTATCCATCCATCCATCTACCTACTTACCTATCTGTCATCTATCATCTACTGGTATCACTCCCTCCCTCCCTCCATCTATCATCTATCCATCTATCCCTCTATCCCTCTATCCCTCTATCTACCTACTTACCTACCTATCATCTATCTATCTATCTATCTATCTATCTATCTATCTATCTATCTATCTATCTATCTATCCCTCCACCCCTCCATCCCTCCATCCATCCATCCATCCATCCATCTACCTACTTACCTACCTATCATCTATCATCTACTGGTATCACTCCCTCCCTCCCTCCATCTATCATCTATCCTTCTATCCACCTATCCACCTATCTACGTACTTACCTACCTATCATCTATCTATCTATCTATCTATCTATCTATCTATCTATCTATCTATCTATCTATCTATCTACCGTATATACTCGAGTATAAGTCGACCCGAATATAAGTCGAGGCACCCAATTTTACCACAAAAACCTGGGAAAACTTATTGACTCGAGTATAAGTCGAGGGTGGGAAATGCAGCAGCTACTGGTAAATTTCAAAAATAAAAATAGATGCCAATAAAAACTTTCACTAGGACAGTTGAGAATAAGTTTGATGTTCACAATTTCCTCTTTGAAAGAGACCAGTAAATAGGGAACAAGAAGATGAAGAAAAAGAAGTGTGTTTTTTCACACTTTTCACACTGAAGTGAACAAAAATGGCATCATAGGAACAAGCTTATTCTCAGCCCAAAGGTTTGTTTCTGATTTCTTCCCTGATTTAAGGGAAATTTGGGAAACGATCTCACTATCATGAAAGGTTTGATTGATTCACTAACGCAAAAGATGATGATGATGACAGTGGTAGGCAGGAGTCACTCTCTCCCTTGCAAGAAAAAACCAAGAGCCGTTCTTATGATATCTCTCTCTCCCCCCCCCTCCTCCCCCTCCTCCCGAGTGGACTGAAAGCAGCTGGAGCTGAGGAAATGAAACTGAGTGGAGCGACCTCCACTTGCGTTGCTTTCTCAGCCTAAAGCTCAGAAAAGCCTCCCCCTCCTCCTCCCCCTCCCCCTCCTCCCGAGTGGACTGAAAGCAGCTGGAGCTGAGGAAATGAAACTGAGTGGAGAGACCTCCACTTGCGTTGCTTTCTCAGCCTAAAGCTCAGAAAAGCCTCCCCCTCCCATGCTTAAAAGTTGCAAAGAAAACACGGAAGCAGGGAAGCGGCTGCCCAGCTTCGGAGCTCCACACCATTTTTTTTTCAGAGGGGAATCTGACTCGAGTATAAGTCGAGGGCGGTTTTTTCAGCACAAAAAATGGGCTGAAAAACTCGACTTATACTCGAGTATATACGGTATCTATCTATCTATCTATCTATCTATCTATCTATCTATCTATCTATCTATCTATCTATCTATCTATCTATCTATCCCTCTATCCATCCATCTACCTACTTACCTACCTATCATCTATCATCTACTGGTATCACTCCCTCCCTCCCTCCATCTATCATCTATCCATTTATCCATCTATATATCCATCCATCCATCTATCATCTACCTACCTACCTATCTCATTTATTTATTACATCTTTGATAAATAAATAAATATTTATTTATTGCATTTTGCTCTCATTTCCCCCCCAAAATCACCCACTGGGTTTCATCATGCCTAAAAATGGACTTGATCTTGCGTCTCCTGCCTTCTAATCCAGCACTTTGAATCATGACACCAAACCAGCCCTGTGCTAATACTTCAGGTCCCTCAAATTTCTCATCTGACTCTTTGGGTGTGAAAAAAAAAAAAAGCGCTTTCAGCAGCAACCCACTAATGAATTCTGTCCCTTGTCTTTGTTTTATAATCCTGAACCAAAGAAGGACCTGGCAGAGGGAGGAAGAGAGAGAGAGAGAGAAAGCAAGAATGCAAATCTGCTACCCAAAAGCTCTGAACTGTAACTTTGATGAAGTGGAGAATTGATCATCAAGCGATTCAACTTCTTAGCCCAGGACACCCTTTTATCCATTTTCAATGATCAGTCTCCAGGAAATCATTGCCCTTTCGGTGGTGGGGCTGGGGGAATAGATCAATTAGCTGCTGGATAAACTTGAAGTTGTGAATGCAGATCTCAGAACATCTATTTCCTTCCACCGAGAACCGGAGTTATAAAATCAATTTCACATTCACAGAAGTATTGATGCTGTCAGTGCTGAGAAAGACGGCATTAATGAGTGCACCATTTAGAAATGATTTTTCCTCGGAATATTCCCCCAGTTTCTTAGCATCCAACTCCAGATGTTTCCTACTGGTGTTGCCCTTCTTTTCTAGTATGGGTAGCCCTTGGCTTACAATCATTTGTTTAGCAACTGTTTGAAGTTAAAATGGCGCTGAAAAGAGTATCCCAAAGGTGTTTTTTTCTTTTTAAATATTTTTTTTTACATTTTTACTATATAAAGAAAAAGCAACAGTTTCAATGTCTATATAAACAGTGTGTTGTCTGGTTACAACAGTTAATTTGAGCAAAAGTCATCATCATCATCATCATAATGTTCATTAGTAATGATCATATAATAACAGTATTTTCTTCACATAATATTAATACTTAATATTAATACTTAATTGTTAATACTAAATCATATTAATAATAAACATATCATAATAAACCCTCATGGTAAAATTAATCCTTCTCTTATAATTTTAAATATTCTAACTTCTGATTCTGTTAGTTAACCATTGATAAAACAAATCCCATGTTTCAAAATATTCTGTATCTTTCTTCTTTTCAATTTCAAGTGTTAATCTATCCATTTCTGCATATTCTAGTATTTTTTAATTATTATTGTCTTCTCTTCTGTAGTGATCTCCACACCTTTCCAGGGTTGTGCAAATACAAATCTGGCCACTGTTAACACATGTAATATTAGATACATAGACCCTTTATTCTATTTTTCTGGTAAGAAACCCAACAGAAATATGTTCTGGTTTGAAATCTATATGTTCCTTTATCATTTTTTTTTCTATCCAAGTATGTATTTTTGTCTGCTGTGTCTTGGTTTTTGGGCACATCCACCACATGTGGTAGTAGTACAAGCCCAGAGTCTGATGGCACTTCCAACGTTTAGCTTCACAGTCATCCAGGTCGTGGTAGTCCCAAAGATGATTTTTTTCATTGTCATTGTCATTGTCATGGTTATTGTTATTGTTGTTATTATTTAGAATGCAGTATTGTAAGCTGACTCTGCTCACTATCAAAAGTTCAGTCCTGACTGGCTCAGGGGTGACTCAGCCTTTCATCCTTTCAAAGTTGGTAAAATGAAGAGCCAGGTTGTTGGGGACAATAGGCTGACTCTGTAAACCACTTAGAGAGTGCTGTAAAACAGTAAATAAGACTAAGTGCTATTGCATTTATTCATTTAAGAGGTTCTGTCATATGCTAGAGCTGCACAATGCCTAAAATTAGGGATGGGGAAAATTCACTTTGGAGGTTTATGGATGACATTAATTCTACCATTCATCTCATCCTTTGAATTTCTCTGCTGGCCTTCCTTGCCCCCAATGACCAGAAGATTGCAACGAAGATTTCCTCAGAAGAATAGATTTCCTACTTATCTCATTGTATACTAACAGTGGTTGTGAATCTTAATCTGAACTTTAAAAAGGAAAAAAAACAAACAGACAAAGTGGAAGCGTCAACAGTTTTCCTTTTATGTGAAGCAACAGATCAAATATGGCAATTTTCTTAGCAGAATAAAAACAAATCTCAGCAGGGAAAAAATAGTTTCTGCTTTTGGACTTAAGAGGACTCCCGCTGGATCAGTCACAGGCCCCATCTAATTTAGCACAGTGTCCCATAGTACAAAATGCCTCCACAACTGGAGGCAATTCAGAAGCTTACAAGAAGAGACAGCAGGGTGATGATTCTCCTTCCAAGATTTTTCCTCAGCAGTTGCTTCAGATACATCGCCTCAGAGGACAGCAAAATAACTATCAAAAATAACAAGAGCTCCAAGGAGCTGTAAGTGTCTATTCCCCTCTTGCAGCGTTAATAATAAATACAAAGCTTCATGAGGAAAAGGGCTGCAGGAAGAAAAGAATTGGGTTCCTAGTTGTCCTATTCATTCATTCATTTATTTATTTTTAAAGGAAAGGCTGAAATTTCCCATGGTTTCACGGAGGGAACGCAGGCTTTTCTGAATTAAATGGAAGCACTGGTTTTGCCAGCTTCCCTCTTTCGATGAGTTTATACCATTAATCCGAGCTTTATCCATCTTCCTGTCACAGGCGTTCGGCCTGTTCTTTAAAACTGGCAGAATCTTCATCCTTAACATTCTTAGGTTTCTCTAAAGATTAAAAATGGACAGGCAAGGAATTATAACCACTGCTTAATTACATCATGAGGTCAATTGATCGAATTTTGGAATTGATTTTAGGGATCATTATAGAAAGTCATCGCCCCCCCCCCCCCCCCGATCTTGATCTGGGACTTCCACTTTGAAGTTGTAGATTTAAATGCCAGGGTGGGCTGCTGGGGGTTTGCAGGGGTTCGGGAGACCCAGAGCTAAGATTCTGTGCAGTTCGGAGAACCCCCAAATACCACTCCTGGCTGGCCCCGCCCCTCCCGCCCCTCCCCTCCCCTCCCAGGAGTCCCTACACAGCCTGTTTTGGATGCAGGTAAGTGCAGGGTGTGCATGGAGGCTCGGGGAGGGCAAAAAATGGGCCTTCCGGAAGTTCAGGAAGGCTGGAGATGCGCCCGTTTCCAACTTCCAGAGAGCCTCTGGAGCCCGGAGAGGCCATTTTCACCCTCCCAGAGGCTCAAGGAAAACCTCTGGAGCCTGGAGAGTGTAAAAATGACCCCCCACCATGGTGCAGGAGGCTGATTAGGCCACACCCACCATGCCCACCCAGCAAATGGGCAGAGAACCCTTTGCTAAAATGTTTGAAGCCCACCCTTGCTTAAACATGATGCAAAAACCATAAGCTGAAAAAGTCTATATGAATTATTGTCATTTTAGGACAATATCTGGCAGAAATCAGTCTGCTAAGCTGTTTGTACTGGTCACTAATTTCTTCCCTCAAGGCCCGAAATTATACATATTTCATCAGTGTTTTTTTCTGGCTACCAAAATATTGTGTTTCCTCATAAAATCTTTGAGAAGATAAGAGCTTTACATCGTCTTGACATCTCAAAAATGTCAAGCCAATGGAACAACAACAATGTTCAAAAGTGTCCTGGATTATTCCAGTAGTTCTTGATTTACAATAGTTTGTTTAGTGATTATTCAAAGTTACAATTCCACTGAAAAATGGATGTACTGTAGCCTCATGAAATTGCATTAGAAGAACATCTTTCTTATGTCCTTATGTTCCTCCTCAAATAATTCTCATAAGTCTGTGTATACCCACATTCCCAGCCTTTTAACAATGGTTTATTTCAATAAAAAAAACAAGCGATGTTGGGATGTCAGATCAATGTAAAGCTCTCATCTTCTCAAAGATTTCATGAGGAAACGTAACATTTTGGTAGCCAGAAAAAACGCTGACAAAATATGTATAATTTCAGGCCTTGAGGGAAGAAATTACTGAGCAGTACAACTGATTTCTGTCAGATATTTTCTTAAAATGACACTAATTCACATAGACTTTTTTGGGGAGGGGGCTTGTTTATCAGATTCCTCAGAGTGCACTAAAAAAAGAGACAACTCCATTATGTTGGAAGTATAATATGTATGAAGGAGCATTTATTAAAATGATATGGATCTGTTCAATTAATATTCCATTCTGGATTGATATTCACAAATACCTTACAAGTCCCTCATTATTAAAAGAGGTTGCATACCTCAAAATTGACATCTACCATAATATGAAGAATTATGGATTTATCCCACACTGGCTGTAAGAAAGAAGATTTAATGTTTGAAAGAAAAAACTGATTCTAGAGTTACAAACCTGGATTATAGAAATATCTCCTTTTCCATTTGTGAAGTAGCACTCTGTCAGTGAAAGGGGAGGACTGTGGAGTATTATTTCATGTCAATGATTAATGATGTATTTAAAATGATGAAATATGTAATATAGCCGTATGTAAGAAATTCTTTTCTTCCTTCCTTCTTCCCTTGACTGGGTAAAAATTGAGAAGGAAAGAAGAAAGGAAGGAAGGAAGGAGGAGGAAGGAAGGAAGGAAGGAAGGAAGGAAGGAAGGAAGGAAGGAAGGAAGGAAGGAAGGAAGGAAGGAAGGAAGGAAGGAAGGAAATTATAATTTTCACCTGGTGTTCTGAGGGGAAAAGTTTCACAAAGGAACTGTACAGTCTTCTAAATCAAGTCTGGAGCCGTGCAGTTGTGGTTAGATGTGTGTAAATAGGATGGGGCAGCTTTGAAAATGCATTATATTGAAACAGGATTTGACAGTAATTCAAAGTGTCAGAGTGTTCAAAATAAGTGGTTCACAAATGTAATCCCTGCTCTAGTAAACATTTCTATCCATTCCTGGGATTACAATTTTATATATTAAAATTGCATACATCACGGTTATGCTTGAGAACTTTTAAATTAAAGTATGTATTCTGAACACTATATGGAATTGATGGAAGAGAAAACGGATGTGTGTGTATATTGGTGTGTGTGTATGTGTTTGTGTGTGTGTATGGAGCTTAGCAAATGCAGTTTGATTTAGCAACACAAATGAAAGACAGAAGAGCAAAGAGGAAAGCATTTTTTAATGCACCTACCTACCCATAACTCATCACAATCAGTACCAACAGCAACAGCTCAATAATGAAGGAAAGACGCTCATCTTGACCTCATCTGTAGCTAGGTTGGCTCTGTTCCTTGAAGGAACTGGGATGAGGGTTTGACAATTTCATACCATTCTGCCTGAAGACATCTGTGATTGACAGCTGAAGACTAAGCAAAGGTTTCTGTTGCAATTTATTCTTGGCATTTAAAATACTTGGATCCACCTTCCAAGATAATATCTCCAAGAACAATAAAGAAACAACAGTAAGTGAAAAGAAGTGATATATAGCCAAAATGTAAAAAAAAATGGGAGGAACAAAAAAAAAAAAAGAAATGGACTCTGGGGGAATGGGAGTCATAGTAAGAGTTTAAAATATAAAATACTCATAGAATAAAAGGAGTGGAAGGAGTGGAGGTCTTCTACTCCAACCATCTTTTCAGGAGACTCTACACCAATACTGTTAAGCCTGGGTTCCCCAACCAGGGTTAAGGAGACAAGCTAAACAGAATGCAGCGTTAGTCAGATAGGCACACAGATAAATGAGTGAGATAAGCTTGTATGTTTTGTTATCATACAGTAAAAATAACAGACACGCTTGTGCTATCAAAATATAGTTTATTCCATTTAGAGTTTATAGCATAGTCAAAATAACAGTCCATTAGTCATGTATCGTTTTAGTCAGTCCATTCAAGGATATTCAATTAGCAAAGTCCGTGTAGAATATCCAATGTCAGTTCACTTACAATAAATCAGTCCTTTATCTATCTCCCGTTCCAGTAGGGAAAAACGCAGTCTTCATCCAGTAATTAGGGATCATCAAGTCAGAGAGAGCAAGCTGATGTTCCTTGCTTCTTTTATGGTGCTTTCACAACCACTCCCTTAATTACATTCCTACAGTTAAAGTTGCAGACACTTTAACTAACAAACTATGATAACATATTTATTATTTTACCTAAACCAGTTAGGGTAAACAATGTTATCCCTAACAAATACCATCATTCTGGAAAATTTCTTATTAAAAACCTCCAGTGATAGAGCACCCACAACATCTGGAAGCAAACCTGATTAATTGTTATTAGTGTTGGGAAATGTGTCCTTAGTTCTAGGTTGGATCTCTTTTTAAGGAGCTCCATCCTTTAATTCTGGTCTTGCCTTCTGGTGCTTTGGAGAATAGGTTGACTCCTTCTCAGTGACAGCCTCTCAAATGTTGCAAGACTGTGATCATGTCACCCCTGGTCCTTCTCTTTGCTAGACTAGACATATGTAGTTCCCTCAGTATAACAGAATAATGGAATGACAGAGTTAGAAGAGACCTTGTAGGTCATTAGTCCAATCACCTGCCCAAGCAGGAGAACCTATACCACTTCTGATGGCAGTCCAGTCTCTTCTTGAAAGCCTCCAGTGATGAAGCTCCCACACCTTCCAAAGGCAAGTTGTTCCATTTGTTGATTCTCATTGTCAGAAAATTTCTCCTTATTTCTAGGTTGAATCTTTCCTTGATCAATTTCCATCCATTATTCCTAGTCTGGCCTTCAAGTGGTTTGCAAAAAAAAAAAAAAAAGGTTCTTCATCATATAGTTTGATCTCCAGTCTCCTAATCATCTTCGTTGCTTGTCTCTGTACCCTTTCTAGAATTCCAACAATTTTTTTGTGTCTGGTGACCAGAATTGGATGCAGTATTCCCAGGGTGGTATCTCCCGTACAGTATGAAGTGGTAATATCATTTCACATGATCTTGAAACTACAGTCTCTTGATGCAATCTAGGACTGCATTAGCTTTTTTGGCAGCTGTTGCACATAGCTGGCTCATACTTAAGTGGTGGTTTACTTGGATACCTAGATTTTCTCACAGTTGCTACTGTTGCACTAGGTATCACCTATTCCACATCTGTGCATTTGGGTTTTTTCTTGCCTATATGTAGAATCTTACTTTTCTCACCTTCTTACATTTTGTTGAATAGTGCTCAAGTCTGCCAAGGTCCTTCTGAATCTTGAGTCTCATAACCAATGAACCAATCATCTCAAAACCAATGAACTCTAGACAAAGATTTTCTCTGGTAATATTACATTAATAACTAGAGCATACAAAACATTTGCTAGGCCAATACTTGACTACAGCTCATCAGTCTGGAACCCACATTACATATCTGATATTAACACAGTTGAGAAAGTCCAGAAATATTTACCAAGAAGAGTTCTCCACTCCTCTACTCGTTGCAGAATACCTTATGCCACCAGACTCGAAATTCTACACCTAGAAAACCTAGAATTATGCTGCCTTCGGTCCGATCTAAGTATAGTATATAAAATCATACATTGCAATGTCCTACCTGTCAATGACTACTTCAGCTTCAACCATAACAATACAAGACCGAACAATAGATACAAACTCAAGGTTAATTGCACCAAACTTGATTGCAGGAAATACAACTTCAGCAACAGAGTGGTCAATGTCTGGAATACTCTACCTGACTCTGTGGTTTCTTCCCCAAACCCCAAAAACGTTAACCTTAGACTGTCTACTATTGAGCTCACCCCTTTCCTAAGAGGTCTGCAGGGGTTGTGCATAAGTACACCAACGTGCCTACTGTCCCTGTCCTATTGTTTCTTTTATTTTTCTTATATGTATCCAAGTATTCATAACTATGTTTTTACTTATACCTGTTATCTTGTAAGCAATTTGTTAGATTGGGTAGATCGGTTCCCACAGAGACGCGAGACCAAAGTGAACAGTCAGCTCTTTATTGTGGTATACAGTCTAGTACAGAACCTGCGAGCCGCGCGGCTTTTCTTATAAAACTGGCCAGTGGCTCGGCGACCAATGACAGCACTTTGAATCTCCCGCGATCGGCTCGGCCAATCGCGGTAGATTCTTAGCACACCAATCACAGTTGTTTAGTTAGCCGTGTGGACCAATCAGAACTCAGGATTTGGAGAATGTTAATATAGAACACCCCTCCCCTCTTGGTTTCGCCTGACGAAGCGCAGAGGTAGGTAGGGCTTCGTACCTGCCTAGTTGATTTGCGCGGCTCAGTCTGTGTATGATCGTCAACCGGTTCGGACGGGCTCCTCGTCACTCTCAACCCCTTCAATGGAACCACCTGGAATGGTGAGCCGGGCCTATGGCTGCAACTCCCACCTGGTCTATCCGGGTCAGTCGAGTTGTCGGCTTTGCTGTTCCTGCCTGGTCTTTCTGGGCTGGTTGAACTGGCTTGGCTGCTCCTTCCAGGTGAAGCTCCCATCTGCAATGGTTCGAGGTCTACCGGTGAGTATGGTTGGTTTATTGTTTGGGGTTGGCTTGTTCTGTTTGGGTGGTGTTCTGCTTGCATTTTAGGCCTTTTGTCTTCCCCTTGCTTGGTTGTTGTGGTTTCCCCCCCCCTCTGGTTTCTTTAGTTGTTGCTTGCGGGGTCTCGGGGCTGTCAGCAGTTAGTCTTGACTGTAGCTGGTTGATGTGCTGCTTCCAGCTCCTTCCGTCGGTGGTTTGCAGTCTGTATGATCGGGGCCCTGTTACCTCGGTACCCAGAGTGGATCTCCCGTGAAGTTTTTCGTGTAGACTGTGTCTCCGATGTTAAACACTCAATGTCTACTGGATGAGTCTGGGGGTGTTTCTGGGTTGTATGTGGGGTGCAGTCGGTCTAGTGGGGACCTTAATTTTCTGCCCATCAGTAGCTCTGCTGGGCTTTTATTCGTGGTTGTGTTGGGTGTAATGTGCTGTATGAATAGCATTTTATTTATTTTCTCCTGTATTTCGCCGGTTTCTATTTTTTGGATGGTTTTTTTTTTTGTGTATTGAACCATTCGCTCCGCCCGCCCATTCGTCGCCGCTTGCAAGGTTAATGCATGCCTGATTTCCCTGTTTGGCCAGGTATAATTCTAGTGCCGTAAACTGTGGACCGTTGTCCGACTCTAGCCCATCTGGCAACCCGTGTGTCGCGAAGAGTTTATTCAGTTTATTTATGATGGTTTCTGTTGTTGTTGTTGTCATGGTGCTTACTTCCAACCAGTTGGAGTAAGCATCCACGGTGATGAAGAATGTATGTCCCTTGGTGGGCCCGGCGGAAGTCTGTATGGATTTGTGACCAGTGGTCTCTGGGGGTTTCCCATTCCAGGACTGGTGCGGCGGGGGGTGGGGGGGTGGACTTCGTCTCTTGGCACCTTTTGCAACTGGCTACCCATGTCTCAATTTATTTGTCCATCCCTGGCCACCAAGCATAACTCCTGGCCAGGGCTTTCTCTTGACAATGTCCGGGTGCCCCTCGTGCAGCATTGCTAGTACCCTCTTTTGTAAAGTCTCTGGTATAACTACCCGGTCTCCCCAAAGTATGCACCCCTTCTGTGTGAACAGTTCGGTTTGCTGGTTCCTGAAGGCTTTGAATTGTTCGTTGCCATCGCTTTCCGGCCATCCCCTCTCTACCCAGCTCAAGAACCGCGCCAGCTGTTTGTCTTTATTTGTTTCTCGGGCAATGTCTGCACGGTCAGGAGTGGTCTGGGTAGAGTCTCTATTTGCAGGGTTGTTGTTGTGGGCGCTGGGTCATCCTCCAGGTCTGGTAGGGGGGATTGGCTTAGTGCATCTGCGTGCGAAATATCCTTGCTGGGCCAGTGTGTCAGATCGTAGCTGTAGGCGGCAAGGAACTCGGACCACCTTGTCATCCTGGTTGACAGGATGTTCGGGGTAGCTTTGTTCCCTGCCAGTATCCCAAGTAGAGGTTTGTGATCTATAATGATTGAAAAGGTTCTACCGTAGAGGTACTCGTGGAAACTTTTCACTCCGGAGATGATTGCGAGGGCTTCTTTGTCCAGCTGGCTGTAATTCCTCTCCGGCTTGGACAGCAATGGGTGCTTCTTTCCCATCCGGTAACGTGTGGCTGAGGATCGCCCCAACGCCAAAGGGTGATGCGTCACATGTTACTGTCAGCGGTAGGGTCTCGCTATACTGGAACATGACTGCGTTAGTAGGTTTTTGGTCTGTTGAAATGTGTTTTCCTCCCACTTCCCCCAAGTCCAGGTGGCTGTTTTATCCAGCAGCCTATGCAAGGGTTCCGCTGCAGTCGCCTTTTGGGGTAGGAAAACATTATAAAAGTTAATGAGTCCCAAAAACGCTTGCAGTTCTGCCTTATCCTTTGGTGTGGGGCCTTCCTTGACAGCTCTGATTTTTTTCCTGGTGGGGTGGATGCCGTGTCGGTCTATGAGATACCCCAAGAATTCGACCCTCTCAGTGCAGAGTTGGCATTTCCCTCTTTTAACTTTAAGGCCAGCGTCCTTGAATTTCTGCAGTACTGCCCTTAGGCGGGTCTCCAATTGTTTTTTGTTGGCGGCTGCTACCAGCACGTCATCAAATTAGGACACCACTCCTTTTATTCCCTGGAGAAGTCTTTCCATGAGGCTCTGGAAGACTCCTGGAGCGAAACTGACTCCGAATTGGAGTCGGATGCATCGGAAAGCCCCCCGGTGTGTTACAATCATTTGTGCCTTGGTGGTTTTGGCGTCGACCAGCAGCTGCTGGTAAGCTTGGGCCAGGTCGAGCTTTGCAAAGACCCGGCCTCCCCCCAGTGAATGCAGAAGGTGCTGTACCACTGGGATGGGATAGGCACTTTGCTGCAGGGCATGGTTGAGGGTGGCCTTATAGTCACCACAGATTCTTATGGAGCCATCCGGTTTGATGGGGGTGACTATGGGTGTTTCAATTGTCTCTAAGACCCCTTGCGCGATGAGCTTGTTTAGCTGCTCATTGATTTTGGGCTTGAGTGCAAATGGCACCCGCCGCGGTTTAAGGCGGATTGGGGCAATGTTTGGGTTAAGGTTGAAGGAGATTGGGGGCCCCCAGTACTTGCCTAGGGTGTCATCGAAGACCTCTTGGAAGTCCCTCATGAGCGCCACTTCCCAGTCTGTTTCGTCAGTGTGGTGGATGCCCGTTACCTCGATTCCCAGCGGGTAGAACCACTGCAGTCCAAGTAGGCTGGGCCAGTCTTTGTTTACGATCGTGAGTGGTAGTACCTCGGTGTGGTCTTTGAAGGTGATTTTAAAATGTCTGATGCCGACTACAGGGATGCGATTTCCTTGGTAGTCTTTCAGGGTCAGTTTTTGGTCGTTCAGTTCATGGCAGAGGATGGTAGGCACCAGGCGTTTAATTGTGTGCCAGGAAACCATAGAGGTAGGATCTGGAATCCACCTCCATTTCGCATGGCTGGTCCTCGATGCCTACCTCCACGTGTACCTTCCAGGCGTCGATGGTTGAGAAATGGCCGATGATGACCGTCTGGTGGGTTTCCTCTCTCCGCTGCACCTTGCTGAGTCATCAGCTCTGGCTGTCACAGCTCCATCGGCTCTCGGCTTGGTGATCTCGGTTCCTGAGGGGGGTGCTGTCTCATCGCCAGGGGCTGTTGCCTCATTGCTGGAGGCTGTAGTTCCGCTTGTTCCGGCATACATTGGCGATATGCCCTCGCTTCTCGCAATGTCGGCAGATGGCATTGAAAAAACAGCATTCGGAGAAGGGGTGATCGCCGCAGCAGCCAGCGCAATGGAACCCCGACTTACATCCCCTCCAGTCCCGCTGATTGCGCTCCGTCTGGACTCGGTGGATCTCTTCCTCCTTGTCGTCAATGTTGGAGTGTGAGTCGCCGTTGCCTGGTGGTTGGTGGTCGCCTGGTGGCCGGTCTCTGTGTGCCTCTCTGCGGCTGGTGTCATCTCGCTGGCTGTCAGTCGGTCTGCTGCATTCGCTTGCCTCATCCGGGCCACCGATTTGCGGGTGGCTTTGGCTGTAGTCACTTCTGCGAAGGTGTTGGCAAGGGAGATGTCACCCTTGGCCATTAGCCTGCTCTGTAGGATGGGGTCTCTGAGTCCGAGAACGACCTGTTCCTGCAGGGCTTTGTCCGGTCAGTAAACCCGCACAGGCCTCCGAGGTCCCTCAGCTGGGCTATGAAGTCGCTGATGGCTTCGCCCTCTCATTGGTCCCGGCAGTAGAACTCGTGCCTACGGATGAGGGTGGGCATGGCCGGGGCATAATGCTTGCGTAGGATGGGCTCAAGGTTGGTCCAGTCCATTTCTTTTATGTCAGCGGGCTTTGCCAACGCTTTGGCCATCTTGAACACTGTGGGTCTGCAGTGTGTCAAGAATACAGCTCATTTTCTCTGCCCGTTGGCATCCTTAAAATTGCTGCATTCCAGGAACATCTGGAACCGGTCGGTGTAGGATTCCTAATCCTCGGTGGCCAGTTTGAAGGGTGCGGGTGGCGAGGTGCTGCTGGCCATCTTGCTGGTCATTTTCACACCGTTTGCCACGTGCTTGTTGGTCTCTCGTCTCACAATCCCACCCTCATCACCAGGGTTAGATCGGGTAGATCGGTTCCCACAGAGACGCGAGACCAAAGTGAACAGTCAGCTCTTTATTGTGGTATACAGTCTAGTACAGGACTTGCGAGCCGCGCGGCTTTTCTTATAGAGCTGGCTGGCGGCTCGGCAGCCAATGACAGTGCTTTGAATCTCCCGCGATCGGCTCGGCCAATCACGGTAGATTCTTAGCGCACCAATCACAGTTGTTTAGTTAGCCAATCGGATTGTGGTCCGTTTGGACCAATCAAAACTCAAGTTTTGGGGAATGTTAATATAGAACACAATTGACAAATAAAAATAACTAAAATAAAATAAAAGATGAGTCTTAGTAAGAATCTAAAATATGTTATTCTAGGACAGGGGTGGTATTGTACCGGTTTGGCCTGGTTTGGCCTAGTTTGGCTGAAGCAGTAGCTCAGAGGATCATCTGTGAGCAAACCGGTTCACTCTGATGATCAGCTGCTGGGCCTGCCCACCCAGGCTGTATTCTGACCTTTATTTCCTGGTTTTGAAGCTCAGCTGCTTCGCGTGACAAAGGGATTGCCATGCGCTAGCTGTTTAACAAACAGGGAGAGTGCAGGATTGCAGGAGGTTAGTAGGAAACCCTCTGTCCATGCATGGAAAGCATGCGTACACACACAAAGTGCACCCACCAAGCCACACCCATCGAACCAGTGGTAAAACAATTTTAATCCCACCACTGCTGTAGGAACTCCCTTAGTTTTTATGGATAGAGTCTTGCAAAGGGAAGCTGCTACTCAATCTTGTGATGATTCATTAACAGCACTGAAGAATTGTGGATTCATTATTCATTAAGAATCACAAAAACCAATAGACGAACTCAAACAAATGAGATAGAGCTGAATTAAAAAATGAATGACTAATGAGACACTTAATGGTTGGAGCAGTTTAATAACAACAATAAATTGCATATTTCTTGAGAGTATCTCTCTTCCTTGTGTTCTGGTTATTGACCTATTATGTATACATTGAAGGGGAAAAGATATAAAATGAAATTCTTGCCTACCAATATTACCTTGAGTCAGGTATAAGGTAGCAATGCAATTTTCATCGAGGAAAAGAAGATGGGTATTCCTAAGTGTTCCTTGCAGGGATCAATTTCAGTCACTAAACGAAGGGTTGTAAGTGAAGAACTACCTGTATTTCCTTTGCTTCTTTGTCAGAATTTTCACAGCACAACTGACCAGTATACAATTAAATAATTCTGCAGGATTCATCCACATAAGAAAAACTTTTTTATATACAATACCACACAGCAGAAATCAGCATATAAATTCAGCAACACAGAAGCAATATTCACAGAAGCAAGTCATTATAGAGTAAAGAGATCCAGAGGCCCAGAGGCCTAAATTTACAGAGACCTCGAGGTTACAGAGGACAAACCAACTCTTATATACAGTTCAGCAAGTCAAAGTCATGCCCTAAACTCTAAAACTGTCTCTTATGGCTCCATATAAAACAAATATTATGTTTCAGTTTCCAAGCAGCCTTTATTGGCTGACCTGTTGCCATGTCTAATCCTGACAGTCCCCATTGGCTGACCTGTTACCGTGTCTATTCAAACAGTCCCATTGGCTGATCTGTTGCTATGTCTATTCCAGCCAGTCCACAATGGCTGACCTGTTGCCATGTCTATTCCAGTTCATGAACTATATAAACTGACATTCTTGGTTTATGAAGAGGGGTTAAAGTTTAATGGATAATTTCTTCAGCTTCCATATTAACAGAGGATGATAGAGTTGTTCCCAGAACATTGTGAAGACTTTCAAGCTGATGTTGATCTTTACAAAGACTCCTTTAACTCCAAAAATTCTCCTACAATTGTGCCTTAAGACAGAGGTGAGGAACTATGGCCTCTTTTATGGCCACAAGGGTCATCGTTCCTCACTCCCACCTTAAGTGAAAGTCAGTGGCTATTCTAAGTACCAGATTTCCCCAACCATAAATGGGTGTATCTCTCTCTCCGTATGTGCTTTTGTGCTGTAGCTGCTGATTGATTGTTTGTTCAAGGCCCTGTATCAACATACTTGTATGTATATATGCTTTTGTAGGTATAAAAAACATTATATTTAAATACAAACATGTATGTGCTTTATTTGCTCCTGGGTTATTTCACTAATCATACTGACAATATTAGGCACTGACAATATTCTTGGGCCAGCAAAGGAAATACTGGAGCACATCACATCAGACATGTCCCTGGAAGGCAAAATCACAAAACTGCATCTCATTATTTTGGCCATATCAGGTGGGGGAATTCACTGGAGAAAAGCAATGGTGTTTGGAAGAGTTAGCAGTAAAAGGAAAGCAGGCTGACAAAGGACATGGTGCTTGAACACCATCAAAGCTGACAGCAGCCAGAGAATGGAACAACTCAAAGAAGTAATGCAACATTGCAAAACATGGAGAGACCTGGCCCATGGAATCATCAAAAGTTGGACATGATTGAACAGATGTCATCATCATCTCTCTGCTCCTTAGAGCTGAGTCCAGAGAAGCTAAACAAGAAATGAAACATTCTAAACACACTTCTTCAATCTGTTCCTGATTGCGAGAGACCGATAAAGATAGTCAAAACAATTCTAGATTAAAATTTCTAGAGTAGCTTCCTCTCTGTGCTCCCTCCCACGCTAAATTCATCCCCTACACTCTATTTCCCCCCTTCCTATTACCTGATCATTTGAGGCTGAAGCTAGTTCGACAATAACTTTGACCCAACAAATCTTTCCCATATTTGTACCTCCATTTACCAATCACCCTGCATCCTGTAATCTCGCTGTTTGGCTCATAACATTATTTCTTCTTGCATGTACTCAAAGTGTTGTGTTACCTTAAGATTGTTTCCCATAAGAAAGGGATAGGGTTTCTCATTTAGGGCATGCATTATAGCCAAGACTTCTTTAACAGGCTTCCTGAGATCAGTGGGGAAGTGTATGTTTTTCTTGATAAGGGAAAACTTGCAAATGGTTGTTTACATAACCGTCTCCAGAATCTTTATTAGCCTAGGAAAAAAACATTACCTTTTAGGGAGAGGGAAACTCATGTGCTTTGGATTATATTTAGTCTGCTAAATCTGAAGCTCCTGAAACCAAATTCCATTTAATCAGGGATCTATTATCCAAGCTGAAGGAAGAACATCCACTCTGGGTTTGATCTTCTCCTCCACCCCTTTCAATAGCATTGTCAGGGTTCCAACACCTCCAACCAAGTAAGACTCCGAGGCAGGCATTTCCTCAAAGTTCCATTTTATTGGAGATGTCATATTGACACATCTGGGAAAACCCAAATCTGAAAGACCCCAGGTTTTCCCCACCCCAAAGAAAGTCCCTTTCCCTTTCCTTGCACCCATATGTCCATCACATGGTCCAATCAATCCACCGCCGCGACTGGAGATGACTCCTAGTCACGCCTTTCCAGGTGCAGCCTGAACGACCTTGACTCCCAGAGAAAAGAATGTTGTTATGGCTATCTTTGTTGTTGTTGTTGTTGTTGTTAGTGACCCATCATGACCCCATGGACAATGTTCCTCCAGTCCTTTCTGTCCTCTACCATCTTTTGGAATCCATTTAGGCTCACACCGACTGCTTCAGTGATCCCATCCAGCCACCTCATTCTCTGCCGTCCCCTTCTTCTATTGACCTCAATCTTTTGGCTAGCTATCTCATGCCAACTCCATCCACCACCACTGTTGTGGCTCAGAGGTTTGAGCCTGCTTTGTCAGAGGTCAAGGACTTGGACAATGAGGAAGAGGAGGATTTGGCTCTGAGGTTTGAGCTTGCTTTGCTAGAGGACGAAGACTTGGATGGTGAGGAAGGGGAGGATTTGGCTTTGAGGTTTGAGCCTGATTTGTTAGAAGATTTGAAATTGCCTCCCTCCCCAGGACTTTCCCCCTTGGCAGGACCTTCCTCCCTGATTGTGCCTCAGGTGTCGGCAGATAATCAGGAGAGTGTATCAGAGCCTCTGACTGAGGATCAAGCTGAGCAATGCTGGCTTGATGCGAGGCAACGGTGTAAGCAAAAGTGTAAGTTGCAACGTAGAAAGAAAGGACGAATCAGAGACTGAGATGAGGGACTGACACGTCCCACAGGGATTAAAAGTGGGTGTGCTCGCTCTGAGAACTTGTTTGGGACAATGTGTTATTTAGTGAGAGAAGCTTCAGAATGATACTGTGTGTAGCGACAGCTTGTGATTTATGTTGCTGCTTCCTTATCAGACTTGGCAGACAGCGTGAGACTGCCAAGAATGTTCTCGGCTTAAGGAATTTTAACCCTGTAACTACTGGACTTGCCTGCTTATTTGTTTTTCAGTTGGAAATTTGGACTTATTACTTTGATTGTTCAGCTGAGACTCAACACACCACCCTCCCATTTTCCCACAGCATGCTCATCCACTAAGTGTGGCAGCCTTGAAGATCTAAAGTAAAAGATGGCTTCCAGGGCTGACAGGCATGTTATTTGATTTCCTCTCAAGACACCTGCAAGTCCTGATAAGGAGGAAGAATTAGGTTCAAAGTTGCTAAGACATGTTGTTCTTTGCTGTACTGAGCAAAATAGGAAGCATTGCTAGCTTTTGGATACCCCTTCAGACAATGTCAAATTGGAAGACCAAGAGGAAAAAAAAGGAATACAAAGCAATAAACTAAAATTATTATTTTTCTCTTAATGTTGATTTTGATGGATGTTACACTGTAATTTCTAAGATAAATTTTTGGTATGGTATACCCTTCCTTGATATGTATGTACATAGAATTAGAGAATCTAAAAGTTGAAGACTTAAAAGCCAATTTATTCTATTCCCTCCCCAATGCTTCTTGTTCTTTAGTCTTTAAGTCATGTCTGACTCTTCATGACCACTGCACATATAGGACCTCTTGACCTCCACTGTCTCCTGAAGTTTGCACAAATTAATGTTCATCCTGTTGATGACACTATCTAACCATCTCATCTTCTGCTGTTGCCTTCTCTTTTAGCCTTGAAACTTTCCCAACATTGGGGTCTTTTCCAAGGAGTCTTCTCTTCTCATTAGGTGGCCAAAGTATTTGAGCTTCCTGCTCAATGCAGGATTCCACTAAAGCATCACTGATAGATGATCATCCACAATCTATTCAAAGGTTTTCAGTGAAGGAAGCCAACACTTCCTGTAGTAGCCTGGAGTCTGGATAAGAACTGTAATCTGAAAAAGTATCTCAAGACCAATTCTCCCAAATTCTCATGAAGATAAAAGGATGGAGGCATACTAAGCCTCACAATATTCTGCTACAGTAGTTCTAAAAATAACATTAGCCTGCCATTTTTGGTTCCTAAATTCATCTACATTGAAAGGCTGGTGTCCATTGACTGACTGCTCATATAAGTTCTTCCTGACAACTGGACTGAATTTACTGATAGTTTTTGCTTTTTGGTCCAGCCTTTTGGGGACAATAATAGTCCTATATAGGACAACCATTTAGATAATTGAAAATTTCTATTACAGGATATCTCCAGTTGTAGGTTGAACATACCTAGATCCTGTCTATGGAGATTCTCAATCATCCAGGCCATGGTTATCCCAAAGTTGTTTTTTCCAAAAGCAACTGGACTTTGTTTTTTCTTGAAGACATTTTGCTTGTCATCCAAGAAGTAATGGAAGAAGCTTCTTGGATGACAAGCAAAACACCTTTGGGATATTTAGATCCTTCATCCCTTCCTCATGGGGCTTGGTTTCCAGATCCCATCACACCTTAACCTTAATTTCTTCATTTCTTCTCAAAACAGCATTTCATTTCACCCATCTTCTTTTCAACTAAGGGCCATGCATGCCTCCTTCCAGGTTGGTAGCCTCAACCATCATCATTTCCTTGAATCTCCACCCTGCTCCTCTTCTGAACATCAATTTGATCTTCCTTGGGAAGATTTCCTTTTCTTAATAATGAGGCCCTTAGATATACAGCATGAGAGAATGGGAATTATCTGAAAAACAGAAGCAGGTGTACTTCCATCCATGGACGTGACTGTATTTAGCCACAATGATCAGGTGCTCTAGGATTGAAGTGTATTGTAAAAGATCATTAAAGCTATTTGACCAACAGGTAGGAGAGAGATTGTAACAATGGCTTCTTAAAAACACTGAGTCTATAGGAAAAAATAAATAAAACCTACAATCTGGCCTCCTCTCCTTCCTTTTCACAAAGACTGCAGGGAAACTGGGCCTATTAAAACATCAACATTACAAATTGGAGCAGGCTGTGATGAACTGATAACCAGAGAAGGCAAGATTTAGGAAACTGGACATTTTACAGCTGCAGATTTGACCAGTGAAACAACAATGGATCACTTGACACCCAAACTTGGTTTTCATTAAAAGATAAAAATAAAATCTGCACTAAATGACAGGGCAGCTACATGTGAAACAAAAGGAAAACCTTCAACAGTGCTTGAGTCCCATTATTCAATAATGCAGGAAAGGCAGGAATTGCCTTTTTTAATAATGGGATTAGGTAATTTTCAGGGAAAAAACAATAATTTGATTTAAATTTTATGCATGTATATATTGGGAGATTTGCTAACTTCAACTAAAGCTAGCAGGAAATATAAATACAGTGACAAACGAGGTCAAATTTGCAGGACACAATGAAAGCTACAAAAGGGAATCAGATCAGGGGTGGCACTCAGCAGGTTCTGACCAGTTCTGGAGAACTGGTAGCAGAAATTTTGAGTAGTTCGGAGAACTGGCAAACACCGCCTCTGACTGGAGATTTTACAATATCCTTCCCTTGCCACGCCCACCAAGCCATGCCCACAGAACCGGTAGTAAAAAAATTTGAATCCCACCATTGAATGAGATCTATAAATTATAGTTCAGGAAGTAAATTATTGTTATATTTCCCTGCCTGTCAAAAGCTGTAATATTTTCATACCTCTTCTTTTGTTAGGTGCCAAAAAACAGAGAAGCATTCATTTCTTCTCTCTAGATTTAGGGCCATCTATGTGGTATTAATTTTATGATCCTGATAATGGATAAGGAAGGGAATATCTCAATAAGGATATTGCTCAGTTCTGGTAATATCCTGGTCTGTATCAGAGGACTACAAAAAAAAAAAGAGAGATTAATTTATCCTTGATGCTTTAAAATGTATTGCCTGGGCTCATCCAGAATGTGGATCTAATCAATTATTTTGCAGAGATTTTGCTGTTGTGAAACCAAAGATATTTGTGTTGGGTTTCTTCTGGACATAAAACAAAAGGCTTAGTTTGTTGTCATTTAGTACTGAGTGTGCTTTTACAGTCTGTGTATATACTGGCTTTGTTGTATTAGTTCAAGCATTCTGTATTTTGCTGTATTTTGAAAAGCATTTTCATTTGCTCTAGATGCTATAGCTCTGATAAGCTTTTGAAGCATGCCTGGCAGATTTTGTTCAAGTCCTTGGATTTAGTCAGATGATTCAAGGGTGTCACAAGTATTTTCACAATCCCCCAAAACTAACAAAGTCAGAGGTGTTAAAATGGTGGCCCATGGGCTGGATGTATCACACCCAGGCCACACCCACCCCAGCTCTGCTGACCTTTACAGCTCCTGCCTTTACGCTGCCCTACAGGTTCTTGGATCAGGTTGTTCTGACCAAGGCTTATTGAGACACTAACAAACACACGTTAGTCCCCAAATCCTTTTTTCTTTATTTCAATGGCTGTGAATTTTAGTCATTCACAGCCTGTAATGAGTTTCAAACAGTTTGTAAATAGTCCCATGGAAGTCTGTCAAAGTCCTTCAGGATAAGTCTGATAAGCACGCACCTTTATCTTCCTTGAAATGCTGCTAATTTCCAATTAGTTATACAAGGCTAAACGGAGCAAAAATTCAACACAGAACTTCAGGTTTCAAACTGACCAGTACGAACAAAGTTGCTTCCTGCAAAGGTTCATGTCCCTTTATGTCTTATGGGAGGGCCAATCACCTCCAAGCCTTACTCCTAAGTCACTCCTTTTGTCTTAACTGTTCTTGCCTTCTGGCAGCTCTGCGCAAGCGCGCACTGGAAACAGGCTCCCCTTGTTCCTCTGCCTCATCGCTGACTGGCTGCAGCTGCATACTTTTCCACCCGTGCTTCAAACCAAATCACTTTCAGATGACTACTTGGAGCCATTGACCAATTCCCCTCCTGATGTGCCTGGAACTGGTTCATCCTTCTCCAAGCTGACATCTGGAGAGGTATCTGGAGAATCGTCTGAGGGAATCATCACAGGCTGGAGGCTAAAACATATGAAGAATGGTTGCAGGAATTGGGTATGTCTAGTCTAGTGAAAAGAAAGACTGGGGTGACATGATAACAGTGTTCCAATATTTGAGGGGCTGCCACAAAGAAAAGGGAGTCAATCTATTCTCCAAAGCACCAGAAGGCAAGACAAGAAACCATGGATGGAAACTAACCAAAGAGAGAAGAAACCCAAAACTAAGGAGAAATTTTCTAACAGTGAGAGCAAATTAAACAGTGGAACAGCTTGCCTTCAGAAGTTGTGGGTGTTCCATCACAGAAGGTTTTAAAGAAGAGACTGGACATCCACTTGTCTGGAATGGTATAGGGCCATGATGGTGAACCTATGGCATGAATGCCAGAAGTGGCATGCAGAGCCCATCTCTGCCAGCCTTCACCCCAGCTCAGTTCCACTGCGCATGTGCATGCCAGCTGATTTTTGGTTTTCTACTGCACATGTGCAGTGGGCAGGGTGCATGCAGGAGATGCGTGTGCATGTGTAGGGGGGTTGGGGTCCCATGGGGGTCCCATGTGCATTGCATTATGGGTGCAGGCATGTATGCACATGCACACACGCGAGCACCCTTTCGGCACGCGACAACAAAGAAGTTAGCCATCACTAGTACAGGGTCTCCTGCTTAAACAGCAGGTTGAACAAAAGACCTCCAAGATCCCTTCCTACTCATTCCATTATACTCTAGCAATTCTTCCATTTAGTGCAATCAATTTCTATTGGGTTCTCACACTTACAGCAGGCATTACAGCAAGGAGAGTTTCAAAGACTGGCTGTTATACTTTCTCTAGAAGGGATCATCATTTGATGCCTACCTGGTCAAATTTTTGAGATCAGGTGCAAAGCTCTTGAAGTTTAAACTTTGAAGCAGTTAGAGGCAGAAATCTGCCTCTCCCTTCCACCTTCTTTGATATTTTCTTGGAAGCGCTTCTGTTCAAGTCATCAAAGTAATCTAAGTCCAGGGAGCATTTTTATTTGGAGAAATCAGGGCGTCCGAGTTTAATTGCCTGGATTAAAGAGACACAGCCACTGTGACTCCATGTTTTAATGCAGGACTCCTCTTTTAACTTGGTGTTTCATATTCAAGGGGTGCTTTGATTAAAGTTGTTCCCTTCAGAGGTTTCAACAGCCCTGCTATTATAACAAAGTAAAGGCAGTATCAGGTACTCGCTGAAACTGAGGAGAAAGGTAATGCTTTTAAAAAAACCAGGTTCCTTCTATTGAAATAAGGAGTGGTGACAATGATGTTGATTAGGTTACCCAGTCAGTCATGTCCGATTCTTGGCAATTCGATGGGCCAGGTCTCTCCACGATTTCTGGTCTTGAACTTCTTTGATTTTTTCTATGGTCTGTCTGGTGTCAGCTGTGATGACCCAGTGTGGGATACAAAACAAACACAGTCACAAAAACCTGGTGAAGCCCCCTTTATTCCTTTACTTTGCTTCCAAGCTCCAAATATCCTTGACAGAAGATAAAAAACTCTCACACAAACAGTTACAAGAAGGAGGAAAAAAGCAACACAAACCAGGCAAGATAAGGGCTGGAGGACGTCCGCAGATAACAGAACACATACTGGGAAAGACACCAAACGCAGAAAGGAACCGTAAACTAGAGATAATTCCATGCTTTGTTTCCAGCATTCGCCCATATGCATGTCTGTCCTCTTTTTCAGTTGTCTATTCTCTGTCTCCCGAGTCCCAGCTGATTGGCTGGGTCTTCTTTTGTTGTACTGCAGAGGAGAACGGAACTGGAAAGCAGGTTAGTGGGTGGGGAGGGAATGAGATTTTGCAGTAACCTTCCCCCAGAAGTGGAGAAGGAATGGAGCTTTTACAGTATCCTTCCCCTGCCACGCCCACCAACCCACACCCACTAAGCTATGCCACACACACCAAGCCATGCCCACAGAACCAATAGCATTTTTTTTTAATCCTACCACTGGTCATATGTCACTTTTCCGTGCTGTTTGAATGGTCACGAACAGTTTTAAGCCAAGGACCACCTGTACCTGGGAATAGAACTTGTATCAAATCCCATATCATCACTAAGTTCAAGCTGACTTCCTTTGTTTCAAAAAATCGCAGCTTGATTTCATTAGAAGGCAGATGAATTGGAATTTCTCAGAAGGTTAAAATCTTATTTCCTATGGTTTGAATAAAGGCAAGGGATTTGTATCACACGATACGTTTTAAATCCAATGAAATCAGATTTGCCTCGAATTATTTTGCTCGTCATTATTATTAAGAGAACACATCATCGTCTGTGGCTATTAAATTCCACCCACATCTGATATCATGGTTTATTTTTCCCCATCTACGGTGATAACAAATTCTTTTATATTTGAATAATGTCTGTTCCTATTTCGGATTAATAAATTGAGACCCTGAAAGACTAAAGCCATGAAAAATGAATTACTTGTCAAAGTGTCATTCTGTAAACTTATTTAAACTGAAATTGTATCTACTACGTATTATTTATTATGTAATATAAAGGTTACTAATTTAAATCATGTCGATGTCTATCTTAATGGAAAACGGAATACAAATGCTGCAAATAATAGATTCCCTTTACCTCAATTGATCTTCTAAAAAAGCAGGTGCCGGTGGAAGTATAAATGATGTACTTAAATTCGGATTTCCCATTAGAAATTATTTTTATTGAGTGCTTCTGCATATTTTGTGACATAGCAACTGAAAAATAGAGATTTTCCATGTATGGCATCAGTGTCATGACAAGACAGGACAGAAAATATGTATGGAGAGTTGCTTTCGTGGGTAATTTTACCACAACTGAAGAAGATCATGCAAGCACACCTCCTTTCTTGACAAAGTTACCTGGAAAAATGGTTAAATAGAATTTTAAATTTAAATTTGGCAAATATTGTTTCCATCCTTTCAAACCAATTGTTCTATGTTTTCAAGAATAACAGAGGTGGAAGGGACCTTGGAGGTCTTCTAGTCCAACCCCCTGCTTAGGCAGGAAAACCTACACCACTTCAAACAAATGGTTATCTAATCTCTTCTTTAAAACTTCCAGTGTTGGAGCATTCACAGCTTCTGGAGGCAAGTTGTTCCACTGATTAATTGTTCTAACTGTCAGGAAATTTCTCCTTAGTTCTAAGTTGCTTCTCTCCTTGATTAATTTCCATCCATCGCTTCTTATCCTGCCCCCAGGTGCTTTGGAGAACAGCTTGACTCCCTCTTCTTTGGGGCAACCCCTGAGATATTGGAACACTGCTAACATGTCGCTCCTAGTGTTCCAATATTTGAGGGGCTGAGGATTAACTTAAAATGGAACATTAAAAAAAAACAAAAAACCTTTTGAATTTAGAGAAATACATGGTGTCCTCTTGCAGCGACACTTCCTAAAATGTTCCAGTTATTTATATTTTTATCTATATGCACTTTATCCATTTAAATAAGAACACAGCTGGGGGAATGAATCACGAAAAAAAAAAAAAAAAAACAGCCAATGCTTTAGTTTGGTTTTGAAGTACTGATTCTCTGGAACACCAACAATGGCCTTGGAAAGGATGACAGATCAAAGGGGAATAAAATGATTTTTTTTCCTTTTGGATAACACTATACTGAACCTGCCTTTCATGACCATCCATTCAGTGTTAATGGAAGGTACTCTGTATGAACCTTTTGAGGTTCCCTATTGTTTCTCTAGGAATCAACAATCCATTTATGCTTTGTCGAGGTCTTAGAAGCCAGAAAACCATAGCATCTTGAGGAACAAAAGAGAAAAATACCTCTAGAAGCTATAAATTGCCACATCAACAACAGTGCCAGCTCAAAGTGGAATTGATTCCAACTAAACAAGAGGAAGGAAACAGCTGGGTTTTTTTTTTTTTTATGAAGTGCATTTTATTTACAAAACATGAGAGATTTGAGTCCACGGAACAAGAGAACTAGTAAAAACCTGAAAATGCTTTGGGGCACACGATGGCTTTCTGTGCAAACCTGAAGCTGGGGGATCATAGAATTTAATTGTCAAACTGAAAAGTACACTTCTACGTAGGAACCAGCAATATCTGGAGGGAAAAGCTATCAAAGTATGGTATTTATGACTGCATCAATATAAAATCATAAGAATTTTTTAAAGTTGGAGAGGGAATAAATCAGAGCGGTTGAATGTTCCATATTTTGAGCAGAACCCCAAGGTTTATTTATCAGAATCTTGTCTCTCATTTTTATAAGCTGAGACTGTCAAATGTTGAATTCTTTATGTTCTCGCCTTACAGCAGGGGAACCCAAAATAAGAGAAAAGAGAATTCCTGTCCATGGCTTGAACACTAGATTCCTGCCATTGTCTCATAATCAGAAATAGAGAGGTGGTTATTTCAATGAATCACAGATTGACAGAATTAGAAGGGACCTTGGAGGTCTTCTAGTCCAACCCCCTGCTCAGGCAGGAAACCCTATTGGATGACCAAAGGGCCAGTCTTGTGCCTACTTCAGCTCTGGAATATGGGATGGACTTTCCCACCAATGTCAGCAAGCCACCATCAGTCAAAATTCATATTAGTGGTCCACGGGATTTAAAATTATGAGTTTGGTGGTCCCTGAGGTCCAAAAGCTTTGCCATCAGGGCCCTATACCATTTCAGACAAATGGTTATCCAATCTCTTCTTAAAAACTTTCAGTGTTGGAGCACTCACAACTTCTGGAAGTAAGCTAAGCTAAAATATATAAAGAACGGTTGTTGGAATTGGATGCATCTAGTTTAATTAAAAGAAGGACTAGGGGAGACATAATAGCAGTGTCCCGATCTCTCCCTGACTCCATTACCACAGTAAGAGACTATCATGTTTATTCATCAGATCATGAAATCGGTAGAGGAGGTGGTGTTGCTATCTTCTATAAAAAGTCCTTACATCTAAAAAACATCCAAGTTACCCAGGAGCTTGCTCTTCCGGACACCATCATCTGTGAACTGTCCTTAAATATCACATTTCGATTCTTACTATGTTACAGAGCCCCTGATTATGACATCGAACATGTAAACAAGCTAAATACACTACTAATATGGGCAACATCCTGCCCACACACTTTTATCTTTCTTGGTGACTTCAATCTACTCACATTAACTGGACTCTAAATGAATGTAAAACTGAATGCAACCTTCTAGAATCTGTTACAAACCTGGGACTGGAACAACTAGTAACCAACAATACTAGACTTAACAACTGCCTCAATCTCATCTTCTGCAATAGTTTGAATTCAATTTATGGAATATAAATTAAAGAACCCTTTTCCAACAGTGACCACAGTATGATTGACTTTTGTCTCAACATATGTCCACACAAAAATCAACACAACGATGTGATCCCCAATTATAACTTCAAAAAAGGCAATTATGATCTTATAGACAATGATCTCTCATCCCTTGATTGGCAATTTCTATTCACTGGATGCAATCCTGTTGAAGACCATTACAACATATTTTTACTTGAAGTCAAAAGAATCATCAAACTATATGTACCAATAATAACTCCAAAAACCAGAAAAAACAGATTACCCATGACAATAAGGAAGCTTCAATCCCAAAAGAAATCACTTAGGTGGAAAAACAAATCTGGTCATGTTGCCAACTTCAAAAGCCGATACGAACATTTATGCCACAGATAAAGACTGAATGCACCAATTATCACATTAAACAAGAAGAAAACCTTCTACACACCAATTTCACCCGTGCTTTCTACAATTTTATAAACAACAAACTAAAAGACTCAAGGTCCTTCCTACCCCTGAAAGGACCTAATATTAAAGACTGCAACGACAACACTATTAAAGCCAACCTCTTTAACACATTTGGCTCAGTATTTGTAAACAGCAATGGATCATGCCCAGTATTTCCTGGTCGAACCACAGACAACTACAATGATCTAATACATATCGATTTTACAGAAGACAATGTTGAAAAAGCACTACGCAATCTAAAACCATCTCTATCTATTGGACCTGATGAAATATGTGCCTAGTTCTTAAAAAAGCTATCCACTGCCATAGCCGAACCTCTAAGCATAATCTTTGAAAAATCTTTCAGGACCAGCTCCTTGCCAAACCTATGGTCACTAGCCATGGTCATCCCCATCTTCAAAAAGGGAGATCCCAGCCTAGTTGAAAATTACAGACCAATCTCTTTATGCTGCGTCACTTGTAAAGTCATGGAATAAATTATTAACCAATCCATCATCCTCCACTTAGAGGCAAACAACCTACTCTCTAATAAACAATTTGGTTTCAGAAAAAAACTATCCTGCAATCTGCAACTCTTACACTGCAAAAACATATGGACTACACAACTCGATCAGGACAAAGCAATAGACGCAATCTACATAGACTTGTGTAAAGCCTTTGATTCAGTGGTATATGACAAACTACTCCTAAAACTAAAATCTTATGGTATCTCTGGACACCTGAATAACTGGATGGAAGCATTCCTGTCAAACAGACAACAAATAGTCAAAATTAGGAGCGTCCTATCAAATTCTGTACCTGTCAACAGTGGTGTCCCCCAAGGCAGTGTTCTAGGACCAACTCGCTTCATACTCTACATAAATGACCTCTGTGATCATATTAAGAGCAACTGCGTTCTTTTCACTGACGATGTAAAGCTATTCAACACCACAGACAATACTGCTACCCTTCAAAAAGACCTTGACTATGTATCAGAATGGTCAAACAAATGGCAATTTCAAATCTCAACAAATAAATGCTCTGTCTTACATATTGGCAAAAAAATAATAATCAGAAAATAAAATACAGGCTGAATAGTCTGCAACCCTAACCCTAACCCTAACCTTGTTGATGATCTAAACTCTGTCAAGGATCTTGGACTATTCATCTCTAATCATCTAAGTGGTAGAGCCCACTGTAACTACATAACCAAAAAGGCATTAAGAGTTGTTAACCTAATCCTTCATAGCTTTTTCTCTGGTAATATCACACTACTAACTAGAGCATACAAAACATTTGCTAGACCAATACTCGAATACAGCTCATCAGTCTGGAACGCACATTACCTATCTGATATTAACACAGCTGAGAAGGTCCAGAAATATTTCACAAGAAGAGTTCTCCACTCCTCTACTTGTTGCAGAATACCTTATGCTACCAGACTTGAAATTCTAGACCTAGAAAACCTAGAACGACACTGCCTTCAGTCCGATCTAAATATAGTATATAAAATCATACATTGCAATGTCCTACCTGTCAATGAATACTTCAGCTTCAACCATAACAACACAAGAGCAAACAATAGATACAAACTCAAGGTTAATTGCACCAAACTTGATTGCAGGAAATACGACTTCAGCAACAGAATGGTCAATGTCTGGAACACTCTACCTGACTCTGTGGTTTCTTCCCCAAACCCCAAAGACTTTAACCTTAGACTGTCTGCTATTGACCTCACCCATTTCCTAAGAGGTCTGTAGGGGGTGTGCATAAGCGCACCAACGTGCCTACTGTCCCTGTCCTATTGTTTCTTTTACTTTTCTTATATGTATCCATGTAGTCATAACTATGTTTTTACTTATACCTAGTATCTTGTAAGCAATTGACAAATGAAAATAAAAAAATAAAAAAATAAAAGAGGGAGTCAAGCTATTCTCCAAAGCACCTGAAAGGAAGGACAAGAAGCAGTGGGTGGAAGTTAATCAAGGAGAGAAGCAACTTAGAACTAGGAAGGAATTTTCTCACAGTTAGAACAATTAACCAGTGGAACAACTTGCCTCCAGAAGTTGTGAATTTTCCAACACTGGAAGTTTTTAAGAAGAGATTGCTAATCCTTTGTCTGAAATGGAATGGGTTTTCTGCCTGAGTAAGGGATTGGACTAGAAGACCTCCAAGGTTTCTTCCAACTATTCTATTCTATTCTATTCTATTCTATTCTATTCTGTTCTGTTCTGTTCTGTTCTGTTCTGTTCTGTTCTGTTCTACTCTACTCTATTTCCATTCCATTTTGTTGTTTCACTGATTAATTGTTCTAACTGTCAAGAATTTTCTCCATCGTTCTAGGTTGCTTCTTTCCTTGATTAGTTTCCATCCACGTGATCATTCAAAGTTACAACAGCCCTGAGAAAAATGACTATGACCATTTTTCACACTCATGGCTGTTGCAACATCTCCATGATCACGTGATCAAAATTTGGATGCTTGGCATCTGGTTCATATTTATGATGGTTGCAATGTGCTGGGGACACACAATCTCCTTTTGCAACCTTCTGAAGACCCATCCCCTTTGCAGGTGCACTGATGTTGTAATGCATCATAGGTGGTATTCAGCAGGTTCTGACCATGTCTGGAGAACTGGTAGTGAAAAAGTTGAGTAGTTTGGAGGACTGGCCAATACCACCTCAGACTGGCCCCACCCCCATCTCTTCTCTGCCTTCCATTGAGTCCCAGCTGATCGGTTGGGTCTTCGTTGGTTGCCCTGCCCAGGAGAACAGAGCTGGAAAGCAGGTTAGTGGGGTGGGGAGGGAATGAGGATTTTGCAGTATCCTTCCCCTGCCATGCCCTGTTGCCGAGTATGTAAAAAAGAATCAAGATGACATCACATGGAAGAAAGAGGGGGATGCTTTGATTGTAGCTGCCATTTTGAATTTTTACCTACCCAGTAATGGGCGCAGTATATTTTCTAACAGCTTGGGAGGGAGAAGGGTTGCCTTATCTTTTTGTTGATGTTACTTTGATTCTGCATATGACAAACAACTTTCCTCAGCAGAAGCAGTTCATATTTATTTATTTATTCAATTTTTAGCCCATCGCAATGCGCTCAACGGATTACAAAAACGGATTACAAAAAACTTGCAACAAAACATTCATGGTATAATCAATCAAAGTAAAACTCCTTCCCACAAGGAAGATAAGAGCAGGAGAAGATAGAGGGAGCCAAAGAAGATGTAGTTGCATACCTCTTCCTGTCTCTCCTGCTTCACAAAGATGTGATCAAATGAACAGGTTGCATGAAACCTTGAATCTTATGAAATGGAGCTGTGGCATCTATGGTGAGGGGTCAAAAAAGTTAAGATTAGTTAAGATTGCTAACTCTAGAAAGAGCAAGAAAGATGATTAGAGATTTGGAAGCTAAAAAAATATGAAGAACTGTTGTAGGAACGCGTGGCCCGCTGGTAGCTGGCGGAGCCGGCAGCAGTAGTGAGGAGGATGGGGAGGAACCCGAGCCATTTTTGGAGGCTGAGGAAGGCTAGGATGAGGGCTTTGCATCAGAGGGCAGGGCAGGTGGCAGTCATCAGCTGCCTTTGGGCTTGGAAAGCAGTGAGGCAGGGGAGCTTCTGGAAAAGGTTCCCAGCCTGCACATGTGCAGAGCTGCCAAAAGGAAGGCACAATTAAGAACTCAGGGTTGACATGGGAGTCAGGCCACAGGTGAATGATGAATGCCCCCCCAATCAGGATTAAAAGAGAAGAAAAAGAGGGGGATTTTGCAGGAAATAACTCACTCATTCCTTTGTCCCAGCCTTGTGAGAATTTGTCTGTCTAACCCAGCCCTTCCCTGCCAGTATTGAATGTGGAACAATTTACCGGGCAAACGTTCCAGGATTGATAAAGGTCTGAGCTCATTAGTCTACCTTTGCAAGACTGTTTGCCAAGCTGTTGGCTGACTGTGAATGAAATAAATTCACATTAACATAATAAAAGAGGTTTCTGCCGGGACTCAGAATTGACTTAGTGCATTTTGGGGAGGCCTAGGACAGAACAGAACTGGAATTCAACTAAACATGTCTAGTTTAATGAAAAGAAGGACTGGGGTGATCCGCTATCTAAGGGGCTGTCACTAAGAAGAGAGGGTCAACCTATTTTCCAAAGCACTTGAAGGCAAGACAAAAAGCAATGGATAGATACTAATCAAGGAGAGAAGCAACCTAGAACTAAGGAGAAATTGTCTGACAGAACAATTAATCGGTGGAACAACCTCTTCCAGAAGTTGTAGATGCTCCATTGCTGGAGGCTTTGAAGAAGAGACTGGACAACCTTTTGTCAGAAATGGCATAGAGTTTCCTGCTTAAGCAGTGTGTTGGACTAGAATCTCCAAAGTCCCTTCCAATTCTGATATTCTGTTAATAGTTTCAGCCTTTACCATTTCAGACAACTGGTAGAGACTGAAACTATTTAATCAAAGCACATGCAGTGCACAGGAGAAGGAGTAGGGCTTTGCTCACCCAACTGCAGATGTCATCTTGATCAACTTTTTGATTTTCCCTTAAGGTAGGGGGCCCTGTGGCTACTCACTAGCAGCTACCACAGAAATATCCATGGACATTGGCTGAGATCCATGCTCACATCTTCTTGAAAGTGAACACCAATTGACTCTATATTTGGCCACCCCTACATGGTTGGATGCCACCGCAATGATAGCACCAAGCTTCATCAATCTTGGCTGACCTCTAGAACAGGAGTCGCCAAACTTTTGGACTTCAGGACCACCAAACTCATAATTTTAAATCTTGCGGATCACTAATATGAATTTGAATAGAGGGTGGCTGGCTGACTTTGGTGTGTGTGAGAGAGAGAGAGAGAGAAAGAGAGAGAGAGAGTCCTATCTAACCTCAGAGGGCTGGCAGTGATGTTCTCTCTCTCTCTCTCTCTCTCTCTCTCTCTCACACACACACACACACACACACACACCCTCAAGGCAGCTACAAGGCAGGATAAACTTTCTGACAGTGAGAACAATCAACCAATGGACAGAAGTTGCCCTCGGAAGTTGTGGGAGCGCCATCACTTGAGACTTTCAAGAAGAGACTGGACTGCCATTTGTGTAGGGTCTCCTGCTTGGGTGGGGGGTTGGACTAGATGACTTACAAGGTCCCTTCCAACTCTGATTATCTGTTATCTGTTATTCCTAACCTGCATTTCAGCTCTGTTCTCAAGGGGAGAGGAGGAGGGACAGGTATCCTGCGAATTCAAATAAAGAACGATCAGTCGGTAGGAAAATGGGGTGGGGGATTTTTCCTGCAAACTTTTTTGGGGGATTTTCCCAGAGTCTCTGCAGAAAAAGCAGAAGCAGCCTGGATTAATTGCTTTGTTGCGGGGGGGCTTTGGGGTGACATTTCTCTGCAGACCACCAAAACTTTCTTGTGGACCATCAGTGATCCCTGGCTCACTGGTTGGTGACCACTGCTCTAGAAGGTGAGCAGGATTTGTCAAGTTCTTGAAGGTCAACTCTTCTCAGAGCTATAATTTGCACTGCAAAGTTGAAAACAATTCATCTAATCACATTGTTGAGCTCACCACAGGAGAGGTTTTACTATGTTACCGCTAGTTTCATACTGTCAAAATCTGAAGATTAGGATGTATATGATGAAAAATCTACATTTCTTTTCCACTCCCAGAATTTTCCACCTAACACAAGAAATTCACTGTGTTGGTTGTTTCACCTAACTCTTGTCTGTTGGCAGGATTTATTGGGCCACTTTTATAGATCACACTGTTTCAAAAATTGTTGAGCTGGATCTAAGTACCTTTTTAGAATGCAGAATACCTTCAGGAAGCTTATTAAACTCCTTCTCTGGCTATTAAAAAAAAAAATCCTGTCTGTAGCTTTTTATTTTGTGGCTCCATCTTCCAAACCTTCTGATCTTTCTTCCCCTTAAGAATTTCAAAGAAAAGGGGTGAATGTTGCATCTCAGAGTCTATGGAAGAGAACAGAAAAGAGATCAATAAGGTGTTTCTTTAGTTTCTAGCAAGTTACCCAGAGACAGAAAGATAATGAAAAGGAAACTTTCCAATGTATGTGGCTCTAACATTTCAATATTAAGAGGCAGAAGCTCTTAAGTGAAACAAAATGTAAAGAAAAGACAAAATCTATACTTTTGCTTTATGGAATGCTGTGTCAATCATCATCAATTTCTGCTGTTTCTGGCTGGTCTTCGATCTTCTGAAGATGGAAAAAAAATGGATTTATGGGCACTCATTATATATAAAGACAGTCCATGACTCTTTGAAATGCTCTGTTTGAATCAAGGAAATGACTCAGAGGATGGATCCCTTTGAAATGACCACTGGGAGAGAAAATATATCTTTAACTTGGTTATCCAAACAGGTAGCTTGGGATGGAGAGGATGAAGGAGATAGGAAAATAGATTTATTTCTTTCTTTCTTTCTTTCTTTCTTTCTTTCTTTCTTTCTTTCTTTCTTTCTTTCTTTCTTTCTTTCTTTCTCTTTCTTTCTTTCTTTCTTCCTTCCTTCCTTCCTTCCTTCCTTCCTTCCTTCCTTCTCCTTCCTTCCTTCTTTCTATCTTTCTTTCTTTCTTTCTTCTTTCTTTCTTTCTTTCTTTCTTTCTTTCTTTCTTTCTTTCTTTCTTCCCTCCCTCTCTCTTCTTTCTCTCTCTCCCTACTTCCCTTTCTTTCTTTCTTTCTTTCTTTCTTTCTTTCTTCTTCTTTCTTTCCTTTCTTCCTTCCTTCCTTCCTTCCTTCCTTCCTTCCTTCCTCCTTCCTTCCTTCCTTCCTTCCTTCCTTCCTCCTTCCTTCTTTCTTTCTTTCTTTCTTTCTTTCTTTCTTTCTTTCTTTCTTTCTTTCTTTCTTCTTCCCTCCCTCTCTCTTCTTTCTCTCTCTCCCTACTTTTCTTCTTTCTTTCTTTCTTTCTTTCTTCTTTCTTTCTTTCTTTCTTTCTTTCTTCCTTCCTTCCTTCCTTCCTTCCTTCCTTCCTTCCTTCCTTCCTTCCTCCTTCCTTCCTTCCCTCCCTCTCTCTTCTTTCTCTCTCTCCCTCCTTCCCTCTTGCTTTCTTCTTTCTTTTCTTCTTCCTTCCTTTCTTTCCATCCCTCTCTTCTTCCTTTCTCTCTCTCTCTTTCTTTCTCTCTCTCTCTTTCTTTCTTCCCTTTTCTTCCCTTCCATCCCTCTCTTCCTTCCTCTCTTCCTTCCTTCCTTCCTTCTTTATTTCTTTCTCTTTTCTTTCTTTCTTTCTTCCCTCCCTTCCCTCCCTCTTTTCCCTCCTCCCCTCCCTCTCTTCTCCCTCCCTCCCCCCCTCTCTCTTTCATCTCCCAAGCACTCATGCTCTGAGGGATGAATCAGAAAAGCACAACATTCTTTGCTCTTCAGAAATAGGTCTGAAACTTCCGTTTTGTCGGCTTCGGCAGTGGCAGGGATTCGCGATCCTGCGTGATCCCTGCGGCGCTAGCCATCTTGGTGCCTCCGATCCTGATGGGTCTGGAGGCTAAGGCTGCCCCGCAGAGGCAGCCGAAGACAGGGGGGAGCCGGAGGGTTTGGGGGTGTTGCAGACCCCCTCCCCAGCAGGCAAAACCCCCTTTTCTCAAGACGGTGGAGCGGCGGTCTGTAATGGCCGCCACAAAGAAGCTGGCAGATGGGTAAGACTGAGCAGGAGGAAGAGGGGAGAAAGTTTACAAGAGAAAATTTTTTGGCCGACCCAGGACTTTAAGAGACGCCTAACATCCTGAAAACTATGCCTATTTTTGAAGGATACTTTGTTTCCAAAGGAGAATTTCAAGCAGCAAATTTGAGGTGCTGAAAGGGAAAGTTTACTCTCCTTCCCTATGGAATCAACAAATGGCCATTGAGAAACCTGTCTTTTTATAAAAGGTAAAAAATTGGCTTCTTGTTATAAGTGGGAAGGGAGAGGACAAAAAAAAAAAAAAGAAGAAAATATTAAGATCTTGCTGGAGGAGATACCTTGAAGATTTTGAGATGAGAAATTAATTGCAATAAGGCTTTAAAATATAGATTGGGCTTTTTTTCTTTTCCCTTTTATTGATATCACCCCAGGAAGAGAAAGTGAGAACTTTGTGCTTTGTTTGGATTGATTGATGTCTCTGGGACTTTGGGGAACTGTTCTAACTTTTGAAACATCTTGGTTGTTTTAAGAAGAAGAATAAAGAAAAGATTTACAATGGCTTTACCTGCTGATGAACTTAGAAAGGAATATGGAAAAATAAAAAAAGAAGGCAAGGACGCTGTGAAAGAAGCCTTCCTTTTTTTAGAAATGGCGCTTGCTATTTATCAGCAAACACAACAACAGATGGAGGAAACAGAAGAAGAAGAAGAAGAAGAAGAGGAAGAAGAAGAAGAAGAAGAAGAAGAAGAAGAAGAAGAAGAAGAAGAAGAAGAAGAAGAAGAAGAAGAAGAAGCCATCTTCAATGAATCTCAAAACTTAATTAAGAAAGAAAGGAGAAAGAGAGGAAGGAAAATGAAGGACTTAAGACTTAAAAAAACACCCAAGAAAGAGAAAAATAAGATGCAAAATCAACACAATGTTAGTAAGCAAAAGAAAAGCAGAGAGGGGAAGCTAAAAAGCCGGAAGTTAGGAGAGGGGGGGATAAAAAGGCCAGGTGGGATAAGAAAGAAAGGGAAAAGGGGGGAGGAGCCACAAAGGTATGAATCAAGATGGGAAAAAAGGAATTTTTTTTTTAGGGATAAAGGGTAATGTATAATTTCTTTTAAAAAGAAGATTCTGCAAGGTACATAAGATGGTATTGTAGTATTTGTATTAGAAATAGAAAACTAGAATGTTATAAGAATTAATAAAAGATTAAAATATTGAAATGTTTAGTAATGATAGACTTTAAAATTTAACAAAATATTAAAAGGAATGTTTAAAATATTGAGTTTAATTGAAGAGTTTAATTGATTGTTGTATTGATGTTACTATAAACTTACTATTGTAGCGTTTGTTTTTGAAATAGATAATTGGAATGTTATAAGATTTAACATTTAGATTTATTATTTAACTGTATTAATCATTTTGGATTTATTATTCTTTCCTCTTTTTAAAAGTTAGCTGGTAGAATGTACTAAGCAGAATCAGATTGGGTAATGGGCATTATTTTAAATATTAATTTAGGGGGAGGATAGAAAGGCATCATACTCTGATCAGTGATTTCAGGAGAAATCTTTTTTTTTTGTAGGGAATGAGATAAATAGATAATTTGGAAAGAATGGACAAAAGATACAAACACAATGATTTAAATTAAAATGAATTAAATAAAATAGAATTAAGAAGAGTGAAAAGCGGGGAGTAGTTATATAGAAGATATAGAATGGTAAATAAAATAGGTAATGGTATATAAGATGAGCACAAAGCTAATTGAAGTCCATATAAAGAGAGGTAATCTGAGTCCAAACTACTTTCCTAAAAGAAGTTTTATTATTGTGTGTTTTGTGTGTTTATGTTTGTTTGAGAATTAATAAAACCTCGGAGGAATGTTGGATGAGAATAATGGTAACCAAGTCAGAGAAAAATGTAGATGACGATTATAAAGTGGATAAATATAGGAAATAATAATAATAATAATGAAATTGAATAAGAGTAAAGAGAAATAATGAGAAATTTGCTAAGAGATATTTATATATTTATATGGAAATGGTGTAAAACAGAACTATGTTGTATAAAATAATGTCTTATTTGACTTGTAAAATTTATAATGGAAAGAGGTTTTATGTATTCAGTGGTTAATGATGGTTTGTTTGTCTTTAAAATTAATAAAATTTGTTTCAAAAAAAAAAAGAAAAGAAAAGAAAATAGGTCTGGAAAATATCTTCCTTGCTGGGAGGGGAGGGAGTGCTCAGAATCCTCTAGGAAAATCTCAACCTGTCTGATGGTAGTGAAATCAGACAGGAAAATAATTTCATGGCATTTCTCCAAGGGGAGGAAAAATTCTCCATTTCAGGGAAGGGGTGGAGCAGATTGTAAATGTAACTCCTGCTTCTTTTAGTTTTCCTGAAGGCATTTCACTGAAGCAGGATTAGGAAATGACCGCTCTCAAATTTAAGTAGAACATCGAGTGCCTTGGCATAAGGGAAAAAGTGCCCAGAGACAATTATATAGTCACTAGAGACAATTAGCCATGGTGGCGCAGTGGTCAGAGTGCAGTACTGCAGGCTACTTCGGCTGGCTGCTGGCTGCCTGCAATTTGGCAGTTTGAATCTCATCAGGCTCAAGGTTGACTCAGCCACAGTGCATAAAATGAGGACTTGGATTGTTGGGGGGCAGCAGGCTGACTCTGTAAACCGTTTGCAGGGGGCTGTTAAATCGCTGTAAAGTTGTGTATGAGTTTACGTGTTATTGCTGTATAGTCAACAGCACTCATCCTGGAGCCAGATAGGTAGGTCAATTCAGCCGGGTAGCCAATTTCAAGGGCACCATTTAAGATGAGGGGTTTTAACCTGAGGGTACTTTGAGCCAGGCAGAGGCCTGCAAAGTAGGTTTCTTGATCTTTCAAGCAGTCACCAAGAAGGAATCTGTCAGCTTCAGGTTTGGGATATGGGCATTTGTGCTGTGTGTAGAGGATGCGGTCATTGGGTCCAATTTGGCACTGAGATTTCCTTTCAGGGATTGATTTTTCCCCTTTTAAATTAGACTTTGAGGTGTTCTTCATGTTTTTCAACATTGTGTACCCCTCCCCCCTTAAGTTGAAGTGTGTCTGTCTGTCTTGCAATGCAGATGCAACTGGTGACTCAGCTCCCAGGCAGGGGTGGGATTCTACCAGTTCGCACCTTTTCGCTAGAACTGGTTGTTAACATTCTAAGCAGTTCGGAGAACCGGTTATTAGAAGAAATTACTGGCCTAATCCTGTAAGGAAGGCAGGAAGGAAACATTCTGGTGTTGCTTACAGAAACTGCCTCTCCGTTAACCCTTATTATATTCTTGGCAGGACTAGACTTCCTGTCTCAGGAACTTCTCTAAAGATTTTTTCCCCCTCCTTTGCTGGTACTTTGCTTGTGTGGAGTGACCATTCAAAGTTACAATGGCACTGAAAAAAGTGACTTTTGACCATTTTTCACACTTACGACTGTTGCAGCATCCTCACAGTCATGAGAGGCCAGGCGAGGAGATGCGTGCCTCGATGTGAGTGATGTTGAGTTGGCCACGCTCAGCCAACAACATGACCACCAAGCCACGTCCATTCAATCACATGACCACCAAGCCACACCCACCAACTAAGCCACGCCCACAAAACAGGTTGTTAAAAAAAATTGAATCCCATCCCTGCTCCCAGGTACTTATCTTGGTCCACTGGACCATCTCTCTTTCTCTTTCTCTCTTGCACTCACGCGTATGCATGCACGCACTCTATTTGTTTGTATGCCACCTGCTTTATGAAGTCTGTCTGTCCCTACCTACATCTCTGTCTGTATCTGTCTCTCTCTCTCTTCTATCTATCATTTATCTATCTACATCTTTTCATTTGACAAGGCATCCCCAATTCCTGCAACAGTTCCTTATATGTTTTAGGCCCCAGGCCCCAAATCATTCAGAACAGAACAAAATAACATAGTTGGAAGGGACCTAGAAGGTCTTCTAGTCCACCCCCTGCTCAAGCAGGAGACCCTGTATCATTTCAGGCAAATGACTGTCCAATTTCTTCTTAAAAACTTCCAGCGTTGGAGCATTCACAACTTCTGGAGGCAAGTAGTTCCACTGATTAATTGTTCTCACTTGTCTGGACATTCCTTCTTAATTCTGGATTGCTTCTCTCCTTGATTAGTTTCTATCCATTGCTTCTTGTCCTGCCCTCAGGTTCTTTGGCACACAGGCCACTCCCTTGGTCCCCAGGACTTCATCTCAGTCCTAATGTACAACTCACAGTGTACATCTCTTCCCAGCAGTCTTTGGTCCTGTGCAAATGTATTGCAGATGCAAACAGCAACTCAGCTCCCAGGTACCTACCTTGCTCCACTGGACCATCTCTCTCTCTCCCTCTCTCTCTCATTCTCTCATATTCTTATTTGTGTCCCACCCTCCTTTTGCTGGCCTAAAATTATAATAAATATTGCATTAACATTAACAGAGTTGAAAGGGACCTTCTGGTTATCTAGTCCAACACTCTTGCCCAAGCAAGAGGACCCTACACCATTTCTGAAAGGTGGCAGTCCAGTTTCTTCTTGAAAGCTTCCAGTGATGAAGCTTCCACAACTTTTGAAGGCAGACTGTTCCATTAGTTGATTGTTCTCACTATCCGAAAATTTCTCCTTATTGCCAGGTTGAATCTCTCCTTGTTCAGTTTTCATCCATTATTCCCTGTCTGGCCTACGGGTGCTTTGGAAAATAGCTTGACCCCTTCTTCCCTGTGGCAGCCCCTCAAATATTGGAAGACTGCTATCCTGTCTCCCCTGGTCCTTCTCTTCACTAGACTAGCCAGGCCCAGTTCCTGCAACCATTCATTGTATGTTTTAGCCTCCAGTCCCCTAATCCTCTTGGTTGCTCTTCTCGGCACTCTTTCTAGAATCTCAACAAAATCTTCTGGATTGTCACCCGAAGCTTGATTGATTGTTTTCCTGAAGTTCTCCTGACCTTTTACTGTTTTAAGTATCAGTGTTACCAACTGGTTTGGCAACCAGATCACTACTTGTAATCTTCAAACTTCCTTGGAAAGAAAGTCATTCTGGAGCCTTAGTGTAGCTAGCTGGCAATGGGGAAATGGCTGCTGTCCAGAGAAAATTCTGCAGACAGTAACTGGCTTTCTGTAGAGGAGCACTTTGGAGATTTCTTTAAAAAGAAAATGAAGCTACAGATCCAGCTCTGAAAATTAACAGGTTTTGCAGGGACAAGCTTGGACATTTTGCTGCTGAAATAGAACACCAAAGGTTTCCTTCCCCTTTGCCCAAACCTACATCAAAATAAACACAGTATTTTGCTAATGGCAGTGAAACATCTCCCTTCCTGGCAATAAAATGCAACAAGATTGTAAACAGCTAAAACTGAGATTTCCAGCCCTAAGCCCTTAATTAACCGAGTGAGAAAACTGATTCCATCTGGCTAACGTTTAGATTAAGCCCTCGTGATGGTGCTCAGCTTAGGTTTAAATGGAACATAAGAATGAATGTTCCTTTTTTAGGCAAAGCAGTAAGAAAGGGAAAAACCCAAGCAAATGCTTAAAACAAGTATGTCAAGGGGAAAACAAGAATAGTGTTTTTGTCCTTCCAGATATTCAGGCACTCTGTGTTAGCATCCTTACAGCTTTTGCGTTAAGGAAACAGAATACTAAACAATAACATTGTTTAATATGTGTATCTTGAGGACAAGTATGTTCAAATACTAGGCTGAGGGTTGGTGTTAGGGATACACCCTAGCAGAATCTGCACAGCAGTCAGGCAGGCAGGCAAATATGTGAGATAAACGTGTTTGCAGCTTACACTCAGTAAAACAGATACACTGTGCTAGTTAAATAGTTTATTCCAGTAAAAGTTTTAGCATAGTCAAACAGTCCATATATCATTCACTAGTTCAGTTCGTCTGGGGATTATTTAGTTGCAAAGTCCAGTGTCGAAAAAGAGGTCAGTAAACTTCAAATATCAGTCCAGTAATATATCTCCTTGCAGTAGAGATATGAAGAAGTCAAACCTCCTTTCTTCCTTCGACGTTCAAAAACTCAGCAGCAGGGAACACACAGTTAGCAAACCATCAATCCAGCAATCCAGCAAATTCTCTTGCTCCCTCTTATGGCGGTTTCACAACCACACCCAAAATTACATGCTTTGCAGTTTAAAGTGACACACACTTAAACTTACTATCATAGTTTATATATATTATTTTACCCAAACTACGTTAGGTAACCTTGTTATTCTTAACAGTTGTTTTCTTTTCTTTTTCTTTTTTTTATATAATTGGGGGAGTTTGTTGTTTTTAAAAGGAGAATTCTGACTTTCTGGTGGTAAGTTTATTTTTCTGATGGGTTGAAGGTAGTAGGGTTTCTTTTAAGGGCTCCCAAAAGGCTAAAATTAGAAAAAGAATGGGAGGGAGGGAGGGAGGGAAGGAAATGGAGGAAAGGAAAGAAGAGAGGAAGGGAGGGAGGGTAGGAGGAAGGGAGGAAAGGAGGAAAGAAAGAAGATTAATGGGAAAGTAAGAAGAAAGGGAGGAGGGGAAAGAAGGGAGGAAAGGAGAGAGGGAGATGAAAGGAGGGGAAGGAAAGAAAGAAGGGGGATGGAAGGTGGAGGGAAGGAGGAAGGGAGGGGGGAGGAAGGGAGGAAGGATGAAAGTGAAGGGAAAGGAAGGGACAGAGGGAGGGAGGGAGGAAGGAAGGAAAGAAGGAAGGAAGGAAGGAAGGAAAGATGGATTCAATACTGTTTCTTTCTTGCAGGATTCCTGTAGAGAACTCAACTCAGATTGATTTACTGAATGGAGCAGATTTTATGCAACATAAAAGGGCTATTCGATTTCCTAAAAGCAGACAAAGTCGGGATCCAGGGAAAGGGACCTGAGTTTTAAAGGATGAACGGTGATGCTCATCTTTCCTAAATTTCAGCCTCTTCCCCTCCCTCAAATGGAAAAAAGGCTGAAATATTTTGCGCCATTCACCAGGATGTTCTGGGAGCTGAACTCACCTCCCAAGTTGGTTTTGCATTCTGATGGAAAGACTTAGAGAAATGGAAGATATTTCAAATGGCAGCTAATCTCACAAGATATCCAAACACAGAATTAGGAATGCATTTTTCAGTGGAAGGAGATTGTTTGTATACCTAATTACAGTTTGGTGTTTGAGTTTATTTGCTTGTTTGTTTTTTTTCTACTTGATAATAATGCACTCTGGACACATCACAGAGCGGAGAATGCAGTATTATACTTGACCCTCCCAATTCTGTTAATCTGTAATTTCATTCAGTTCCCATACTGGAGAAATCCAACATAGAACAGTGTATTTACTGCACCACTCCTTAAAAATACATGTTCATCTACTGAATGAGATCTGCAACATGGACTTTGCCATAGTACGATGTACCTGTATTTTTGGTGTGTGTGTGAGGTTGAAAAAGGATGTTCCACTTCAGAAAATTGCATGCACAAACTGGATAGTTGGTAACAGAATAACAGAATACCAGAGTTGGAAGGGACCTTGGAGGTCTTCTAGTCCAACCCCCTGCTCTGGCAATAAACCCTGTACCATTTCAGACAAATCATTGTACAATCTCTTCTTAAAAACCTTCAGTGTTGGAGCACCCACAACTTCTGAAGGCAAGTCATTCCACTGAGTAATTGTTCTAAACATCAGGAAATTTCTAGGTTGCTTCTCTCCTAGATCATCCATTGGTTCTGCCTTCAGGTGCTTTGTACAATAGATTGATACCCCCCTCCCCACTCTTCTTTGTAGTAGCTCCTCAAATATCAGAACATTGCTGCTGTGTCACCCCTAGTCCTTCTTCTCATTAAACTAATGGTGAAGTAAAGGTAAAGGTTCCGCTCGCGCATATGTGCTAGTTGTTTCTGGCTCTAGGGGGCAGCGCTCATCTCCGTTACAATGCCGAAGAGCCAGCGCTGTCCGAAGACGTCTCCGTGGTCATGTGGCCGGCATGACTAAATGCTGAAGGCGTATGGAACACTGTGACCTTCCCACCAAAGGGGTCCCTATTTTTCTCCTTGCATTTTTATATGTTTTCCAATTGCTAGGTTGGAAGAAGCTGAGACAAGTAATGGGAGCTCACTCCATAATGCGGCGCTAGGGATTCAAACCACTGAACTGCCGACCTTTCTGATCAACAAGCTCAGCGTCTTAGCCACTGAGCCACCACGTCCCTTTCATTAAACTAGCCATACCCAATTCCAGCAGCCATTTTTAATTTTGAGGTGTCTGAAAAAACAGACCACATCAGGAAATATCAAAGAAGGCCACATACAGAAAGGGTTTCAACCTATTCAGAGAGGTGCATATTTCTGGGCTGTCATGCAGTCAGAGTCTTCTTCTTCCCTTTTGTCTTTAGCAGCAAAATTTTCTGCATTAGACCATTGAACCGTGGATTAAATTATCTTGAAGTCCATTCAAATCTCATCCTTCCATTCTATGTTTGCTGGGAGACATCTCTGATTGCTTTTTAAAAGAGTTTCTAAAACTCACTTGCTCTGTTGCTTCTCTCCATCCCTCCTCCTCCTCAGTGGTGGGATTCAAAAAAATTTTTAATACCGGTTCTGTGGCCGTAGATTGGTGGGTATGACAGGGGAAGGATACTACAAAATCACTAACCTGCTTTCCAGCTCCGTTCTCCTATGCAGGGCAATAAAAGAAGAGCCAGCTAATCAGCTGGGACTTGGGAAACAGAGAATAGATGGGAGCTGGGCCAGTCAGAGGTGGGATTTGCCGGTTCTCCAAACTACTAAAATTTCCACTACCGGTTCTTCAGAACCTGCTGAATACCACCTCTCCTCCTCCTCCTCCTCTTCTTCTACCTCCACCCTTTTCTTTTCCAAAATTGTAACTTAGGAAAGAGGAGATGGCAGAAAAAAGAAGGGGAATCCAGACTGTCCTCGACTTACGATCTCAATTGAGCCCAACATTTCCGTTGCTGAGCGAGACATTCGTTGAGTGAGTTTTCCCTCTTTTTCCGGCCTTTCTTGCCACAGTTGTTAAGTAAATCCCTGCAGCTGTTAAGGTAGTAACATGGTTGTTAAGTAAATTTGGCTTCCCCATTGACTTGGCTTGTCAGAAGGTTGCCAAAGGGAATCACGTGACCCTGGGGCATTTTATATGGGAGGTCACGAAAGTTTCACTCACTTCTTTGTAGTAAGAATGAGGATAAAGTTTGAGGACAAAGGATACAGTTTGCTGGTATTTACATGGTACCTGGTAATGTGGTTGTCCTCAAGATCACCTAATTTAGGTAATTAATTGCAGAGAAAGCCATTTTCTTTCTCCTCCTCCTCCGCCTCTCTGCAAACCCTCCTCTAGCACCTATGATGTTACCTAGCTGGGTCTTGAAACATCTGCAAGAAAATCACATCAGAGAACACCAAGAGCCCTACAATCCTCCTGCCCCCTTTTCCTCCTCTGGAGTAACTCTGCTTCATGAGAGAAGCATTCTGGAGATTCAAAAATTCCCTTTTGAGGGAAGGAGTTGGGGTCGCTTAGGAGAATGGATCCAGATATGGGGCAGAAGTTGAAAGGGTCAGATGCAGGGGTGGGATTCAAATGATGTAACAACCAGTTCGGTGTAACAACCAGTTCACTTTGCCCACGTACAGTGTTTGAAAACCCCCCATTTTCAGCTCTAATACTTACCTTCTGTTGCAGCCCCGGTGAGTAAAACAGGTGAGGTGCAGCAATCCACTTTGCCATGCAAATAAGCTGAGCTGCCAAACACGGAAATAAAGGACAGACTTGGGCAGGAGCAGGTAGGTGGGGCCAAATGATCGCCGGAACTACTGATTCACTTGAACTGGTGCAAACCAGTAGAATCCCACCCCCTGCTCAGATAAATCTTTTTTTTATTCAGGGTATGAAAGTATCTGACTCAAATACGGTATGAATTCAAGAGCTGTTTCCTCACATATTTGGGTTTAGAAGGACATTATCTTTAAAAGACTAAAAAAGAATTGAAGCTACATATATTACAGCTATTATGTAGAAAGGACCTTCCAAAATGATCTTCTAAAATGATCGCTTCTTCAGGCAAGTGTCTTCAAACCTCCACAAACAAATGGCTTTCTAATCTTTATTTGAAAACCTCCAGGGATGCAGCATTCACATTTTCAAGACCCAGGCTCTTTCTTATTTTTCCATAATAAAAACCCTTCTCTTGTTGAATTTGAATTTTTCTCGATAATGCTTTTCCCTGTGCATTTTTTTTTTTTTTGTCCTACCCTCAGGCACTGTAGAAAATAAACCCACATCTTCCCCATAAGAGGCCTGCAAGCATCGGAAGACTGTTATCATGTTTTCCCTTAGGTTTCAGGATTTAGCTTATTTGAAAGATTTATACGAGGATCCTTCGCAGGGTTGCATTAAAGGGTGATTTAAAGCTATAGCATGTCTCATTGATTAGAGCTGTAAAGAGCAATAAGGTGAGAGATTATCTATCTATCTATCTATCTATCTATCTATCTATCTATCTATCTATCTATCTATCTATCTATCTATCTATCCCTCTTTCTCCATCCATCAATCCACTTATCCACTCATCCACCCACTCACCACTCAACCATTTGCCCACCCACTTGCCTGCCCATTCATCCACCCACCATCCATCCATCTATCCAGCCAGCCAGCCAGCCAGCCACCCACCCACCCATCCATCTATTCATCTATCTACCCACCCACCCACCCTTCCATCCACCCATCCACCCATCCGCCCATCCAGCCACCTACCCATCTGTCCATCTGTCTGTCTGTCCATCCATCCACCCTTCCATCCTTCCACCCACCCATCTGTCCGCCCATCTGTCTATCCCCCTCTCCATCCATCCATCCAACCGTTCAGCCACCCAGCCGCCTACCCATCTGTCCATCCACCCATCCATCTACCCACCCATCCGCCTGTCCATCTATTTGTCTGTCCATCTGTTTGTCCATCCATCTGTCCATCCAACCGTTCAGCCACCCAGCCACCTACCCATCTGTCCATCCACCCATCCATCCACCCACCCATCCGCCTGTCCATCTATTTGTCTGTCCATTTGTCCATCCATCTGTCCATCCACCCACCCATCTGTCCATCCACCCACCCATCCACCCACCCACCCACCCGTCCATCCGTAACTGTTTTTCATACTAATGAGCATTGCAACATCCCCAAGGTCGTGTGATCAAAATTCAGAGGCTTGGCAACTGGTTCATATTTAAGATGATTCCGGTGTCCTGTGTTCCCCTTTTGCAACCTTCTGACAAGCAAAGTCAATGGGGAAGCCAGATTTACTCAACAACGGAGTGACTAACTTAGTAATTACAGTGGCTCACTTAACAGCTGTGGCAAGAAAGGTGGCTTATTGGGACCAGACTCACTTAACAAACATTTTCGCTTTGCAATAGGAATTTGGGGCTCCATTGTGGTCATAAGTCGAGGACTGCCTCTACTTCAGAGGCTCCTAAAATGCACCCTCAAACAATATTCATTAATATGGACTTGTGGTTCATCAAAGCCTATCTAATTTTACCAGGTTAATATCTAATTAAATTCTGTCTGCTGTGGGATGCTGTGTGCTTCAATTACATTCTCCCCTTGCAAGGGGAGAAAAAAGAAACAACAGAGAAAATGTTATTAAAGTGAAGGGAGAAAGAAAAGAAGAAAGGATTAGTGTCCCTCCCCTCTCAAATATGCTCATTTGGTGGTGTTTTTTTTTTTTTAAAAATAAAAATTCAACCCAGGTCAGGGAACTGTAGCTTGCCACTTTTTGTATAATGTAATTTGTTTAATCTTTGTATTACTTTCCTGTCTTTAATTTCTAACCCCTTCCCTGTCTCCTTTCCATGATGGAATGCCTTTTTCTCCTTAAGCTTCGTGGTCTGCTGCATTCATACCCCAGGGATCTTGCCAAGTTTATTATATTTTTGTCCTTGTTCCTAGCAGCTACACCTCATTTCTGCTATTGACCTGTGAAACCACCTTCCATAACAGAATTGTTCTGGCTTCATTTGTGGAATAATGTGATTACGACAAGTGGCAGGGCAAACAAGCAGGGGAACTAACAAAGTGTTTCTTGGAAATTCATAAAGAGACCCTGATCCTTGCAAAGAGAAAGGCAGGCACGATGCAGGCAACAACTACCAGCATTAATTTGGCCATACCTGATTCTGTCACTGTTTACAGCCATGGACCATATCAAGTATAATGGAATGAGCTCTGAGGGTCACCCATTGCATTAGCTTACATTTCGAGATAAAGGAGGATGCAGGCAGACACAACAGGTACACAACAACTGCCGTGGTGAAGAATTAGCAAATTATCATTAAAGGAATGAAGAAAGAAATCTGAGAGCGTTTTTTTTTTTCAGGGGGAAATCTAACCTGACCAAGGAGTAGTGAAGCAGACAGGATGGGAGTTTATTGCATTAAGTCTGTATTTTGTGTGTGTGTGTGTGTGTGTGTGTGTGTTTGGGAAGCCTGATGATGGCAGATGAGATTCTGCCGAAACATTGCTACAACTTTAAAAGCACTACTATAATGACGTGGGAAAATACCCCAACAAAGCTGAATACCATACATGTAAGTACCTGCGAAAACTTAAGAATGAATATATATATATATATATATTAGTGGTGCTTTTAAAGTTGTAGCAACGACACAGCAGAATCTCATCTGCCATCATCAGGCTTCTGTGATGTGGGAAAATACCCGAACAAAGCTGAATGCCAGACATGTAAGTACCCGCGAAAACTTAAGAAATATATATATATATATATATATATATATATATATATATATATATATATGTATATGTATATGTATATGTATATGTATATGTATATGTATATGTATATGTATATGTATATGTATATGTATATGTATATGTATATGTATATGTATATGTATATATATATATATATATATATATATATATATACACACACACATACATACATATACATATATATACATATACATACATATACACATACACATACACATATACATATACATATACATATACATATACATATACATATACATATACATATACATATACATATACATATACATATATATGTTTTCTTAAGTTTTCGCGGGTACTTACATGTCTGGCATTCAGCTTTGTTCGGGTATTTTCCCACGTCATAATAGTGGTGCTTTTAAAGTTGTAGCAACGTTTCAGCAGAATCTCATCTGCCATCATCAGGCTTCTGTACAGTGTTTGTCTGTGTACAAACACTGTACAGAAGCCTGATGATGGCAGATGAGATTCTGCTGAAACGTTGCTACAACTTTAAAAGCACCACTATTATGACGTGGGAAAATACCCGAACAAAGCTGAATGCCATACATATATATATATATATATATTCCTGAGGTTCTCGCAGGTATTTGTATGTGGATCTTTGGTTATTCGGGTTTTCTCCCGTGTAAAATTGGAAGTATCTATGCGATGTTTTGATGAAGTCTCATTCATCATCTTCAGGCTTGTGTCTTCAGCTTTGTGCTTCTCAGAGTTTTTTACGTGGGAGAAAACCCAAATAACCAAAGATATATATATATATATATATCCCTCTCTCTCTATGCATATATAAGTAGTCCTCAACTTACAATAGTTCCTTTAGTGACCATTCAAAATTACAGTCCTGAAAAAGTGACTAACCCTAACCCTAACCCAAAACTGAACACTTCAGCAGCAGAATAATCAGAGAAGCCATAGAGATAGAAAAACGCCCACATAGCATGAATAAACAAGATAATACCTTCCGCCTACCAGCCATTTGGAAACCTGCCCTCATGAACAGACGAGTACCTAACATGAAGAATGACACCAGACCCACACCCCTGAGAGCCACACAAGATGCCACCACCACACTTCCATGTAGAAAGCAGACTCACACCCACACGGAAGATGAGACATGACCACGGACCAGAAGCCTCACTGCAGCTGCATCACTACCCACTTCAAACCCCTCTGAGCCATACATGAAGCGAACTGACCCCCACCATGAAGATGCAGCAGGACCATGAACTCGAAGCCAAACAGCAAGATCACAGTTCACCAGCTCAAATCCCCCAGCAACTAGGACTAACCTGAGCACAACCAAGCCCCCACCTGAACAGAACATGCCTCCAGCCAATCAGAACACAGCCAAACCCCCAACCAATGAGAACACACCCCCATCCAATCAGAGCACAGCCAAGCCCCCACCCAATCAAGTCACACCCCCACTAGCAGTTAAAAGGAAGAAGCAGCTGCAAGCTCACATCACTCTGAGAAGCACAGAGCTGAAGACCAAGCCTGAAGATGATGAATGAGACTTCATCGAAACGTTGCCTAGATACTTCCAATCTTATGTGGGAGAAAACCCGAATAACCAAAGATTATCTATCTATCTATCTATCTATCTATCTATCTATCTATCTATCTATCTATCTATCTATCTATCTCTTTTTTGCACAAGTTATAACAATTGCTCACTTTTGCAATATGGAGACAAGAATCCAAAGGCCACTTACATAATGGAACGAATGCGTTGTCATTATATAAAACACAGATTGTTTACTTTGGGAGATGAAATGTCATTTTAGAAGCAGCTTCTACCCTAGAAGTCACTTAACTCACCATAAAGATCACACACAGGAATTAGACTGTATTTGTGCTGGAATCATCTATGAATTGCCTTGGAGGCAAGAAGTTGCCTTGATCAACACATTTCATTGCAATTAAGAATAGTACTTAACAATCCATGGATGAGTGTTTTGCCCTCCACTGGTGTTTATCCCCAGGGATCAATTCCAATATCATATTGAAATCAATGAATGGAACATGCAAGGCAACAGTGGGTATTGGTGTGTTTTTCTATGAGGTAGTATATCATTCCAAAATTGATTTTCTTGCTCTAAACCCTTGGTGCTGAGCCAGAACATTCTACCCATCTACCAGTTTCTAATATGGATAAAATACATATTCACACTCAATGAACTGAGTGCATAGTACTGGACTGGATCATTTTAAAATGATAGGTAGAATAACCAGCCCAGAGTTTGGTAGTAAGATCTAGGTCACCTTGCTAATTCTGGAAAGCTAAGAATGGTCTGTAAAATGGATTAGAAGGCTGAAAGAAAATGGAAGAAAGCAAACAAAAGAAATAAAATACCGCAACCAGTTTGGTTACCATGTTATAAAAAAGATGTCGAGATTCTGGAAAGACTGCAGAAAAGAGCAACACAGATAATTAGGAGATGGGAGGCTAAAACATACAAAGAACTGTTGCAGGAATGGGGTATTTCTAGTCTAGTGGAAAGAAGGGGCGACATGATAGCAGTCTTGCAATATTTGAGGGGCTGCCACAAAGAAGAGGGGAGTCAACCCATTCTCCAAAACACAGGAAGGCAGGACAAGAAGCAATGGAGGAAAACTAATCAAGGTGAGAAGCAACCTAGAACTAAGGAGAAATTTCGAACAATTAATCAGTGAAACGGAAGCTCAGAAGTTGTGGGTACTGCATCACTGGAGACTTTTAAGAAGAGATAGGGATAGTATAGGGTCTCCTACTTGAGCAGGGATTTGGACTAGAAGAACTCCAAAGTCCAATTCTGTTGTTCTGTTAAACTTCTGTTAAGTAGCATTGGCATAAGAACTACACAGATATCTCCAGATGATCATCAAGAGTTGACTTAAGGGAATTTTACAATTGTGGGTGAACAGCTTTTATTGATCTCAGCTTGACAGCTGAATTCACCACAGTGATGCGCCAAACAGAATCTCTTCCAGCTTCAGCTCTCAAAGGGCCACCACCTCCAGTATATGCTACATGAACACAACAAAATAAATAAATACACAATTATGCATATACCCAGATATATTATATGACATAGAGAAACAACACAGTCTAGTTCAGATGTAGACATGTACATGGTGGAAAAAAAAGAATCCTACGAGTTTACATGACGGATGGCATAAGGACCAAAGCTGTTGTAGAATCTGGTAGTCCTGCTGTAGATACTTTGAAACCTCCTTCCAGAGGGGAGCAACAGAAACAGACCGTGAAGTGGGTGTGTGGGATCTCGAACAATGCTTTGAACTCTATGCACATGGCGCTTATAAACAGTATCCTGAATGACGGGAAGCAAGCTTCCTATAATCTTCGCCATTGTCCTCACCACTCTCTGTAGGGATTTTCTATCTGAGGTGCTGCATTTTTCCCTCTGTCTGGAGGACTCTGAGGCATCTTCCCTCTGTCATTCAAGGCTATCCTCTACAGGACACTTTCTGTAGCAATAGAGAGATGACAACTGGGATTGACCAATCAGTATCCAATTCAATAGTTTGGTAGATGCTGCATATCATCAGTAGACTTTACAGTTTTGCAACTGTATAATTAATTTAAAAACTTCAGAGGGGGATATCAGCAGCCAATGAAGAACAGGCTCTGAAATTAAATCCCTCAAAGTTCAATAAACTCACCAAAGTAGGCTGATAATGTATTTCTCAGACAGTGAATGCTCCCACTGCAGCAGCAGGATTTAGCTATAAACCAGCACCATAAGCCACAGCACTCTTCACTTTAATGACCTTAATTAATTGGAGCCAGCAATGTAATCACACCAGCTATGCAATTTCTTTTTATTACCGTTTTATAAATTTTTTACATTTCACAGAAGGCTCTTAGGGGAAAGGGCCAATTACACCTTAAATGCTGCAAACCATTTGGTTTTCAGCCTGACGTAATCCTGATCAAACTATGGTTTAGAGTTTCCCAAGGCTCCAATCGCTATTATTTGAACAGAAGTACAGAATAACAGAGTTGAAAGGGAATTTGGAGGTCTTCTAGTCCAACTCCCTTCACAAGCAGGAGACTCTATATCACTCTGGACAAAATGGCAATTTGTCAACGTTTGATAAATTTGACAATATTTGACCAATGAACAACGGAGCACCAAGATGTTCTCCACATTCAGCTTTATCTCTTTGAAAGTACATATTGGATCCTTGGTGTCTCAATCTCCATCGGTTTGGGAGAATGGTAATGAAACCTTGATTCTGTTTTTGTAAACTAGACAGGCTTATTGTCACAAAAATGGCTTGTACGTGCTGTTGTGTAAAAGCAAAAAGTTGTGGTTGTAAGGTTGTTACCTTTGACTGTGCCAAAGAGAGTCAGAAGTTGGTGCCTTTTTCTTTTCTTTTCTCCTGTTACACTGTCTTTTAACGGCCCCATAATCCCTTTCGGGGTTCAGTCTGGCCTACCAAATGGAGCCTGCAGTGCATTTTAATGGCCGCATGCCCTTCCTGTTTCCAATGTGGAGTTTTGTTCAGCAGATATATTCCCAGTGTGCCCAGAGAGAGAAATATCTGCCTCTACCTAGGATTGAACTCACAGCCTCCTGGTTGTGAGGTCAGAGTCCCACCTCTAGGCCACCACATTACTTGTCTCTTGTTATCCTACATCCCTTCTTTTCCCCTTCCTCTTTTCTTACTTTTCCATGTTTTTTTTCCCTTTGTATTTTATACTTTGATAAACTAATAAAAAAAAAGTTAAATTGCAAAAGAAAGAAAGAAAGGTAGATAGAAAGAAAGAAACTGGGAAAATATATATTTTTTTCTCCTGGACATGGCATCCAGTTAGTATTAAAAATGGCCCTTGTGTTAGCTTTGCTGAATAGGCAAATACGATTTAACAATGGGTTGATAGCTAAACATGCTATCAAGGAGAAGTGCCCACTCTTGGGTTGACTGTGTATGTTGAGCATGATTCAGGGACTACCTGAAACTTAAAACGTAATCAATGGCCCGCTGAATAGGTATTTTAATCTATTTAAATCACCATCTGCTACCCCATTCAGAACTAGAAGATTTAGCATGTTAGAAAGTGGAACTAATCCATCACTTCACAAAGATGGTACCCGTGCCTTCCACCCATAAAACCGATGCCTGCTATATATCACACGGAGGGCAGTGAGTCAGCTGAAGCACTTAAATCAAGCTGCTTCCTCAAACCCATCCTAAGTGAAATGGCTGCCAAAAATGAATTCGAACAGGAAACGGGCATAAAATGAACATATAAGCAAAGGATCTTCCTCATGTCCTCTAGCACAAGAAATGCTCACCAATTACTTTTCAAAGAAAAGACCTCTATCTCATCCTTAACCTGCAGCAGAGGCAGCCTAAATGTATCCTTAGGTGTTCCGGGTTGAAATTATTATTTTCCATTTTCTCTTCATGCACTCCGAGAGCTGGTTTCTGCTGAGGTTAACATCAGAGTGGCCCCATTCAGAAAAGGACCATCTATTTTGATCTCACTGATGAAACAATAGGATGGGAAATGGGAAATAAAATAGGATAGGATAGAATTAATAATAATAGAATAGAAATAGAAATAGAAGGTGGAGTGGAGTGGAGTGGAGTGGAGTGGAGTGGAGTGGAGTGGAATGGAATGGAATGGGATAGAACAGAACAGAACAGAATCAGAGTATAGAATAGAATAGAATAGAATAGAATAGAATAGAATAGAATAGAATAGAATAGAATATCCTTTATTGGGTAAGTGTGATTGGACACACAAGGAGTTTGTCTCTGGTGCATAAGCTCACGGTGTACAAACAATAAAGTAATATAATCATAGACGGCCAATAGGAGTGGAAACGGTAAGCAGAATAATAATAATTCAGTCATACAACATGGGTAAATATCTTTAGACAAGAGACAGCATTGTGGGAATTCAGTGTTTAGCAGAGTGATGGCATAGGGGAGTGGGAAATCTGTGTCTAGTTGTGTTGGCATGCAATCAGGGGTGGGATTCAAATTTTTTAACAACCAGTTCTGTGGGCGTGGGTTAGTTGGTGGGCGTGGCTTGGTGGTCATGTGACTGGGTGGACGTGGCTTGGTGGTCATGTTATTGGCTGGCCATGGCCAACTCAATATCACTCACATCAAGGCACGCATCTCCTCGCCTGGCCTCTCGTGACTGTGGGGATGCTGCAACAGTCGTAAGTGTGAAAAACAGTCATAAGTCACTTTTTTCAGTGCCACTGTAACCTTGAATGGTCACTCCACACAAGCAAAGTACCAGCAAAGGAAGGGAAAAAAAACTCCAGAGAAGTTCCTGAGACAGGAAGTCTAGTCCTGCCAAGAATGTAATAAGGGTTAACAGAGATGCAGTTTCTGCAAGCAACACCAGAATGTTTCCTTCCTGCCTTCCTTACAGGATTAGGCCAGTAATTTCTTCTAACAACTGGTTCTCCGAACTGCTTAGAATGTTAATAACTAGTTCTAGCGAATAGGTGCAAACTGGTAAAATCCCACCCCTGCATGCGACACCGTATAACAGCATCCTGAAGGCAGGAGTTGAAACAGTTTATGTCCAGGATGTGAGGGATCTGTAGATACTTTCTGACCCTTGCAGTCTATAGGTCCTCAATGGAAGGCAGGCTGGTTGCAATTATTTGCTGTTATTGTTGTTGTTTGTTCATTTTTCAATCCTAATTGCTGCCTGTGGCCATTTCACTCTAACTCTAGGTTATAACTGTTATGAATGCATAAAAATTAATAAAGATAACTCGAGCTTGGAGTTAAGTGCAGGGTTCTGGTCCTGCACTTCTAATTGGCTGTTAATGGCAGGATCAGATTGGCCCGTTCTGGGGAATTCGATTGGCCATTAACGGAGTGTTCTTATTGGTAAAGGAGCTAGTGCTCCTTGATTGTTATTGGTTAATAGTTGTTGGGTTTGCCTATATAAGGAGGGTTATAACTGCCATTGAGGCAGAAGTCACTATATAAATAAAGAGCTGAAGTTCACCGTTCCAGAGGCTTGTCTCCATTCTTTCTCGCCCATGCTCCAAACATAACACTGGCGATGAAGGTGGGATATGGAGACACCTGAACCGACGGAACTAAGAAGAACACCGAGCACGTGACTGACGGCGCTACACAACGGAACCATGTCCAGCATCGTCGTACCACCTGCTCCGTTCGATCCAGTGCAGGAGGACTCGGAGTCCTACATGGATCGTTTCCAAATGTTCCTAGAAACTAACAACTTAAAGGATGCCACACCCAGGAAGAAACGGGCGGTGTTCCTAACGCATTGCGGTCCAACTGTATTTAAGATGGCTAAAGCACTAGCAAAACCAAGAGAAGTGAAGGCCATGGATTGGGACGACCTCAAGCCCCTACTAAGAGATCACTATGCACCGACCGTGCCTACGCTCGTGAGATGGCACGAGTTTTATCAGAGAAACCAGCGAAAAGGAGAAAGCGTCGCTGACTTCATAGCAGACCTCCGAAATCTGGGAGGCCTCTGCGGATTCACCGATTTGGAAGAGGCACTGAGAGATCGCATAGTTCTGGGATTAGATGCACCAGGTGTGCAAAGCAAGCTGATGGCGAAAGGCGACATCAGCCTTGCCGACACCATCACCGATGCTACTGCAGCAGAAGTAACCAGGAAGTCGGCTGCACAACTACGCCACAACTGCGCTCCGGTACACCAACCGACAAGCGACATCTCACCTAGGTCAGAAGGGCAGCTTTCAACGATGCACCATGAGGACCTCTCTTCGTTGTCAGACAGCGACGAAGAAGAGGTCCATTGACTGCGGTCCGACCGGGATCACCACCCGAAGCCCCTATGCCCTTGCGCTGGCTGTGGAGCCAACCATGCCAGGTCCGAATGCAAATTCCACGACGCGCTCTACCATGAGTGCGGGAAGAGAGGCCACATTGGACGGGTCTGTTGAAGTTCACAAGGACCCGGCCAGTCCTCAAAAGGGGCTAACTATCGCCAATCGACAGGAAACCGTCCTGAAAGGCGAGAACCAGTAAGCCACTCCTACAGAAACTGAGCGTTACAGCGAGAAGAGGCTCACCATACTATCACTATCAGTCATGCCTCTGCCTTGGATGCCAAGAAGATCCGAATCACAGTAGCCATCGAGAACCAGCCTTGCCACATGGAAGTCGACTCGGGATCGTCCCTCTCGATGGTGTCCTGGAAGACCCTCAAGCAACTCATCCCCACGATTCAGCGCCAAGACCTCTGTTTCCAAAAACTTATTCTTAAGGACTATCAAGGGAATCGAATCCCCGTCGTTGGTTCCTGCCGGGTCCGGGTCTCCTTCAAGAAGCACACAGCGTACTTACCGCTAACTGTGATCAACAAAGACCAGCCTAGTCTGTTAGGTCTCCAATGGTTCGTGCCACTTGGCATTGAAGTGGCAGGCATAAACTGAATCAGCGAAAGCGATTGGGAGGAAGACCTCATCCATGAGTTCAAGGACGTATTTGCGGAAAGCTTAGGCGAGTACAAGGGGACCCCAATTTCGTTCAGCCTTGACCCAAAGATAGCTCCCATCCGCCTTAAGCCCTGTCAAGTTCCGTTTGCCTTTAAGCCAAAAATCGATGAACAACTTGACAAACTAATAGCTCAGGGGGTGCTAGAACCTACCGATCACTCCCCCTGGGAAACCCCAATCGTAACACCCATTAAGCCAGATGGGTCGATCTGAATTTGTGGGGACTGCTGGGCCATCCTGAACTACGCCCTACAGCAGAATGCATATCCGGTGCCAGTGGTACAGCATCTCCTCCACTCCCTGGGGGGTGGAAGAGTCTTCGCCAAATTAGACTTAGCTCAGGCATATCAGCAACTACCTGTTGATGAAAAGACGGCACAGGCACAAACGATTGTGACGCACTGAGGTGCCTTTAAATGTATCCGGCTCCAATTTGGAGTCAGTGTAGCTCCGGGGATTTTTCAGAGCCTGATGGAGAGGTTACTACAAGGGATTAAAGGTGTGGTCCCCTATTTTGATGATGTTTTAATTGCGGCACCTACAAAAGAAATCTTACAAGATCGTTTAAAATTGGTCCTTAAAAAAATCCAAGATGCTGGTCTTAAGGTAAAAAGAAATAAGTGTAAATTGTGCACAGATAGTGTTGAGTTTCTAGGGTACCTAATTGACAGTCAGGGTATTCACCCTACTGAAAGTAAACTCAGAGCAATAAAAAATGCTCCCAGGCCTAGGAACAAGGCTGATCTCCAGGCGTTCGCAGGCCTCATCAATTTTTATAATGTGTTTTTACCGCGTAAAGCAACGGTCGCTGAACCGCTACACCGATTGTTAGATAAGAAAGCAAACTGGTTATGGGGTCATAGAGAAGAACAGGCGTTCTGTAACGTGAAAAAACTATTGACTTCTGACTTTGTACTCATGCAGTACAATGAGACTTTGCCGTTAAATATAACATGTGATGCTTCGCCTTTCGGAGTGGGTGCCATTCTGAGCCATGTACTGCCTAATGGTAATGAAGCCCCTGTTGCATATTTTTCAAAGACACTCTCAAAAACTGAGCGAAATTATGGCCAAATTGATAAAGAAGCCCTCGCAATTGTATCGGCCGTTAAAAGATTCCACGAATACATGTATGGCTGGGCTTTTACTATCGTGACTGACCACAAACCGTTATTGGAGATAATAGCTGGAGATAAGCCGACTCCCTACATATTATCCCCCAGGATGACTCGCTGGTCCAAATTCTTGGCTGCTTATAATTATCGGCTGCAATACCGCCCGGGGAAAGCCATTCCCCACGCCGACGCATTGAGCCAGGCACCATTTCCAGAGACTCTCGATGATCCTGCACCAACAGTAACCACATTGCAAATTGAGACACTCAACTCGCCGCCGTTGACCGCCCGAGATATCGCGAGAGAAACCAAACGTGACCCCACCTTAGCGCGAGTCCTAAGCTGGGTAGAACGTGGATGGCCATTGGACCAATTATCAGATGACTTCACACCATTCAAGACTCGACAAAGAGAGTTGTTCTCCCAAAAAGGCTGTGTCATCTGGGACGATAGAGTCGTTATCCCAGAACGACTCCAAAAAGCGCTGCTGAGAACCTTGCATGATGGCCACCCCGGTATCGTGTGGATGAAAGCCCTCGCACGAAGCTACGCATGGTGGCCGGGCATCGACAAGCAAATTAAAAATTGGGTTAAAGCTTGTCATAAATGCCAGGAAGTGAGCAACGCCCCACCTAAAGCCATACCTACCGAATGGGAGACACCACGAGGACCCTGGTCCCGCATCCACTTGGACTTCGCGGGGCCGACCAAAGGCCACACCTTTCTGCTAACCGTCGACGCTTACTCGAATTGGCTCGAGATTCATCGCATGACGAATACAACCACTGAAGCAGTTATCAAAAACTTGGAAAGACTATTTGCAACCCACGGATAACCAGACGTCCTGGTATCTGACAACAGGCCTCAATTTACAGCGCTGTTGTTCGAGCAGTACCTGGCTGACTGCGGCATCTGACATGCACTCACCTCGCCTGCGCACCCTACGACCAATGGCAAAGCAGAGCACATGGTCCAATTTGTCAAGAAAACCTTACAGAAGGTAGACTACGATAACATTGATGACAAGATCAATCAAATTCTTTTTCTACAACACATCACACCTCATAGTGTCACCAACAAAACTCCAGCCGAACTGCTAATGGGATGAAAACTCCGCTCCCACCTCGACCGGTTACACCCAGCTTACGAACTGGAGAAACCGCTAGGATCCAGCGGCCGATGTCGTGCCTTCCAGGTAGGTGATTTGGTATACGCGAAAAACCTATCAGGCAATCTGCTGTGGGTGGAGGCAACAGTAGTTCATGTAACCGGCCCGAGATCATACCTTGTACAATGCCTTGACGATAGACTATGGAAACGCCATATCAATCAATTACGATCACGGCTTCCGTAGGGCATTCCGGAACTCCCATATGACCAAACTGAGGGGGGGGGGGAGACACGGAAGAAGATGAATTCCAAGTAGGAGAAAACCCGTTTGAAGGGAATGACGGCGTAATAGAAACACAGGAAGTGGAACCAGAGAGGGAAACAGACGCACCTCAGGGAATTACCAAAAATAATGGCAACGACGAAGAAATGAACTCTGAACCAGAAGCGACCCCGTTGCCAAACAACGATCCACCTCAGCGAGATTGCAGCCAAATGACACAGCGAAAATCAAAAAGACTAATAAAGCAACCGTCCTATTTGATGGACTATGTAACTGCGCCCTGCAAACAGAATCCAGGGGGAAGGGGTGTTGTGAATGCATAAAAATTAATAAAGATAACTCGAGCTTGGAGTTAAGTGCAGGGTTCTGGCCCTGCACTTCTGATTGGCTGTTAATGGCAGGATCAGATTGGCCCGTTCTGGGGAATCCGATTGGACATTAACGGAGTGTTCTTATTGGTTAAGGAGCTAGCGCTCCTCGATTGTTATTGGTTAATAGTTATTGGGTTTGCCTATATAAGGAGGGTTATAACTGCCATTGAGGCAGAAGTCACTATGTAAATAAAGAGCTGAAGTCCACCGTTCCAGAGGCTTGTCTCCATTCTTTCTCGCCCATGCTCCAAACATAACAATAACTATAAGATAACTATAAGATTGTACACAGCTAGATGTACAAGCAACTGCAGGCTTATGGTGTGATCCACACATCAAAAGTGTTACTCAGACATTACATGGGGCTCTTAAGTACCAATGTTTTCTGGGAGACTACTAGATCTGCACTAGATCTCTTATTAAACCATTATTAAATGGTTCCACAATCCTTTTTAAAAAGAGAGTAGATCTCTCTACAAAAAAAAGATGTCTACTAATCAATTTGAAGAGATGCAATAGCGGTCGTGTACCAAAGAGTGCATTTTATTTTTTTAACAAGGTATTTTGCGTGCTTCTGATTGTTTTTACTACTTTGGAGGTGCCATTTGCCTGCTCCAATTTTGTGTGCTCCTTGAAATACTTCCAGGAAGTACCAACTACAATCCCTCACTGCCAACACCATTGTTCCTTTCTGGCATGTATTGATTTGGAATATTTGGGAGAAAGGATGAAACTGATACAAGTGCTACGAAGCGGTATATAAGTCTAAGTGCTATTGCTATGATGGGTAGGTGCTACATTTCAGATATTCTCTTCCAATAGCTCTCTTTTGTGTTTTTTTCCTCTTCATACTCTTTTTTCCTCCCATGGAGAGGCAATAATGAAAGAACAGATCGCTCTAACAGAGTTTATTATGATCTCTGGGAGAAAGCTTTTGAAATTAGCCAAAGGGCACAAGCTATAACGTTGAAGACCCTCTGTGGCTAAAGAATTGTAAGTTGTCTATCTGTGCTTGTAACCTTTAATGACTCCCCCTTTCCAGGAAAACCGATATCCACAAAAATCGCTCTGCTGTGGAACTTTAAATTATTGGAGGCAATGTGTAACAGCAATTTTGCAAAGTTTCCTTATTTCCTCCCCTCCAAAAAATGCAACTCCAACCGTTTGTCTGATTAACAGAGCACAACACGCGTTGGCCCTTGAGCAAGTTGAAGGGGATTTGGAAAGCAAGAATGAATTAAGATAATGAATGAAATAGAATGGAGATGAGAGAAACAGACAGTCTGGAAAGCAAACTTCAAGATGACTGAATCACAGGATGACTAAAGAGGTACCCCGGGGAGATTTATAGCTCCAGAATCTGGACTATAGATTTCAAAAGGATGACAGAAATGCTTTGAAAAAAAGCACAAAAAGATATGGCACATGCCCGGATTCAAGAAGGATGAAGGGTTACAGCTGTAAATTATTTAAAAACAATGAAGAATGTATCAAGCTAAATCTTCTGTTCAATCTGGATGTTTCCACTCACCTTGTATATTTTAAACCAGAACAGGCTTCAATCTTCTTCTTTTTCCTCCCCATAAGAATATTGCTTTGATATCAACTTGAAGTATTGTGTTAATGGACCAAAAGAATGAAATTCGGCTGACTGGAGAATAGAGTTTAGTGGCTTGTGGTGAAAAAAAGCTCACTCAAATATCCTCTAGTAATTCTGAAAATTGGAATAATAAACTGGAAGATCAAGCTGGATTTGGCGGAAACATGCTTCATTTGGCTTCTCTATACTAGATGAGTGGCAGGGGAATTTTAACTGGTTCTGCTAAAAGTCTGGTTGGAATTCTGAGGAAGGTTAACTTCAGATGTTTATGGGCAGAAACAATAGTGAAGACTACAATAGTGAAGACTTTTTCCAAACCACACAGGGGACTTCTGAGGAAAATTAGGACAGTTGAAGATATTTCTTCTGAGAACTTCTTTAATTTACCTTAGGATTCAAGCCATCCTATATGATATGATTTCAATCTGAATTTTCTTTACATCAACCTCAACTTCCTATTAACTTCATGGTCATGTCCATGAAGAACTTTGTCAATGCTATAGAATTTGCCCATTGGTATCTGCATGTGGTGTGTTTAGCATTGGGATTGAAGAATATACAGAATAACATAGTTAATAATATAGTTATAACATGGGTTGGTTGTCATGTGACTGGCTGGGCACGGCTTGTATATAAATATTATAAATATTGATGTTAATATTGATTGTTTTAATAAAAAAGGGCAACTTTTCCCAAAAACGGGCAAAGCAGGCAGGCAGATTGAATTGCTTGCAGAATCACAGATTCATTCAGAGATCTATCTTTCTGCAATTGGCTACCTAAGTCTGTCACATAAAATTTGCTTGCGAGCAAACTCACAAAATTAACTCCCAACACACCATGTATGTAAATGTTGATTTATTTCTTTTTGATAAAAATAGAGAGCAACTTTTACCCAAAATCAGGCAGAGCAGGCAGGCAAATTGAGTTGCTCACAGAATCACAGATTCACTTAGAGATCTGTGTTTCTGCCATCTGCTACCTGCGTCTACACTGAATAATAGAGGCTTCAGGCTTCAGGCTCAGCTCTGCTTTTTGATTAGCTAGAAAACAAGAAATCCCACAAATTCCTGCTTTCTAGCTAATCTAAATCTCCTGGCATAACAGAACAGCTGATGGTTGGGGGGGAAAAAAAGGAAAAATAGCAACTTAGCAGACAAGTTTGATGGCACACGTGCCAGGTAAGGAATGTGTAGGTGGGGTGGTTCTCTGGCAGACAAATGGTGGACCAAACTCTTCTTAAAAACTTCCAATGTTGGAGCATTCGCAACTTCTGGAGGCAAGTTGTTCCACTGATTAATTGTTCTCCCTGTCAGGAAATTTCTACTTAGTTCGAGGTTGGATCTCTCCTTGATTAGTTTCCATCCAATGCTTCTTGCCTTCTCTTCAGGTGCTTTTTATCCCTTCAGGCGCTTTGCATTCCAGTTTCTTTTGTATGCTGCTGATCTGCCATTCCTTCTTTTTCAGTTTTTTTTTTTTTATTTGACTACCCAGGTAGCCAACATTCTTAATATTCCTGCTGGTTTCTAATCCATTTATTAAACAGGTATGACTGTTCAGCATCCTAATTCAGGGAAACTGCTCCTATCTCCTGAGATAAGGTGATTGGAGAGATATGAGGAAACTATATTTCATTTCTCCATCTACCACTATGCCACAGAGCTAATGGTTCTTTCAGATATACTGTACAATATGTCATGGTGAAAGAATGAATAAGCATGCCCGAACCAGCCTTGGTTTATTATTGTAATACAAATGCATATGATTAAAATGGCTGTATGATGGCTCAATAGTTAAAGATGCTGAGCTTGTCATCTGGAAAGCTGACAGTCTGGGTTTGAGATCCGAGAGTTGTGCATGGGGTGAGCTCCTGTTAATCACCTCAGCTCTTACCCACCTAGCAGTTCGAAAGCATGCAAATCATCATCTCTTTTTAATAACCCCATAATCCCTTGTGTGGTGGAGTCTGGACAACTGAATGGAGCTAGCAGAGTGTTTAATGGCTGGATGCCCTTCCTGTCACCAGGAAGGAGTTTTGTTCAGCAGATATATTCCCATTGTGCCCAGAGAGAGAAATACCTGCCTCTACCTAGGATCGAACTCACAGCCTCCTGATTATGAGGCAAGAGCTCCACTGCTGGGCCACCACAACACTCCTTCGAAAACATGCAAATGTGAGTAGATAAATAGGTACCCTTTTGACCAGAAGGTAACAGTGCTCCATGCCTCTTGGTATATAGCAGTGGTGGCTAACCTTTTTCAGCTCCCGTGCTGATAATTGTGCACACGCTCGCTTGCACACACTTGCGTGCCAACACCTGGAAGGCAATGCATGCAGGCCCCCCCACATACCCTGCACATGCACGCATGATCACCCCTTGTGTGCTGCATGTCTGTGCATGTGCGTGTGATCCCCCCTCATGCGCTGTTAGGGATACACACCCAAGCAGAATGTGCAACGGCAGTCTAGCAGGCAGGCAAATGATGTGAGATAAACGTTGTTGTAGTTTACACTCAGTAAGACAGATACACTGTGCCAGTTAAATAGTTTTTTATTCTAGCAAGAGTTATAGCATAGTCAAAACAGTCCATATGTTATACACTAATTCAGTCCATCCAGGGATTAATCAGTTGTCCAGTGTCGAAAAATAGAGGTCAGTAAACTTACAAATAATCAGTCCAGCAATATATCTCTTTTGCAGTCAGAGATATGAAGAAAATCAAACCCCTTTTCTTCTCTCAGCAACAGCAGGGAAACACAGGCAGTTATCACCATCAATCCAACATTATCAGCTCTCCAGAACAAGCCAGCTAACAGTGAGCTCTCTTGCTCCCTCTTATGGTGATTTTACAACCGCACCCAAAATACATGTTTTGCAGTTAAAGTGATACTTACACTTAAACTCACTAACATAATTTATATATTATTTTTACCCAAACTAAGTTAGGTAACCAATGTTATCCCTAACATTCTCCCCTTTTGGGTAATATAATAATATATATATCTATTTACAATTTCAACCCATAGTTTTCACAATTTTCTTTGTGCTTGACTGCACCTTGGGCTTTTGTAAATCCATCTGCAATGTTTTAATCAGTCATGCAATATTCCAATTTCATTAAACCATTTTTTACAGATTGTCTTACATTCAAATATCTAAGGTCAGTATGTTTAGATCTAGTTTTTACAGCAATATTTTTAGCCAACCGTATGGCTGCTTGATTGTCCTCATAAATTACAATGGCATCCTTAACAGTTACTCCCATATCTAACAATAACTGTTTATACAGAATTAAATCAGTACATAATAAGGATAGACATGAAAATTCTGTTTCCATTGTGGACATACTTATGTGTTGCTATCTAATTGACCTCCAACCAATCAGTGTTTTACCTAACAGTATAGCCATACCTGAAGTTGATTTTCTAGTTTTTATATCTGTTGCAAAACTTGCATCAGCATATGCACTTAAAATCAAATCATCTTTTGGCTCCAAATACAATGCATAGTGCATTGTCTTTTTAAGATACCTTAATATACGCTTTAGCGCTTGCCAGTGTCTTTCAGTGGGTTCAGCATTGAATCTTGCCAATTGATTAATGCTATAGGCAATGTCTGGCCTTGACCAATTACTTAAATATGATAAGCTACCTATTAATGATTGAAAAATGGTCTTATCAAATTTTGAACTTTGAGCATCAGTATGGCAAAATTCCTTACTCATTAGAGTTTTTGCCGGCTTACAAAATTCCATTTTATACATTTTAAGCAATTGGTATATTTTATCTTCTTGTGATATCTTATATCCACTATTGGTTTTGTTTATTGTCAATCCTAGATATTGTCTTATTTCTCCTAATTGCTTTAATTTGATCCTCTTACTTAATAATGATATTATCTCAGTAGCTTCATTATTAGTCTTAGTAATTAAAGCAATGTCATCTGTAAACAACAATAATAATGACACCGTTCCGTTTGTCTCTCTTTTAAATAAACATGGATCAGCTGAACCAGCTTTAAATCCTATGTGGTTTAACACTTTTACAATATATTGGTTCGATTCATAATCAGATTGTTTCAATCCATAGAGACTTTTATTCAGTTTCTAACAGTCATTATTATTTTTATCATCCTTTATACCTACTGGTTTTCTTAAATATATAGTGTGCTGCAATGGTGCATGCAGATAAGCAGTTTCTACATCTAAATGATTTATGATAAAGTTCTTCTTAGCTGCCCACACTAAAGCTGCTCTCAAGGTTATTGCCTTTAAATTTGGTGCAAATACCTCATCATAATCACATGCAGTTTGATTAAATCTTTGAGCTACCAACCTAGCCTTATGGGTAACAGTCCCATTTTTACCAGTTTTTAACTTAAATATCCATTTTCAACCAATGGACTTTTCACCAGGAGGTAATTTGGCATTTTCATAAACTTTCATTTCTTTTAATGAATTTAATTCTTTCTCCATTGCTCTATGCCAATTTTCCTGTTTCTTTGCAGGATACATCCTAAGTTCTTCAACAGTAGTTGGAACTTTACTAACTTAGCAAATTATACTTGCTTGATACCTGTCAAGTGGTCTGGTTATACCTGTTGAACATCTAGGTATTACAGGGCTTACAGGTGGACTTTCATGTTCTACCTGTTCCTGATTATCTATTTCCTCCTGTTCTGATATTTTTTCCTGTTCTGGTCCTATATGCTCTTCCTGTACTTCCTCTTTAATTGTACTCTTCTTATTACTGATTTTTTTCTTTTGGTCTTTTGTAGGTTTCTATAATTACTTCCTTACTTGAATCTTGTTCCAGATTTTCCCATCCTACATGTTCTAGGAATTTGGCACTAGCACTACGGTAAACTCTAGATGTTCCTTTTTCCCAGAATCTATATGATTTGTGATTAGATTCACAACCTACAAAGAATAACTTTTTAGCCCTATGTTGCCCCTTATTTCTCAGTTGTGTAGGAATATGCACCCATGCTGGTGCTCCAAATGTGTGCATGTAACTTAGATCAGGTTTTCTACCATGCCACCATGTGAATGGTAATTCACCTGTTGTTGAGTTAACAACATTATTCAATATATGATTACCACACATTATTGCTTCTCCCCACAAATTTTCAGGAAATCCTGAATCTGACAGCATAGTACGAGCCAGTGCTTGAATTGTTTGGCCTCGTCTTTCTATAAAGGCATTATGTTGTGGCCTATGTGGTGCAGACTTTTTATGTTCAACACCTGCCATCTTCAGTTTATTTTGGAATTTATTGTTTATAAATTCCGTACCATTATCAGTTATAAGAGTTATTACCTTCCTTTTAGTTTTTCTTTCTGCGAATTTAAACCAATTAAAGAAATTTTGATATGTTTCCGTTTTGCTTTTCATTAGATAACAGAAACCATATCTGGAACAATGGTCAATTACACTTAGTATATAACGAGCACCTCCCACACTTGGTTTTTTAGGACCTATAATATCAGCAAATACGACCTCTAGAGGCTCCTTTGTTTTAAATCCATTAACTCTATTTGCTGGCATTTGCTTGCTTTTTTCTTGACTACAAGCATTGCAGTGCAAATACTTACTGTAAGGCTTCAGTTTTATACCCTTAGATAGTTCTACTGTTTGTTTAAGCATTTTAAAATTTATATGCCCCAAACGTCTGTGTAACAAATGTATGCATTCATCATGAGGTTTAACATTATTATAAACTGTGTTAGCTACCTCTGAATTATCATTTAACAGTTTTGTTGCTATACATGGCTAACTCTATGCATTTTTTATCCTTTTGATGCCTTTTATCTTTCTGGCTGGCATTTTGGATTTTTGCTTTCTTGCAGAATCTAGCCAAATGTCCTTTTCCTCCACAATTAAAACATTTTCTAATTGTATAAGCTGACGAAGATATTTTCTCTTCTTCACATTTTGATTGTTCCCTTCTGAGTTGATCCCTTTCAAGCCTTCTCCTGGCTTCTTCAATTAATCTGCCAGTAATGTCAGTTAATGTGAGGTTATCTTCTGGCAGAACCTCAAGTGAAGTTACGAAGTCATCATAGTGAAAAAGATAAAATTATATAAACTTGGTGTAGTTCTGTGAAGATAAAGTTCTTTTTCATGCAGTTCCTGAAAAATTCTCTTCATTATGTTTATATGACTCAGCATATCTCCATTCTTTTGAAGAAGTGTTCTGAACAGTTTCTGTGTAAGATTTATATGTGCTCCTATACTGTCTCAAACATAAATCTTCTTTAAATTCTCCCAACATTTGGCAGCTGTTTCTTCTCCTCATATATGTACAAGCTGCTCATCACAGAGTGTCAGTCCTATTATACAGAGAGCTTGCTCATTCTTCAGTTGATATTCTTGTATTTTCTGGGCATCATTCTCATCCTCCGGATCCCATGCATCTACTTCTGGTGGGTTTTGAATTATACTCTACAAACCTTCTCGGCGTAGAAGTAGGCTACATTTCATAGACCATGAAACATAGTTTGTTCCATCCAGCTTGGATATTAGAGACAAACTTTGTAAATTGACTTGTGCCATCTTTATCTGGATATTAAACTATAATTAATAAAACACAGCTGTCTGTTTACAGTATTGTGTAACTACACAAACTCTCACTTTAATCTAAGCCTGTTATATCCTGGTTAGTCTGACTGTGCACCTGGGCCCATAACCAGTGTTAGGGATACACACCCTAGCAGAACGTGCAACGGCAGTCTAGCAGGCAGGCAAATGATGTGAGATAAACGTTGTTGTAGTTTACACTCAGTAAGACAGATACACTGTGACAGTTAAATAGTTTTTTATTCTAGCAAGAGTTATAGCATAGTCAAAACAGTCCATATGTTATACACTAATTCAGTCCATCCAGGGATTAATCAGTTGCAAAGTCCAGTGTTGAAAATAGAGGTCAGTAAACTTACAAATAATCAGTCCAGCAATATATCTCTTTTGCAGTCAGAGATATGAAGAAAATCAAACCCCTTTTCTTCTCTCAGCAACAGCAGGGAAACACACGCAGTTATCACCATCAATCCAACATTATCAGCTCTCCAGAACAAGCCAGCTAACAGTGAGCTCTCTTGCTCCCTCTTATGGTGATTTTACAACCGCACCCAAAATACATGTTTTGCAGTTAAAGTGAAAGTTACACTTAAACTCACTAACATAGTTTATATATTATTTTTTATCCAAACTAAGTTAGGTAACCAATGTTATCCCTAACATGCGCTACATGTCTTTGAGCATGCGTACATGATTCCCCCTTGTATATCCCTGCACATGTGTGCGTATCTCCCATGCACTCTCCTCTTCCCCCTGCGCATGCATGCCAGATACCCGACAATCAGCTGTTGGGCGGCAGCGCACTCACACATGTGCAGTGGGGCTCTTTTAGGTGACCTCTCACATGCTGGGGGAAATCGCCAACATGGATATATAGTCATGCCAGCTATATGATCATGGAAAAGTCCTTGGACAACTCTTGGACAATTTTGACTGTGGCCAATAACAATAAAAGGAAGAAAGCCAATGCAGAAATACAAGAGTTACAATAATTTTGATGTAAACATGGTCACCAATAATAAAAGTACCCAGATGAAAAAATTAATACAGCATTGAATTGTCCCACAGTGAGTTGGCCATGGTGAGGTGGCCTTAGCGAGTTGTTTTACACCCTTCTAAATTGGACAAACTACCCAAGAAATACTAGCTTGGTACTTCCCAAAATACTGAGAATAGATATTAATTTTTCAAAAGTGTGTTTGTGTTAACCTTTTGTCCATGATGAAACACACATGGAGATGTGGGGTGGGGGCTTGAAAAACCACCAAAGATTCGATATTAATCCAAGGAAAACAGCTTTATTGTTGCATTTCTGCAGAAACGGGTTCCTGCCCTGGCAGGTGGGAGGAACCCAGAGCAAAGTTTGCATTCTATTTTATACCCTGACCTACTGCCCCATCCTACGATAGCTTGGTTTACAATCTACCTATTGAATTTCAGTATACAATTCATCACCAAATATGGGACATCAGGAAGTTAGATGCTTCCTAACACGTACATATTTTCCCAGATTTTCCCAGAGCACAACGTGTGATTGTTCAATGTTTCAATGTCCCTTTTGCAGTAGAAAAGTATCAAACTCGCAGTTTTGAAGTTTGAGTCACAGTTACACAATACACAATGGATTTTACTCATGTTTTCCTCTTACAGAGATCTATGAAACTTTATGAGCTACAAAGCTTTTGCTTTCAGAAAGCAAATCACACTTAACAGATAACAGATAATCAGAGTTGGAAGGAACCTTGTAGGTCATCTAGTCTAACCCCCTGCCCAAGTGGGAGACTCAACACCACTTCTGACAAAGGGCAATCCAATCTCTTCTTGAAAGTCTCAAGTGATGGCGCTCCCACAACTTCCGAGGGCAAGCTGCTCAATTGGTTGTTTGTTCTCACTGTCAGAAAGTTTCTTCTTATTTCCAGATTGAATCTCTCCTTGTTCAGTTTCCATCCATTATTCCTTGTCTGTCCCACAGGCGCTTTAGACTTGAAATGTCTTATTATTTATATATAATGTAAATAAATTTTAGATGTAAAACTTGCTTATTTTTAAATGGGTTCCTTCCAAACAAGATAGTGTGCTGAAAGCTGGCACATGAATGTTTTAAGAAATTGATTACATTATACATGTTGGTTATATTTTTTTAATTTTGTTTTGTTTGAGAAAGGAATTTTACCCAAAAAAAAATAAAAAAAAAATAGATTGGGCTTTTCACACAATGAAAAAAATGTACTGAACGGCACCAGTTCTTTTTTTCTTCTTCTTCCCCACAATGGAAAATATTCTGAGCTTTAAAAAAATAATAATTTAAAACTGATTTAAGAAAGGCCTCTAAGATCTGGCATTTGCACAGTACCTTGAAAGCCAATCATATCAGTTTTATTCTTGAATGATAAAATCAGTTTTGAGTGATGTCCTCCAGATCAGCTACAAAAATGTCTTGAGGCAGGAGTAGGGGGTGAGAAGGGGATGAGGGGAACGGAGTTGGTGTAACTTAAACCCTCTTTAAAAATTATGAAACAGCATTACTCATCAGATCAACTTCTGATGGCATTCAGTGGAAATGGCAGCTGAAATGAACTAATTCCCGCTTGACTTTCTGTAACAAGAAAGCCGATAACCAACTTGAATGTCGGAATGAACCTTGCATTCATATTCATAATGTTATCCCTGAACATTGAATATTGACACATGGGTACGAATGAGGGAAAATAAAGCAAAGAAAGAATTTTAATGCTGGCAGCTTCCCAAAACTTTTAAATAAGGGAGTCTCTAGAGTGAAATATGCACTTTCCAAGATATGTACATCTATCACTGGATTTCCGTGTGGCTGATTACTTTACAAGATAGATGAGTATCTGATCTATTGACCACAATCCAACCCTGATCTCTTTCCTGAGTCAGTATCAGGTTCCAAAAACCAAGAATGATATGCCGAGATTCTTCCAAGCAGTTTCCTTTATTGTTCTGCTCACCTATAGACAGAAATCTTGCCAAAGTAAAGCAGACTACTTACACCATTAAAGATATACTCTAAGAACTCCTAGAGAGAAGCTGCCTTCGTCCTCTTTCTCTTACACCAAATTTCTAAACTTCACCGTGTTTTGCTCCTCTGGAATGCATCCCCTCCCTCCTGGGTCCCTCCTAGGAATCCAGACTACATTCCATGACAGTCACCCTCTGAAGTCTCCCATACAGAAATTCAACAGCAGGATGCAAAATTTTGGTAGCTTCATGATTTTTTTTTTTTTACAAGAAAATAACCTGGGGAAGCAGGTTGTTAAAACTCTGCAGGAATTAACTCATCTCTTCTTTAATCCTCCCTGTCCAATTAAAAAAAATGATAGAAATATTTCTCACTCTCTTTAAATATATCACTGGATCACAAGCACAGAATATCTGAATTTTCAGGGTCCATGACAACATTTATGTACCTTTTCTTTTTTCTTCACATGCTTCCTCCAGTTAGTCATTAACCAATCAAAACTTCTTATCTTTTAGCTCTTTTATCAGACAAGTACTAGCAAAACGTCATAACATCACAAGCTCATTCCTCAATCAGAAATAAAATGCTGGTGTGGAGATGCCAGCAAATCAGAACAAATACTTTTTTATACCAGTTGTTCCTTGGAGGAATAATGCAACCCAGATCAATAAACTGGGTCTAAGAGTTCCCACAACACAACTTGACTCAATGGACTTCATATAACTGTATGTATGTCTAAATCTGTTTGGGTTAGATGTGCACAGTCTTCCTTGATGTTTTGTATTCATAGTGAAAAAGTGTAAAGAACATTTCTCACTCTCTTGAAATAACTTATTGGATCATAACTAGTGAGTTAGTTGACTGGGTCAGTTAACTCCCTGGTATTCCCATGGCACTTGAAACCTCTAATAACATAAGTGATTTGTAATAGCAGAGCAGTTAGCTGTATTTCAATAACACCTTTAATCTGGTAACTGAATTATCCTATTTTCTAACTTAGCTCACTTTCCAATGCTCCTGCTGGTACTGCTGATTCTCATTATCCATGGTAGTTACGTTCTATAAAGTCACCATGAACAATGAAATGGGAAATATTGAATCATTGCTCCTAAGGGAAATAGGTGTTTGCAGTGTAAGAGTTGAAACAAGAAGGCAGAACATTACCTTGTTGGAACTCAACTGAAAATGCATGTGTGTTGAGGGACTCACATTTTTCTCTGCTTTAGGCGCATCCATGATTGATGGAAAAGTGCCATAAGTATTGATTTGGGGGCTAGAAATACATTTTAGCAAGCAGGCAAATTTGCTAATATGGGAATCTGTGAATAATAAGGATTGATTGTATTTACCTGGCAAATGTCTATGGAGATTCTTAGTCATCCAGGTCCTGATTGTCCCAAAGGTGCTTTTTGAAGAGGCAACTGGACTTTCTGGTTTTTCTTTGAAGACATTTTGCTTCTCATCCAAGAGCTGAACAAGCTTCTTGGATGAGAAGCAAAACGTCTTCAAAGAAAAACTGGAAAGTCCAGTTGCCTCTTGAAAAAGCACCTTTGGGATGTTTACCCGGCAAGATAAAAGTTATTATGTGAACCCATTTGAAGGTTACCAACTGCATGCTGAATTGGTTCGAGATGAAAAATTATTGTCCCTGTCTTCACATCATACTAAAAGGGCTCATAGGAAGGCATAACAAGAGCTACAAACACCTTAATCCATGTAGTTAACTAAGAGAAAGTTGAATAACATAATAATGGAAGGAATCATACATGTCTTCTAATCCAACTCCCTGCTCAAGCAGGAAACATTTCAGACAAATGGTGGACTAATATCTTCTTTAAAAAAAAAGTTGTTAACTTTTTCTCTGGTAATATCACACTACTAACTAGAGCATACAAAACATTTGCTAGACCAATACTCGAATACAGCTCATCAATCTGGAACCCACACTACGTAGCTGATATTAGCAAAGTTGAGAAAGTCCAGAAATATTTCACAAGAAGAGTTCTCCACTCCTCTACTCATTGTAGAATACCTTATGCTACCAGACTCGAAATTCTAGACCTAGAAAACCTAGAACTACGTCGCCTTTGGTCCGATCTAAGTACAGTATCTAAAAACATACATTGCAATGTCCTACCTGTCAATGAATACTTCAGCTTCAACCATAACAACACAAGACCAAACAATAGATACAAACTCAAGGTTAATTGCACCAAACTTGATTGCAGCAAATACAACTTCAGCAACAGAGTGGTCAATGTCTGGAACACTCTACCTGACTCTGTAGTTTCTTCCCCAAACCCCCAAAACTTTAACCTTAGACTGTCTACTATTGACCTCACCACTTTCCTAAAGGGTCTGTAGGGGTATGTGCATAAGCGCACCAATGTGCCTACCATCCCTGTCCTATTGTTTCTTTTATTTTTCTTAAATATATCCATGTATTCATAACTATGTTTTTACATATACCTATTATCTTGAAAGCAATTGACAAATGAAAAAAATAAGGTTTTGGTGTCATTGAAGTCGATGCTATGACCTGTGGCTTTCATGTGTTGGACTAGTGAGGAAGTGTGTTCCAGCTTTTTTACTGCATTTTTGTGTTCATCTAGGCGGGTACTTATTCTTATATTGGTCTGTCCAATGTATATGACAGGGCATGATGCACAGGGGACTTCATATATGCCTTGGTTTTCCAGGTGAATTTTATCTTTGGGGTTACTTAGAATGGCTGCTATTTTTCTGTCTGTTTTGAAGGCTGTCTTGATGTGATTCCTGTGTAGTAGCCACTATAGAAAACCCCAGCCACAGAATTATCAGAGAAGCCATAGAGATTGCAAAAAGACCTGAAATCATGAATAGAAGAGATAACTCCACCAGACTGTCAATTATCTGATAAAATTGACCTGGAAAACCAAGGCATATGCAAAGTCCCCTGTGCATCATGCCCGGCCACATATACATTGGACAGACCAATAGAGGAATAAGTATCCGCCAGGATGAACACAAAAATGCAGTCAAAAAGCTGGAACATTTCCTCACTAGTCCAACACATGAAAGCCACAGGTCATAGCATCAACTTCAATGGCACCAAAACCCTAGCCATTACAGAATCATCAGAGAAGCCATCGAGATTGAAAAAAAGACCTGAAAGCATGAATAGAAGAGATGATTCCACCAGACTGTCAATCATTTGGAAGCCTGCACTCACAAACAAAAAAATCTCCACACTACTAGCCAGGTAAACACCTGGTCACAAACAGATCCCCCCTGATACCTCCAGCTCAAAGACACCCCAACCAGGCACCCAGATGAAACCCAGCTTCCTAACTAATGATAGCCTTCCATTTACTCAGAGGCCAAGCTGCACTAAAAGCCTCCAATACAGTAACAATGTTGCCAGCCAATCAAGACACAAAAAAAGCCACAAAACAGACAGAAGATATTAGAAGCAGAACACAGCAAACTCCAAGACCAATAAACACAGACCAAGACTCCCAACCAATCAGGATGAAGGAAAAACCATTCTGGCACAGCAATAGGCTAGCTCCAAATTTAAACTGAATCAACTGTAAAAGTCTGACTCACAGACAAACACAATACAGAAGCCTGATGATGGCAGATGAGATTTTGCTGAAACGTTGCTACAACTTTAAAAGCACAACTGCAATGACATGGGAAAATACCTGAGCAAAGCTGAATACCATACATACATACATACATACATACATACATTTCTTATATGTATCCATGTATTCATAACTATGTTTTTACTTATACCTATTATCTTGTAAGCAATTGACAAATAAAAATAAAAAAATAAAAACCTCCGGTGTTGGATCATCCACAACTTCTGAAGGCAAGCCGTTCCACTGACTAATTGTTCTCACTGTCAGGAAATTTCTTCTTAATTGTAGCTAATTGTAGTCTGAAAGAAGTCCGGGTCAATTCCATTTTTAAAAGACCATTTCCTTCTGCAAGTGTACAACATCTACAGAGTTAGGGCAGCTGCTGAATATTTTGAGCAATGGGGACAACAATTTATTTTTTTTTCTGCTGTATTCAGATCAAAAGTTCCCAGCAAACCATAAGGATGTCACTGAGAGGCACCAAGATTAATATTAGAGGACTTTGGCACATACCTTTATAAGTTGTGAGATCAACCTGAAGGCGTGTGCATCATCTCATTAGAATTGTTCTCTATTTCTTGTGGCAGTAATAGTTGATTTGCAACATGTCAGAGCCTGACATTCTGGACAAATTCTAAATGAGATAATTGTGAACTTTGGCAGTATAAGAATAAACAAGCCAATCCTGAATGCCAAGTAGATGGATTAAATGAAAGGGCCTGTTTTACACAGCTGAAAGTAACAATAAGCTTTGTCTGTGGACAGCCTTGGATATTTTCCAGAAACTGCAAAAAAGCAGAAATGAAGGAATTATGTGAATATTCAAATTCACTTCCAAAATGACCTTTGATATATTTCCTTTCTCCATGGGGTTGGAGAAGAAGTTTAGAAACTTATCCTTTGCTCTGTTTAAAACTTTTTTAGAGTTTGCCTTGCCCAAATATTGTGCTCTACCATATTTTTATTGTGGGTTAAAAAAAAAAAGGTAGAGCAATCACCTTTTTTTTTCTTAACAGTTCTTCCTCAGTGCTATGGATATTAATTTGTTTTTAGTGTTTTTCTTATTTACAAAAAGAGAGAGAAATTAATAGAAGTTATTATGATGGTCTACAATAATCTTAACACTTTTTATGTTGCAAGGTAATAGAAGAACAGAGTTGGAAGGGAACTTGGAGGTCTTCTAGTCCAACCTCCTGCTCAAGCAGGAGACCCTATACCATTTCAAGAGTTGTTAAAAGCTCTTCTTAAAAACCTCCAATGTTGGAGCACCCACCTCTGCAGGCAAGCCATTCCACTATGCCGAGCCATTAATTGTTCTAACCAACAGGGAATTTCTCCTTAGTTCTAGTTGGTTCTCTCCTTGATCAGGTTCCATCCATTGTTTCTTCTCCTGCTTTCAAGTGCTTTAGAGAATAGGTTGACTCCATCTTCTTTGTGGCAGCCCCTTAGATATTGGAACATTGCTATCGTCTACCCCTAGTCCTTCTTTTCATTATAGTAGACATACTCAATTCTTCATATGATAATCAAAAGTTACACGTTATTGTCCTATATTTTCATTTCCATTTTTCTGATTTCTTGTGATTTTTAATCTTCTTGGCTTCTCACACTTTCATTCAACCCAACAGAAGATCTCAGAAGAGGACTTCTCTTTCCTTGGGTTTTTTTCCACAGTCATGTTAAGGATAATATTCCCATAAGAAATTGTTGGGGAAATCCAAAGGACTCTTCCATCAGATTACTCAATGCCCAAATCTTATGGGGAATTTCAAAACATATTTCTAAGCAGTTTTATCTATCTATATATGTATAAAAATGTGTGTGTGTGTGTGTGTGTTCCAACATAGCTCTGGAATGCTTTGAATAATTTCAACCAAACTTGGTACACAGATTACTGACTCTCTGGAAACAAATACTGTGGGTGTAAGACACCCTTAATGCCTCTCGGGGTGTGTGTTCTGTTAAAGTACAGCCTGTTGTGCCTTAAAATGGCTTCTACCGTGCTGCCTTAAAATGACTTCTACTGTACAGTGCTGTGGAGTTGCCATGGTAACAGCTTCACAGTACTCCACAAGGGGGCTCTCTTTGGTAAGGAGGAAAATCCAACATTAGATATTATGTTTGTTCTGGTTAATTGTCACCAGAATCAGGGCTTTTCCTGTCTAATACAGGATTAGGATAAATAAATACCCAGGCAATGCCAAGTTATTGGTTAGTATGCTATATAACACCATGCCCATTCTCAAATGGAATAGAAATGCACATATAAGCTTAGAAACAGATGTAGAACCTGGAAGCATTGAACATATTTTCTTAATGAATCGTACCTGTGGCAGGAAACTGAGGATATTAGGACAGACACATTAACAATCAGGCTGAATATATACTGTATGTGGATAGAAATCAACACCGTATTAGGGTTCTGCAAAGCTTCTATTCAAAGGCAATTCAATCAAATCAAAGTTGATTTCGTAAAGAACTTCTGTGCATGGGAAAAATGCCCCTTTCCCAAATTCAATTGTTTTAAGAACTATTTGAATGTAATCAGAGTTTAATTGGATCAAGGCTGACTTGCACATTCCAACAGCATCATTTTCCTCCCTTTCTCAGGAACTACATTTAAGAATTGCATGTGAAATTGATGCTATTATTTCAATTAAGCAATCAGAATAGAATTGTAAGGGACCTTGGAGGTCTTCTAGTCCATTCCCCTGCTCAAGAAAGAGACCCTATATCATTCCAGACAGGGGGCTGTCTGTTCTCTTCTTAAAAACCTCCCATGATGAAGCACCCACAACTTCTGGAGGCAAGCTGTTCCACTGGTTAATTGTCTTCACTGTTAGGAAGTTTCTCCTTAATTCCAAGTTGCTTCTCTCTTTGACTGGTTTCCATCCATTGTTTCTTGTCCTTCCTTTAGTTGCTTTGGAAAATTGGTTGACTCCCTCCTCCTGGTAGCAACGTCTCAAATACCGGTTCTGTGTTAAGGTATTGAAGATTTAAGAGCTGACCAGCTGCTATAAATGTTGATGCAATGAGGATGAGTCGGCAGCCATTGCCACTTTAAGATTGAGGATGGGTCAGCAAGGTTATTGCCACTTTAAGAAGCTGTCTATATAAAGGAGACCATGAGAGAGCATCTCTCTTCTCCTTGTGTTCTGTCTGTATTGTAGTTCTCTGTAGAGAATAAAGAAGATTACTTGCTTGCCAGATATTTGCCTACCACGTATATATATAGCTGTCTTGTATATAAAACCACTGTAAAATGGCAAAGCCTCTGTGTGCTGTGTTTGCTCCTGGGTTCTCTCACAATAGTAGTCACACTGCAAATACTCTGACATTCTGTTTCACCAGGGTGGAGTGGGGGCCTGATGAGATGTTGACTAATTGTTCCCAGGGCAACTTTTCTTCTAGGAGAAATCTGAAAGTCACCTTGCAACACTTTCGATTTCAAACTGGAGGGCTTCTTGTTTTGAAGTTTGCATGGAGATGCACCAGTGGTGGGATTCAATTTTTTTTTACTACTGCTTCTGTGGGTGTGGCTTGGTGGGTGTGGCAGGGGAAGGATACTGTTAAAATCCTCATTCCCTCCCCACCCCACTAACCTGCTTTCCAGCTCTGTTCTCCTGTGCAGGGCAAAAAAAGAAGACCCAGCGAATCAGCTGGGACTCGGGAAGCAGAGAATAGATGGGGGCGAGGCCAATCAGAGGTGGTATTTGCTGGTTCTCTGAACTATTCAAAATTTCTGCTACCAGTTCTCCAGAACTGGTCAGAACTGGCTGAATACCACCTTTGAGATGTACATAACATTTGTCAGCAACTGTCAACTCTGAAACGAACCTGGCTGAAGCCATCTTGTCCTGTCTCACAGTTGCCACGAAGCTTGAGAAAGAAGGGAAGGAGGGGAAGTAGATAGGTCAGCTTGCAGTCAAAATAAAAAAATTTCCTGTGGGAATCAGAGGTGGTACTTGGTAGGTTCTGACTCCAGAAGTTCTAGAGAACCGATAGCGGAAATTTTGAGTAGTTCAGAGAACCGGAAAATACCACCTCAGACTGGCCCCACCCCCATTTATTCTCTGCCTCCTGAGTCCCAGCTGATCAGCTGGGCCTTCTTTTGTTGCCCTGCACAGGAGAACAGAGCTGGAAAGCAGGTTCGTGGGGTGGGGAGGAAATGGAGATTTTGTAGTATCCTTCCCTTGCCATGCCTGCCAAGCCAAGCCACGCCCACCAAGCCATGCCCACCAAGCCACACCCACCAAACTGGTAGTAAAAAAAATTGGATCCCATCACTGGTGGGAACCAAGGTCCCAGGTAGCTGGTAAAGGAGGAGAGGAGCCTGCCAACCATATTCATTGGAAAATATTTATTCAGATCTCTGAATCCAAATTAACTGCACAGCCAGCAGCGATCCTCAACCAACCCACACAACCCATCCCCCACCAGCAGGTCACCTCCCGATGATCCTGACCTGAGATAACCTCCCTTACCTTATAAGAAGACTCTCACTGATGACTCACACCTGACCTATCACAAGACCCTCACTTGACATACCCAGAAGCCCTTATAAACAGAAGAACACAGACACTGACATCCCCTAAACCATAGGTCTCCAAACTTGGCAACTTTAAGACTTTTGGACTTCAGTTCCCAGAATTCTCCAGCCAGCTATGCTATGCTATGCTGGCTGGAGAATTCTGGGAGCTGGAGTCCACAAGCCTTAAAGTTGCCAAGTTTGGGGAACTCCTACCCTAAACTCTGTTGAAGATGTTACCTAGCCTGGTAAGAAAATGCTCGGAAATCAACCCATAAGCTCAGAGAATGAAACTTTACTCTCATGTACATATATATGCATTGAGTATGTATGTAGAAATAACAATAGTGTCAAGATTCCAACTCCAACCAAGCCAGCAAGTCGAGACGATTGGATTTCTTGAAGCATAACTTTATTGAGTGCATCATTTTGCCATGCATGAAGCAAAACCAACTCTAGCTAATTTCCACAGCTTTTGCCTAATTAAAGAATAAATTCTTTCCTTCCCTCCTTCATCCAGGTCACATTGTTCTATTAGGTGTTCTATGGTGTTCTAGGTGTTCTATGGCAACTCCTTAAGTCCTTAGGCACATTTCAAAGTTGACAAATAGCACTTAGACTTACATACTGTCCCTTAGTGCTTTACAGCACTCTCTGAATGATTTACAATACCAGCATATTGTCCCCAACAATCTAGATTCTCATTTTATCAACCTTGGGAGGATAGAAGTCTGAGTCAACCTTGAGTTGGTGAGGATCAAACTGCTGGCAGTGGGCAGAATTAGCCTGCAATATTGCATTCCAACCACTGTGCCACCAGGGTGCCAAAAAAAGTTGTGAGTTAGGTTTTTATTTATTTCACTTTTTTTTATAGTTGCCTATCTCAATTCCATTGACTCTGGGGCAGAATAAGGTGAGCAACTGTTTTCTTCCAGTATGTAAGGAGCAATCCGATAGGGAGATCCTATCCGAGGAAGCCGATGGAGGAATCCGTCAGCAAAAGTTTGTTTCTCTGTTGTTGTTCCATTTGCCAAGGGTCACAATTCAAACTAAGCCATCATAATCTCATTGACCCGATCAACTGGCTTCCAAATCAATCCTTAAGTGCCTGCTCAGCTTAATAATTCTTCACTTTTTTCATCCAAGAAAGGAACAAAGAGATCAGAAACAAAACTCCTTCAGTTTGCCTTGGGCCAAAGTTGCCGCTTTGAATACTGCCAAGCTCCGGGATTTTAACTCTGATTGTTATGAGGCTGATCATGACTGATGAGCCCTATTCAAACTGGGATTGAAAGAAATAAAATGATAGGGCTCTAAGGAAAACAAAACAAAAAAATAAAATAAAATAAAAAGGGAATATTAGCCTCTGCGTGGAGTCTCAGTGACAACTGTTTTTCTTGGAAACAATTTAATACTTGGCGGTGTTTGCAAAACCTTCCACAAAAGGCAACCCTGTGATTCCAGAAGCATATATCAGGTTTTCTGGCCTCTAATAAAAGTATTCATGCCCTTTGGGGAAAAGACAGCAAGATGGATTAGAGCTGAAAAGAACTTGGACTATCACACCGACTTGCCAAGCCTGTGGCACACACGTAAAATGGCATTGTGCCATTAAGAATATATTTTTATTTTTATTCCTGCCAAGCAAGATGTAATGGAGTGTGTGCGTCTCTGTGTGTGAATACACACACACACCCCTACCTACAAAGAGAGACACTAATACATATATACATACATATACCCAAACTTCGTTACACACCCTTATAGAAATGTACTTTCATGTGACTAATTAAAATAATGTTTAGAAATCTTCTCTCAAACAGTTTTCTTCACCTTTTCCCTTTGTGTTAAATAAAAAAGTGTTATTTCAGCCTGACAGTCTTAGTTGCTAGCAACAGGGAAAGTAATGTTTAAATATTTTAAATATAACTTTTATTGCCAATTATCCTAGGGTAGCAACAGAATGTTCACTTCCATGAAATGGGAAAGTGTTTTAGAGGGAATGAACTTGCAGCCTGTGATTGGAAGAAAGAGTGATGTAGAAGTAGTCCTCCACTTATGACCAGTCACTTAATGGCCATTAAAGGTTATGAATGAGTCATCCAGGTCATGGTTGTCCTAAAGGTGCTTTTTCAAGAGGCAACTGGACTTTCTTGTGTGTGTGTGTTTTTTTTTGAAGATGCTTACAAGAAGGTGGGGAATGGAAGGATTTAAATGTAATATAAATATAAATACTTCCATTCCCCACCATCTAGTCAGAACTGAGGAAGCTTCTTGGATGAGAAGAGAAACGTCCTCAAAGAAAAACAAGGAAGTCCAGTTGCCTCTTGAAAAAATACTCCTTTGGGAACTCTTATCATGCTAAGTGGGATGTACAACATCCATCATCTAAAATGTCAGGAAGACATCAGAGATCTTTACATAACGTAAAACCACTGTTTCTTTCCAAACTTTCACCCAATTTTCATTGCTAGCCGATTGCTATCCTTCTTCTGGAGACTTCTTGGACATTATCCAATCTGGGTTGGTCAATGGGACCAAGAGGTTTAGCCTTCCAAGTTTAGCCTTCCAAGTCTTTCATGCTAGAGCAGTGATTGCCAACTGGTGGGCTGTGGCCCACTGGTGGTCTGCAAGAAAATTTTGGTGGTCCGTAGAGAAATGTCATCCCCACAGCACCCCACCCCCCAAACAATTAATCCAGGCTGCGCAGGAACACAAGGCTTTGCCGCCCACATGGCTGGCAGGAATCTTCCCTACCCACTCACTCCTTACTTGGCAAACTTGCCTGCTATGTTGTTATTTTTCCTTTTTTCCCCCTGACCATCAGCTGTTCTGCTGTGCTGGGAGATTTAGATCAGCTAGAAAGCAGGAAATTGTTGGATTTCTTTCTTTCTAGCTAATATTTAGATCTTCGGCTCTGTTTTTAAGCAGATCTGAACCTCCCTTAGGACTGAATGTTCCATTATTCAGTTTCAGACTCAATAGCCGATGGCAGAAACACAGATCTCTAAGTGAATTTGTGATTCTGTGAATAACTCAATCGGCCTGCCTGCTTTGCCTGATTTTGGATAAAAGTTGCTCTTTTTTATAAAAAAAATTCAATGTCTACATAAATATTTATATTATTTACATACAAGCCATGCCTGGCCAGTCACATGACTACCAGTCACATGACACCCACAAATTAGGCCACGCCGAAGAACCGGTTGTTTAAAAAATGTGAATCCCACCCCTGCCTCTGTGTGTTTGTGTGTGTGTGTGTGTGTGTGTGTATGAGAGAGAGGTGGGGGGACAGGTGGAGAGAGGGAGAGAGACAGGTTAGATCAAATCTCTCTCTCTCTCTCTCTCTCTTTCTCTCCCACCAATGTCAGCAAGCCACCGTGAGTCAAAATTCATATTAGTGGTCCCCGGGATTTAAAATTATGAGTTTGGTGGTCCCTGAGGTCCAAAAGGTTGGTGACCCTGTGCTAGAGCCCATCTTCACTTTCTGGACATTCTTGTAGGTCTACTAGAGACATAGTTATGTGTGATACTCCTTACAATTCTAGCATTAATGAAAGCATGTAAGAGCCGAGAACTTTAGAACTTTTGCTAAAAGCTAGACTTCATTCACAGGAGACTAGAGCTGATGACAGCTTTTCATGGATTAAATCATATAGTACTGCACTGAATTGCATTATCCCATCCATCCCAACATTAGAGGAACAATAAAAATGAAATCCCCTGACTGAACTGTTCAATGTTCTCTAGAAGTGGAAACAGGTCAACACGAATAAAATATCTGTGGCCCAAATCTGCTGTTGGAAGACCAGATCTCATGAAAACATACATTGTCAGATTTCAGGTTCATTTTTTTCCTGAAGAGGAATAGATCCAAAGTAAGAAAGCTGGGTTCACTTATCCCAAAGGTGCTTTTTCAAGAGGCAATTGGACTTTCTGATTTTTCTTTGAAGATGTTTCACTTCTTATCCAGAGTTGAAGAAACTTCTTGGATAAGAAGCGAAACATCTCCAAAGAAAAACCAGAACTGTACTGTAAAATCTCCATTCCCTCTCCACTCCTGGGGGAAGGTTATTGAAAAAATCCCCATTCCCTCCCCACCCCACTAACCTGCTTTCCAGCTCTGTTCTCCTGTGCAGGGCAACAAAAGAAGACCCAGCCAATCAGCTGGGACTCGGGAGAATAGATGGGGGCGGGGCCAGTCAGAGGTGGGATTTGCCAGTTCTCTGAACTACTCAAAATTTCTGCTACCGGTTCTCCAGAACTGGTCAGAACCTGCTGAATACCACCTCCGAACCACAGCCTCCAGATACCACCTGACATTGCTATTTTAGCTCAAACACAAGTGAGAAGAAGCAAGTCAACTCCAGATATTGCTCACTTGAAACATCACAATGTTTAGGTAGAGTCAAAGATATCGTCTCTAATTGCAGCATCTTGGCTGGACTGCTTATCCTGAAAAAGGAAGTTGCCTATACTGCTAATGCTTTTTTAGCTGGAAATATGAAGGGGTGGGGGGCAGATCACTGATCCTTACAGAAAGAACAAGAGGTAAAGCTGTGCACTCACACATATCTTAATCAGGCAGCAAATTAAACAGGAAATTTGACAGGACTCCTGTAGGCATTCATTTGTAACATCAGCAGGGAAGGTGTGACAGTCTCCTCTTCTGCTTGCAAAGCAGGGCTAGTGGGAAGTCATGGCCACGCTTGTTTGTTCTAATTTAGGGGCTTCATCAAGATGTTTGGGTGACCCAGGGTCGCTTCCCATGGTGGGCTTGAATATCAAAGCCTATAAACTATTTTGGACATGGCATTTGCATCACAGATAACATTTGGGCCTACTTTAATACACCTGATACCACCTCCATATTTAGTGTGCTAATAGAATAGAATAGAATAGAATAGAATAGAATAGAATTCTTTATTGGCCAAGTGTGATTGGACACACAAGGAATTGGTCTTGCTGTAAGTACTCTCTGTTAAGTTTAGAGAATGGGTGCGAAGAATGGAGACGAGCCAGGTGAATGGTGAACTTCAACTCTTTATTTACATGGTGTGACAGCTCAAACAATGGCTGCTATAGCCTTCCTTATATAGGTAACTTATTAACTATTCAACCAATGAAAACCTTGGAGCGCTAGCTCCGTTGACCAATGAGAATGGCTCGTTAATGGCCAATCAGATTCTCCAAAACGGACCAATCCGATCTCACCATTTAACAGCCAATCAGAAATGCAGGGCCAGAACCCTGCACTTGACTCCAAGCTCAAGATAACTTTTATTCATACACATTTATTCATTCACAACACCCCTTCCCCCCGGGTTCCGTTTACGGGGTGCGGTTATGTAGTCCTTGAGGTAGGACGGTTGTTTTGTTAGTCTATTTGATTTTCGTAGTGCACGCGGTATTTGGTTGCACTCTTGTTGAGGTAGGGTGTTGTTTGGCAAAGGGGGTATTTCTGACTCTGAGTTCGAGTTTTCGTTATCCCCAACATCTTCAGTATCACCCTGAGGTGAGCTCGCTCCTGTTTCCAATTCCTCTTCTTGTGTTTCCGTTCCGTCATTGTTCCCTTCAAAACGGGTTCCTGCTAATTGAAGTTTATCTTCCTCTATATCTCCCCCCCGTCAGTTTGTTTATCAGGGGGCTCAGAGAAGCCTGACTGCAACCTCGATCGTAGTTGATCGATATGGCGCTTCCATAGTCTATCGTCACGGCATTGTACAAGGTATGATCTGGGGCCGGTTACACGGACTACAGTCGCTTCTACCCACAACGGATCGCCCAATAAGTTTTTAGCGAACACCAGGTCGCCTACCTGGAAGGTACGGCAGCGGCCGCTGGATCCATGTGGTTTCTCCGGTTCATATGCTGGGTGTAACCAGTCGAGGTGGGAGCAGAGCTTTTGTCCCATTAGCAGCTCAGCGGGAGTTTTGTTGGTTACGCTGTGCGGAGTGATGTGCTGTAAAAAGAGGATTCGATTTATATTTTCTTCGATGTTGTCGTAGTCCACTTTTTATAGCATTTTCTTGACGAATTGTACCATGAGCTCAGCCCTTCCATTGGCCGCCGAATGCACAGGTGAAGTCAGTGCATGTCGAATACTGCGGTCCGCCAGGTACTGTTCAAAAGACAATGCAGTAAATTGGAGCCCGTTGTCAGATACCAGAACGTCTGGTAATCTGTGGGTTACAAACAGTCTTTCCAGTTTCTTAATGACCGCTTCGGTTGTCGTGTTCTTCATTTGGTGGATTTCGAGCCAGTTCGAGTAGGCATCCACGGTTAACAGAAAGGTGTGGCCTTTGGTCGGCCCGGCAAAGTCCAGATGGACACGGGACCAGGGCCCCCGCGGCGTTTCCCACTCAGTTGGGATTGCTTTTGGTGGGGCGTTGCTTACTTCCTGGCATCTATGACAAGCTTTGACCCTAGTCTCAATTTGCTTGTCGATGCCTGGCCACCACGCGTAGCTTCGCGCGAGGGCTTTCATGTGCACGATGCCAGGGTGGCCAGCATGCAAGGTTCTCAGTCGTGCTTGTTGGAGTCGCTCTGGGATAACGACTCTATCACCCCAGATGATGCAGCCCTTTTGAGAAAACAACTCAGTTTGTCGAGTTTTGAATGGTGCAAAGTCGTCTGGTATCGGGTCCAATGGCCATCCGCGTTCCACCCAACTGAGGACTCGTGCTAAGGTGGGGTCGCATTTTGTTTCTCTCGCGATATCACGGACGGTTAATGGCGGTGAATGAAGTGCCTCGATCTGCAACGTGATCACTGTCGGCGCGGGATCGTCGATAGTCTCTGGAAGCGGTGCTCGGCTCAATGCATCGGCGTGGGGAATGGCTTTCCCCGGGCGGTATTGCAACCGATAATTATATGCTGCCAAGAATTCTGACCAGCGAGTCATTCTGGGAGATAATATATAGGGGGTTGGTTTATCTCCCGCTATTATCCCCAGCAAAGGTTTGTGGTCAGTCACTATAGTAAAAGCCTGGCCGTATACATACTCATGAAACCTTTTGACAGCTCACACAATTGCAAGGGCTTCCTTATCAATTTGGCTATAGTTTCGCTCAGTTTTTGAAAGTGTTTTTGAAAAATAGGCAACAGGGGCTTCTGTACCGTTAGGCAATACGTGGCTCAAAATGGCACCCACTCCAAAAGGCAATGCATCACACGTGATGGTTAATGGCAATGTTTCATTGTACTGCATCAGTACTGCGTCAGAAGTCAGTAGTTTTTTCACATTACGGAACGCCTGCTCTTCTTTATGACCCCACACCAAGATTGCTTTTTTGTCCAGTAAACGATGTAAAGGTTCAGTGACAGTCGCTTTGTGCGGCAGGAATACGTTATAGAAGTTGATAAGGCCAAGAAACGCCTGGAGATCGGCCTTATTCCGGGGTCTGGGAGCGTTTTTTATCGCTCTCAATTTACTTTCGGTAGGATGAATGCCCTGACTGTCGATTAAATACCCTAAAAATTCGACACAATCTGTACACAGTTTACACTTATTTTTCTTCACCTTAAGACCTGCGTCTTTGAATTTCTGAAGAACCAATTTTAAACGATCCCATAATATTTTTGTAGTGGGGCAGAATTAACACATCATCAAAATAAGGGACAATGCCTTTAATCCCTTGTAATAGCCTTTCCATCAGGCTCTGGAATATCCCTGGGGCTACACTCACTCCGAATTGGAGCCAGGTACATTTAAAGGCACCTCGGTGCATCACGATCATCTGTGCCTGTGCTGTTTTTTCATCAAACGGTAGTTGCTGATATGCCTGAGCTAAGTCTAGTTTAGCGAAGACTTTTCCGCCCCCCAGGGAATGGAGGAGGTGCTGCACCACCGGCACCGGATATGCGTTTTGCTGCAGGGCGTGGTTCAGGGTGGCTCGGTAGTCCCCACAAATTCGAATCGAACCATCCGGCTTGATGGGTGTTACGATTGGGGTTTCCCGGGGAGAGTGATCGGTTGGCTCTAACACTCCCTGGGCTATTAACTTATCAAGCTGTTCGTCGATTTTTGGTTTTAGGGCAAAGGGAACTCGACGAGGCTTAAGGCAGATGGGAGCTATTTTGGGGTTCAAATTAAATGAGATTGGGGTCCCCTTGTACTCGCCTAGCTTCTCGGCGAAGACGTCCCTGAATTCATGGACGAGGTCCTCCTCCCAGTCACTGCTACCGATTTGGTTAATGCCTGCCACCTCAATGCCGAGTGGCGCGAACCATTGGAAGCCTAACAGGCTAGGCCGATCTTTGTCGATCACCGTCAGGGGTAAGTATGCTGTGCGGTTTTTGAATGTGACGCGAACTCGACTGGTTCCTATTACTGGAATCCTATTTCCCTGATAGTCCTTAAGTATGAGTCTTTGGGAACGGAGGTCTTGGCGCCAGATGGTAGGGATAAGTTGCTTGAGGGTCTTCCAGGAAACCATCGAGAGGGACGATCCCGAGTCGACTTCCATTTGGCAGGGTTGATTTTCAATGGCCACTTTAATTTGAATTTTCTTGGCATCCAAGGAAGAGGTGTGACCGATAGTGAAAGTTTGGTGAGCCTCTTCTCGCTTCATAGGGCAATTTACGGTTCGGTTTCTGTAGGAGTGGTTTACTGGTTCTCACCTTACAGGGCGGGTTCCTGTCGAGTGGCGATAGTTGGCCCCCTTCGAGGTCTGGCTGGGTCCTAGGAGGCTTCTACAGACCCGTCCGATGTGGCCTCGTTTCCTGCACTCATGGCAGAGCGTGTTGCGGAATTTGCATTCGGACCTGGAATGGTTGGCCCCACAGCCAGCGCATGGGTGTTGGGACTTCGGGTAGGGGTCCCAATCGGACCGCAGTCGATGGACCTCTTCTTCGCCGCTGTCTGACGACGAAGAGAGGTTCTCGTGGTGGGCCGTCAAAGATTGTCCTTCTGACTTGGGTGAAATGTCGCGGGTCAGTTGGTGTACCGGAGCATGGTTGCGGCGCAGTTGGGCAACCGACTTCCTGGTTGCTTCTGCTGCAGTAGCATCAGCGATGGCATCGGCAAGGCTAATGTCGCCTTTTGCCATCAGCTTGCTCTGCACGCCAAGTGCATCTAGTCCCAGAACTATTCGATCTCTCAAAGCCTCTTCCAGGTCGGCGAACCCGCAGAGGCCATCCAGGTTCCGGAGTTCAGCGATAAAATTGGCAACGCTTTCTCCTTTCCTCTGGTTCCTTTGGTAGAACTCGTGCCGCCTTATGAGCATTGGCATGGTCGGTGCGTAGTGGGCCCTCAGGATGGGTTCGAGACATCCACTGGGATGGATGTCCCAGTCCATCGTCTTTACTTCAGCCGGCTTTGCTAGTGCCTTGGCCATCTTGAATACGGTTGGCCCGCAATGCGTTAGGAATACTGCTCGTTTCTTCCCGGTTGTGGTATCCTTCAAGTTATTGGTTTCCAAGAACATTTGGAAACGATCCCTGTAGGCTTCCCAGTCTTCTTGCGCTGGGTCGAATGGAGCGGGGTACTACGCCGCCAGACATGGTTCCGCCGTTGTGCGTTCAGCCATGTGCTCGGTTTCTTCTTCTTTGTTCAGTTAGCTTTGACGTCTCCAAATCCCATCCTCGTCGCCAGTGTTAAGTTTAGAGAATGGGTGCGAAGAATGGAGACGAGCCAGGTGAACGGTGAACTTCAACTCTTTATTTACATGGTATGACAGCTCAAACAATGGCTGCTATAGCCTTCCTTATATCAGTAACTTATTAACTATTTAACCAATGAAAACCTTGGAGCACTAGCTCCATTGACCAATGAGAATGGCTCATTAATGGCCAATCAGATTCTCCAAAATGGACCAATCCGATCTCGCCATTTAACAGCCAATCAGAAGTGCAGGGCCAGAACCCTGCATTTGACTCCAAGCTCAAGATAACTTTATTCATACACATTTATTCATTCACAACACTCTCAGTATAAATAAAGGAAAGATACATTCATTAAGAATCAGGAATCATAACGTATAACATTTAATGATAGTCATTGGGTACAATCAACAATCAAATCATATTAGGAAACAGTCAATATAAATCATAATGATACAAGTGACAAAGTTACAGTCCTACAGTCACAAGTGGGAGGGGATGGGTGATAAGGAGTGATGAGAAGATTAACAGTAACAGTAGTGCAGACTTTGTAATAGTTGAACAGTGTTGAGGGAATTATTTGTTTAGCAGAGTGATGGCTTTTGAGAAAAAAACTGTTCTTGTGTCTAGTTGTTCTGTGTGCAGGGCTCTAGAGCGTTGTTTTGAGGGAAGGAGTTGAAACAGTTTATGTCCGGGATATGAGGGGTCTGTAGATATTTTCTCAGCCCTCTTTTTGACTCGTGCAGTATACAGGTCCTCGATGGAAGGCAGGTGGGTACTAATTGTTTTTTTCTGCAATCCTAATTATCCTCTGAAGTCTGTGTCTGCCTTGTTGGGTTGCAGAATCAAACCAGACAGTTATAGAGGTGCAGAAGTTTAACAGATTAAAGTTTTACAGATTAACAGAGTTGGAAGGGACCTTGTAGGTCATCTAGTCCAACCCCCCACCCAAGCAGGAGACCCTACACCATTTCTGACAAATGGCAGCCCAATCTCTTCTTGAAAGTCTTAAGTGATCACACTCCCACAACTTCTAAAGACAAAGCTGTCCCATTGGTTGATTGTTCTCCCTGTCAGAAAATCTCTCCTTATTTCTAGGTTGAATCTTTCCTTGATCAGTTTCCATCCATTATGCCTTGTCTGGCCTTCAGGTGCCTTGGAAAATAGCTTGACCTCTTCTTCCTCTCTGTGGCAGCCCCTCAAGTATTGGAGGACTGCTATCATGTCTCCCCTGGTCCTTTTCTTCACTAGCTATGCCCAGTTCCTGCAACCGTTCATCATATGTTTTAGTCTCCAGTCTCCTAATGCTTCTTGTTGCTCTTCTCTGTACTTTTACTACAGTCTCAATATCTTTTTTATAGTGTGGTGATGTCTGAAATAATAATGGGTCTCCTGCTTGAGTGTGGGGTGGACTATCTCCAAGGTCCCTTCCAACTCTGATATTCTGTTCTATTCTATTCTATTATCATTCGATCACATAATCAATCAATCAATTGTTTGAACCTATATCAGTATGGTAGACATTGCAAAATGGTTTATTAAGCTTGTGCAGAAGCAGTGCATTATAAGATTTAGTCTGTTAATATCCAGTTTTCCTTTCAACCTGACATCCAACTTGAAGCTGTACCCAGAAGGATAAAGATAGAAATAAAACATTCACAATTCTACTTTTTCTGATGAAATACTTTTTACCTTTTGTCTGACAGGTACTAGCTGGCAGAAGCATAAAGATAAATTGCCTTTCTATAAAGCAATTGAAAAGGATCCAAAATTACTTTTTTTTTTCCCCCCCTGTTCAAACATTACTGCTGAATTGAACTTTCTTGAAGACAATGGTTCATGGACATTTCCTGCAATTATTTCTTCAGACACATAGATTTAACTTAAAAAAAAAAAAAAAAAAAGCCACCAAAGTGTTTTCAAGACTTGACAGGTTATCTACCAACCTGCTGACCATTGTTGAACTTCAATCTTCATTGTCCCTCTCCATCAATGTGATAAATTAAAGTTCATGAGAACTAAAATTCACCAATATCTGAAGAAACATGGGGTGCGTATCCCTCTATGGAAGGTTAAAAAAAGCTTTTTGGGGATAATGATGAGCCTGTTACACACTAAACCATATATTTAGAGATCTTATTTTCCCTTTCTTTTGGAGGAATTTCTTCAATAACAGACCCTCCCGTTTTCTGCCTACAAAATACGATGGATCATTTTGAGGGACCACTTCCACATGCATCTGTGTTTTCTATTTTAATTATTTCAGCATATCTAGTCTAACCCGAAAGAGAAGGACTAGGGGTGACATAAGGGAAATCTTCCAATATTTGACAGGACTGTCACAGAGAAGAGCGGATTCACCTATACGCCAGAGCAGCAGCTGCCGACAGGTGAGCCATGGCCCACAGGTGGGCCTCGAGAAAATTTTGGTGGGCCACAGATAAATCTCACCCCAAGAGCACCCCCACAAAGCAATTAATCCAGACTGCACAGAAACACAAAGCTGTGCCGCCCACATGGCCTGCGGGAACCCTCCCTGCCCACTCACTCCTTACCTGGTAAACTTGCCTGCTAAATTGCTGTTTTTCCTTTTTCCAACCATCATCTGTTCTGCTGTGCCGGGAGATTTAGATTAGCTAGGAAGCAGGAAATGGTTGGATGTCTTCCTTTCTAGCTAGTCTTTAGATCTTTGGCTCAGCACAGTCGAACCTCCCTTAGGACTGAAGGTTTGCTTGCAAACAAATTCAGTGCGGACTCACAGCAAGCAAATTTGAGAGACTGAGCTAGCTGATGGCAGATAGATAGATCACTGAATGATTCTGTGAGCAACTCAATCTGCCTGCTTTGCCTGATTTTGGGTAAAAGTTGCTTTTTTTAAAAAAAATAAAAAATTCAATATTTACATGCCTGGTGTGTTTTGAGTTAATTTTGTGAATTTGCTTGCGAGCAAATTTTATGTGACAGACTGAGCTAGCCAATGGCAGATAGATAGATCTCTGAATGAATCTGTGATTCTGTGAGCAATTCAATCTGCCTGCCTGCTTTGCCTGCTTTTGGGTAAAAGTTGCCCTTTTTTAATAAAAAAAATGCAATATTTATATAAATATTTATAATATTTACATACAAGCCATGCCTATCCAGTCACATGACCACCAAGCCACACTCACAAATTAGGCCATGCCCACAGAACCAGTTAGTGGTCCCTGGGATCTAAAATTATGAGTTTGGTAGTTCCTGAGGTACAAAAGGTTGGTGACCCCTGCTCCAGAGCACATTAGAGCAGAACAAGTAGCAATGGGTGGAACCTACAAAATAAGACAGATGGAGGGCCATTTGCCCATACCACAAAGAGCGGGTCAACCTAACAGATAAGAGTTGAAAGGGACCTTGTGGGTCATCTAGTCCAACCTCACACCCAAGCGGGAGACCCTACACCATTTCTAACAAATGGCAGTCCAATCTCTTCTTGAAAGTCTCAAGTGATGGTGCTCCCACAACTTCCGAGGGCAACTTCTGTTCCATTGGTTGATTGGTTCTCACTGTCAGAAAGTTTCTCCTTACTTCCAGGTTGAATCTCTTCTTGTTCAGTTTCCATCCATTATTCCTTGTCTGGCCTTCAGGTTCCTTGGAAAATAGCTTGACTCCTTCCTCTCTGTGACAGCCCCTCAAATATTGGAAAACTGCTCTCCTGTCTCCCTTGGTCCTTCTGTTCATTAGACTAGCCCTGCCCAGTTCCTGCACCTATTTTTATAAAGCACCTGAGGACAGGACAAGAAGCAATGGGTGGAAACTAATCCAGGAGAGAAGCAACCTGGAACTAAGGAGGAATTTCCTGACTGTTAGAACAGTTAACCAGTGGAACAGCTTGCCTCCAGAAGTTGTGGATGCTCCAACACTGGAGGTTTTTAAGAAGAAATTAGAAAACTATTTGTCTGAAATGGGATAGAGTCTCCTGCTTAAGCAGGGGGTAGGATGAGAAGACCTCCAAGACCCCTTCCAACTCTGTTATTCTGTATTAATTTAAGGATATTAGGACTATGTGAGATATCCCCTGGGAAGGCAGGCCATCTCCATCTCCATCATCCCTGTTATCTCCATCATCTTGTCCACATCTCCATCTCTATCATCTCCATCTCCATCATGATGAATGCATTTTGGAACACTAGACTTCAAATATCAAAACAATCAACCATCTTCACATTGATATACCTATTTACAGATGGCTCTAATTTTATACAAATCTTCAGTGACGCAACCTTGGCCATGTCAACACCATCTTCTCTCCTGCAAAAAAGAATTCATTAAACAAGCTGCCAGGTAAACTGTAGAGTCTCAACATTGCCTTTTGTATTTGCAAGGTTTCCCTCCCCCTATTTCTGAAACTGTTTATCAAGAATTCCTCTGGAGGGTTTTGAAGAGGGAAGTAAAAAGCAATTTTCGTTACTCAAAGAAATAGGCTGAAAAATTCAATAATACTGCATATCGCTTGCCAGGCTAAGTAATTACACGAGCTACAGCAAATATTTAAAGAAAAGCAAAAATTTCCTCTCTCATTGCTGTTTTGTTGAGGATAATGAAGTCACTTGATAGGGAAGAAGCTGAAATGAGGAAGAAGGAGAAAGGATGTGAAAAACGAATCAGTCTCCTATTTATCAGCCCACGTTTCAGAATGTAATTTAAGGAGACACCTTCTGATTTGTTTAGGCAACTATACAAAATTTGAAAAATTCAAAGTGATGTTAGTTTCTAGTATTCTGTACCTTATTTTCATCACTTACTCTGATTGTTTTATACTGCTTCATCAATGTAAGTAAAACATTATATAGTTTAATTCAATTATTTTTAGGATATTAGGCCTATATGGGATATCACCTTTGAGGACAGGCTATCATTTATCTATCATCTATCTATCTATCCATCCAACATCCATCCATCATCTATCTCAATCCATCTATGTTCTATCAATCTATCCATCCATCCATGACCTCTATCATAATGAATACACTTTAGACTTCAAATATTAAAAAAAAAAAATCACTACCCTACATTAATCCAGGTAGTCATTAAGTCACAGCCATTTGTTCAGTGACCATTCAAAGTTACACAGGCACTGAAAGAAGTGGCATGACCATTTTCACACTTACAACCATTGCAACATTCCCATGGTCATGTGATCAAAATTTGGACACTTGGAAACTGTCAAGTATATCTGATGGTTGCACTGTTCCAGGCTCACATGGTCACCTTTTGCAAATTCTGACAAGCAAAGTCAATGGAAAAGCTCGATTTGCTTAACAAACCATGCTGACTGAACAACTACACTGATTCACTTAATAGCAAGAAATGGCAAGAAAGATAAAAAAAGCAGGCAAGACTCATTTAACAACCTTCTTTCTTAATAAGAGAAATTTGTGAAATCAGTTGTAATTGTAAGACAAGGACCATCTGTACATTAATTTACAGATGTCTCTGAATTTGATGCAAATACTACATACAAATTGTAAAGTCCAAACATTCATAATTTACAAGCCAGCAACAGCTGTATTGAAAATTGTCAGATATAACATTTGGGGTCTTCGGAGCACTTATAAAAGCAAGAGTTATCCCAAAAGAGTATATTTCATAAGACAGAACCCCTTGATGTAAGAATTCCTATTTCATTTGCAAAGTTTTGTAAATAAAAAAGTCAGATGGTGGCTTGAAATTACAGTTTTGGCCAGTACTCCAAAATTATCCATGAAAAGCTAATCATGATGTCACAAGGAATCTTTGCTAGCATTGAACCAGTCTGAAAAGAGTACATTGAAAGAAGCAGCATGTTTTTATATATGGCTGTTATGTGGTTTCTCAGTTTTTGGAGGCTCCTAAGCAGTGGTGGGATTCAAATAATTTAACAACTGGTTTGCCCTGGGTCAAGTTGGCTGTCATGGGAGGCCTGGCCCATCCCTGTCCTCCAGCTCTGCAGCACATGCAGGGTAAGCCTCCCGCAATGGCCAATCTGACCCTGGGAAAACCAGTTGTTAAATTACACCCCTCTGCTATCAAAATGGATCCTGGGCACTGTGTTGTGCTGCAATGGAGAAACGGAAAACGGGGCAGCCGGCACAAGGAAAGGAGGGGGATCAGAGAGAAGAAAGAGGGAAAGCAGCCTTCTTCCCTAGTGCCGGTGGCTCTATTGCTCATTTCTTCATTGCAACACAGTGCCCAGGATCCACTTTGATAGCAGGGGGTGAGTAATTTAACAACTGGGTTGCTTGAACCAGTGTAAACCGGCTGAATCCCACCACTGCTCCTGAATAGAGAGAGCTGTTCAGAAGCTGTTAGGTCAACCGGGGCAGAAACCATCCTTAAGGCCTTGAAAAGGAGGCAGCATTAGGAAGTAATTCAAGTTGGCTTCTTGCTGACTGAAGGGGACATGAGATGGAGGGAAGGTAAGATAGAAACAGATTTGCAAGAGTTTGTTTCGAAATAGTTCTCGACTTATGATCACAATTGAGCCCCAAGTCTGTGCTGCTAAGCGAGACATTTGTTAAGTGAGTTGTGCTCAATTTTACAACCTTTCTTGTCATAGTTGCTAAGTGGATCACTGCAGTTGTTAAGTTAGTAACATGGTTGTTAAGTGAAGCTGGCTTTGATGTGGACTTTGCTTGTCAGAAGGTCGCCAAAAGGGATCACATGCCCACAGGATACTGCAATCATCAAGAATGTGAGTCAGTTGCTGTGTGTCTGAATTTTGATCACTTGACCCTGGGGATGCTTGTAACGGTCATGTGAAAAATGGTCATTGCACTCTTTTCCAGTAATATTGTAACTTTGAACAGTCACTGAATAAACTGTTGTAAGTTGAGGACTATCTGTATTATGGGTCCTTTTTAAAAAAGTTTTATTTGGGTTTTCACACATACAAAATACAAGTAAAACGTCTTTTTTGAAAATAGCATGGTCCTGGATTGAACTTCTTTATACAGACATAAAACTCAATTTCATGCTTCCTTTTGTGTTCTATTCCATATCTTATACTATTCTACATTTTCTATATAGTCCTTTCCCTCTTTTAATTTTCTCAATTTTATTTTGATTATCTCATCTCAATTCAAATCATTATATTTATACTTTTGTCTGTTCTGTTTCAATTTCATATTATCTTTTCTCATTAAACAAATTTTTTCCTGGAGTTACTAATTGGAGTATGACATCTTTATATCTTTTAATTACATCCATTCAACTCTTATTTAAACTTCAATATATACCTTAAGGTTATGATCTTCAATATAATACATAATACATAACTTCCAATCGAATTCTGCTTGGTACATTCTTATAATACACACTATATTCTTTAAAAAAAGAGAGATTATAAATATATGTAATTATAAACCCTCATTCCATTCCAATTCAGTTCTATCATTAATAATCATTAAAATCTTGACATCTTTAACACTTCTTTTCAGTTAAATATCATACTTCCTTAAAAACATATATAATCTCCATAATTAATTTTTCCCTTATTTCTCTTCACATATGTTTTGTAAATCATTAAATATTCATTTTGTTACATTTGTTTATTGACAAGCATTCCACTGAATTACAATAGCTATTTTAGCAAACATTTTAATCATACATTGTTTCATATTTTCCAAAATTATTTCTGTTTCTAATATAACAATAGTATCTTATGTACCTTTGCAGAATCCCTTTTTCCATTAAATTTTCACCCATTGTCTCTAAATAGGCCCTGTTTCTCTATATTTTGTTTCTGTCCTTTATAACTTCTTTTCCTTTCTTTCTTCCCTCTCATCTTTTCCCTCCCCTTTTTACCCCCTTGTCTCTCTACTTCTAATTCTCTCTTCTGCATTTCCCTCTTCTGTTGTTTTCTGATTTTATACTTATTTTTCACTCTATTCTTTTTTGGAGTTGTTTTTCCCAATCTTAAACTTTCCATTCTCTTTCTCCACTTTCCTTCCCCCCCCCACCTAAGATTACTTGTTCATTAAAGATGGCTTCTTCTTTGTCACAATCTTCTTGTTCTTCAGACATTTCTTATTGTTTCTCATAATTCCAAATCTCCATTTCTAAAAACTGAAATACGAAGCCAAAAGAACCTCTCCCATCTTGTTTGTACTTTTTAAGTTCCATTTTCAGTTCTTCTACAAGTGGAGCCATTTTAAACAGTTTTAAACAACCACCCAGTTGATTTTAGTCATTCAAATACAATAACCAAAAATCCAGAAATCATCAAGTAATCAAAATAGTCCCAAGTTATTTCTTCTTATTTCTTTTTCCACTTTCTCTTCGTGAGGTTTTGGTTGTAATAAAATGTTAAAATGTATCTTTTGGAAGTCTTGTTGAGATTTTGCTGTAAGTTCTTTTTAATTCCAGGCAGTCTCCTCCCTTCCAGATCCTACTCTTTTATTCTTTTTCTCTCCTTTCCTGTTTTCAAAAACTTTTGATTATCCAGAAATCTTTATTTTCTCTTTGACTTTTTATTTTCAGCATTAAATACCGATTAATGTCAAAGTGGATTTTTTTCCAATTTCTTGCTTAAGTCTCTTAACTGTCAGTATACAAAAAGGAGAAAAAAAAACCCCAAATCTTTTCCCTTTTCTCTCTTCTTTGCAGCTTAAAAATCTTCTTAGGGAACAATGTTATTGTTTTTTTTAATAGTTTCAATTCCAGGGTACCTTATTTGTTGCTTTTGCTGTTTAACCCAGTCAACCAAAACTTTCTCTTCTTATCTTCCTCCTGCACATTCTTTTCCGGTCAAGTTCTTCTTTGTGGTGACCATTTTTGACCACCGCTATAACTGCCTTCGGGAAAGGGAGTAATGGCCAGCTAGGGAGGAGAGAAGCGGCTCTCCTCAACCCTGCGGGCAGTCTCCCCCTTCTTCACCACCTCTACAGGGTAGCTTAGCCCTGAAACCAGCTGGCTCGGGGTGCTCCAGCGGTGAGCATGGATCAAAGCTTCGCAGAGATGAAGTTTCGGTCTGTCACCGAAGAAGCTCAAACCGGAAGCCTCCATATTATGGGGTCCTTAATGAGCTCTGGGCTTGGTGGTTTTCTTGTGGACATCTCATTACCAAACTAGGTAACATCATCAGTGTTGATGGTGTTACCTAGTTTGGTAATGAAATGTCTACAAGAAGTTCAGGCACTATTCTATATGCTTGAAATATTTCATTTGTTTTTTTTTTTTTTTAAATAGATGTTAATACAGACTGCAGCCTTAGAAAATGATTTTTATTCCATTCTCTCATGTGCAGACAGAATTCTGATGGAAAGGAGGAATTTCCTCACAGTTAGAACAATTAATCAGTAGAACAACATGTCTCCAGAAGTTGTAAACTCTGCAACACTGGAAGTTTTTAAGAAGATGTTGGACAACCATTTATTTAAAATAATATAGGCTTTCCTGCTTGAGCAATGTGTTGGACTAGAAGACCTCCAAGGTCCCTTCCAGCAATAGCACTTAGCACTTAGACTTATATACCTCTTTACAGGGCTTTACAGCCCTCTCTAAGTAATTTACAGAGTCAGCCTATTGCCCCCAACAATCTGTGTCCTCATTTTACCCATCTCGGAAGGTTAGAAAGGTGAGTCAACCTTGAGCCTGGTGAAATTCGATCTGCCAAATTGCAAGCAGCCATCAGTCAGCAAGTATCCTGCAGTACTGCACTCTAACCCACTCACCACCATGGCTTTTCCATCTCTGTTATTCTGTTAATAACAGCATCTCAAGGAAATACCAGGTCCCCAAATCTTATAGAGGTTCCCCTTTTAATAACTCTTCTTTGGAAGGAAAATCTGAAATGCCACTCTACTTTGCCCCTGTGATAAGGATCTTTCCTTCCCCAATTTACTCATGCCTAATCTTTGCAAAGCTGGAATTCCTTTGTGCCAGTGGATAAATGTAATTAATGAATAGGGTGGTCAGGGCCTGATATGAGTTTGCCATTCATCTGACCAAACTACTGAATCATGATGTCTGTTTTGTTTATGCAGCTAATGCCTCACTGACCTGTCTTAGCATTATTCCTTCACTATCTAATTAACACAGATGTTGTGACAAACCCATGCCCATATTTTGTGGACTGGATTTTGTTGCCTTTCCAATCTCACCTGTTACTTCCTTGCCTAGACTTATCCTCATAATTCTTCTGATAATATTTTCATTAGACTGTTGCCATATCTATCTTCTTACCAGCTGCTACTTCGCTGTGATGTTTCTCAGTGGATATCGCTTGTAATATCACTGCAAGGAATTACGTATGGTTTAAAATTTTCTAATGTGAAATCCAGATAAGTGCAGTTGCGGATTGTGAAGCAGATAATGTGAAATTCAGATAAGTGCAGTTGCCAGTTGTGGAGCAGAATATTAGGAAGAAAACGGACGTCTGTGGAATCAAACAATTGGTTTGTCCAGATCTGTATCTTCAAAGCTTTAGACAATTTTTTGGCTTGTTAACTGTCCCTTTTAAATATACAAAGAAAAACAGATGCCCAAACATATTGTTACAGAAATATCAGAAGCTGTCTTTTACTAATATAATTAGCCACTTGTTAAGCTCAACTGGATTTCAAGGAGAATTGTGTGTGTGTGTGTGTGTGTGTTGGTGAATGAAGGAATGACAAAAGAGTCGACTCCTTCAGTTCACTTATATTTGTCTGTCTTCTGCTTGAAATCTCAGGACTGTCGGCTTATCTTACTATAAAGTGAGATAGCTGAAGTATATAAATTTTCTTGGTTTCTTAAATAAGATTTAAAAGTTTCTAAAACTGAGCCAAACTTGAAACAATTGTATTCAAGTCCTTACATTGCTTGATTGTCAGTCAAGGAGTACCATTACAAATAGTCCTTGGCTTACAATCATTTGTTTAGTGGACTGTTCGAAGTTACAACTGCAGTGAAAAAAGTGATTTATGGCTGTTTTTCACACTCCCATCTGTTGTAAACATCCTCATGCTCTCAGGATCAAAATCCAGGTGCTTGGCAACTGGCACTTATTTATGACCATCCCAAGTTGATACGATTGTCAAGCGCCAGAGAAATCAGGTGATTCAGGCAGTTCAAATGAGCACAAAGATTTATTGCAAGCTTAAGCTGTCTGCAAGAATCTGGCCAAGTGACCATTAAAGGAAATGAGTGGGTTGTTAAGAATAGAAAAGAATTCAAAGTGGGCTGGACTTAGATGTCTTCTGGATATGAAGGGACTCATAACTTATGACACGTTTGACCCCTCCCTCAGGCTCAGACTGGTCATCTTCTACATTGATCATCATTTATAATCTTCCCAACAGGTTTCTGACAAGTAAAGTCAAATAAGAGAATGTGACTTGCTCAAAATCACTCAGCTGACTTTAATATCTAAGATGGGACTCGAACTCAGGGTTTCCTGGTGATTGGCCCAAAATCACCCAGCCATCTTTCATGTCGAAGGTAGGACTAGAACTCACAATCTCCTGGTGATTGGCCCAAGTCATCCAGTCAGCTTTCATGTGGAAAGTGGGACTAGAACTCACAATCTCCTGGTGATTGGCCCAAGTCATCCAGTCAGCTTTCATGTGGAAGGTAGGACTAGAACTCACAGTTTCTTTGTGATTGGCTCAGTGGTGGGATTCAATTTTTTTTACTACCGGTTCTGTGAGAATGGATTGGTGGGCATGGCAGGGGAAGGATAGTGTAAAAGTGATGGTATTTGGCAGTTCTCTAAACTACTCAAAAATTCTGCTACTGGTTCTCCAGAACTGGTCAGAGCCCACTGAATACCATCTCTGGATTGGCCCAAAGTCACCCAGCCAGGTTTCATCCCTAAGGTGGAACTAGAACTCACAGTCTCCTGGTTTCTAGCCTTCACCACTGGACCAAACTGGCTCCCATATGATGCAGAGAGTACAGGTTGGATAAATTCTGGCTATGTGTTTGACTTGGTTATTGAATTAACTCATTTTCTAGTTTCCCTGATAATTGCTGAAAAATTGGCTTCTAGTAATGTGCTCAGCTACCAAAAGCCTCAACAAGGCTGACTCTAACCATGTCTTGCAAGTTTTCAACCACTAAGCTTTTAACTATCCTGATTAGGCAAATTGAGTGAACCATACCATTGAATAAGTAGTACTCAAAAGTAACTTGATTTATATTCACTTTCTATACTCAATCACTTCCTCTTCTTTTTCCCCCTTATTCAAATACCCTGGAATAAGGAAGAATTTTCCTCCAGAAATGAAATGGCAAAACAGAGAAGGAAGGACGCCAGAGAGCTCTGCAGAAATGTCATGCTCATTTATTCATTTCTTAAGCTATTTTTAATGTTCTTGCATGTCTGGGGGAGGGAGCTATTATGAAGTGCACCTGCATGTTAGTAATTGAAATTGGGTGTAATGCTCATTAACGATGAAATCAGGAAGAAAGAAAAAAGGAACAAGACCCACCAGGCATTTATAATTAATGGCACTGTATTAAGGCCATTACTTGGGTGGCTAAACAATGTAAAAACAATTGAAATTACAAGAACATATTTTTCAGGCCATGAATTGGTCACCATGCTGCTTGCTTGCTTTTCATTTGAATTTCTTTTGTGTTTCACTCCGATCTTGAAGGGCATCCGGCCAGTAAATACTCAGCTCCATCCAGTCACTCTGACTCTACCCCAAATTAAAGGATTACTGGGTTGTAAAAAGGATGTTTATTAGTGGAAAGTTGTTTTGAGAAAGGGAAAGGGAGGTGGAACATACAATGGAGATAAGCAAATCCTGCTGAATAAAATAATAAACATAGAGTTATGCAATTTTTCACTCAATGACCACTTTGCTAATGACCAATGGTGGTTTCTAAAATGAGTACCATCTTTAGGTTCAGAAGAAAGTCCCATTGAAGAACTTATAGGTAAAAGAATCATATCTGAGATGATTTGTGAGATCCTATCCAGGGGTGGGATTCAAATTTCTTAACAACCAGTTGTGTGGGCATGGCCTAATTTGTGGGTGTGGCTTGGTGGCCATGTGACTGGCTTGTATGTAAATATTATAAATATTTATATAAATATTGATTTTTTTATATAAAAAAGAGAGCAACTTTTACCCAAAATCAGGCAAAGCAGGCAGGCAGACTGAGTTGCTCACAGAATCACAGATTCATTCAGAGATCTACCATTCTGCAATCTACTACCTGAGTCTGCACTGAACAATAGAAGTTTCAGTCCTAAGGAAGATTCAGTTCTGCTTTTAGATTAGCTAATCTAAATCTCCTGGAATAGCAGAATAGCTGATGGTTGGGAAAATAGCAACTTAGCAGACAAGTTTGATGGCACGCATGCCAGGTAAGGAGTGAGTGGGCGGGGAGGGATGGAGCCAGCCAATGGCGTGATTTGCCAGTTCTCTGAACTGGGCAGAATCATAACAACCGGTTTTTTGGAACCAGTCCAACCAGGTAGAATCCCTCCCTGATCCTATCTTTCTCCTTGATATGATTTTTTTTTACAAAATTAGCAGTTGAAATTATTTACTAAGAGGTATAGTATTCCTACTATTCCTACTAAAAGGTATAGTATTCCTACTATTGTTTTTCAAGCAAAGATGCAACAGCTTTCACTTGAACTTATTCTGACTTTGGGTTTTCAGGGTCTACCAGGAGTTTGGTCTAAAGCAAAGGCAGACAAACCATGACATGCAGGTTCCATGATGAAATGTTAGTATCACTTATAATGCCTTGATAAGACCACACTTTGAATATTGCATCCAGTTTTGGTTGCCACAATATAAAAAAGATGTTGAGACTCTAGAAAGATGGTAGAGAAGAGCAACAAAGATGATTAGGGGACTAGAGGATAAAACATATAAAGAACAGTTGCAGGAATTGGGTACATCTAGTTTGATGAAAAGAAGGACTTCCAATATCTCAGGGGTTGCCACAAAGAAGAGGGAGTCAAGCTATTCTTTAAAGCACCCGAGGGCAGGACAAGAAACAATGGATGGAAACTGATCAAGGAGAAAACCAAGAACTAGAACAAAGGAGAAATTTCCTGACAGAGCAATTAATCAGTGGAACAACTTGCCTCCAGAGGTTGTAACTGCTCCAACATCGGAAGTTTTTAAGAAGTGATTGGACAATGATTTGTCTAAAATGGTATAGGGTTTCCTACTTGACGAAGGGGTTGGACTAGAAGACCTCAAAAGTCCCTTTTATTTGCATCTTCGCCTTTCAATCTATGTTCTTTAGTCCAGTCAGGTCCAGGTCCAGTTGCATTGCAATTAAAATTAATTTAATTCCATTTAAATGGAGCCAGGTTGGAGAGATGTACAAATTCATGAATATTGTTGTCGACATTTGTATATCTTGCCTCAGGTACAGTTGCATTAAAATTAAAATTAATTTAATTCCATTTAAATGGAGCCATGTTGGAGAGATGTACAAATTCATGAATATTGTTGTTGACATTTGTATATCTTGGTTTGCCTCAGGGGTGGGATACAAATATTTTTTACTTCCGGTTCTGTGGGCATGGCTAGGTGGGCGTGGCTAGGTGTGTGTGGCCATGTGACCAGGTGGGCATGGCATCTTTTTTTTTTTTTTGCAGCACATACATATGCACTCTGTTTATTTGCCCCCTGGGCAGAAGCCTCCCGAGGGGTTGTATTTGCTCCCAGGAGGCTTCCTTGAGGCCCAGGAGGCAAAAAATGGTACACATGGGGGGGGGGAGGTTCAGCCTCCTAGGCAAAGCAGTAAGACAGCAAAGAGGATCCCGGCATAACTGATCATCGGAACAGCTGATCGTCAGGAGGGGAAAAATAACGTTTCAGCTGAATCGCTAGTTGTTCTTTTACTACTAGTTCAGCCAAATGGTAGCATTTTTTATTACCAGTTCAGCCAAACTGGGCCAGGCCAGTAGAATACCACTACTGGTTTGCCTATTGATTTATCTTGACCCATCCCATTTTACTGTAAGATCTGTCAACATTTTGATTTTACCTTCAAGAAAATGTCAAATGAGAGGGACTAGAGATCACACTTATTCATATTCAGTTCAATTTGACATTTGTTTTATATTTGATGTAAAATATATTTACATTTGATGGGTACCATTGTATTATTATTCCTTAGCAAGCCTGAAGCCTGGTAAATAAATCCATTTTAAAACTTTAACATTGAATGAGCGATGTCATTTTATGGATTTGCTCTATGATTGAACTATAGTTGTTTAAATATAGTATCAAAACAACACTGGGGTGATTTTATTATTTCATGGAACCCAGTGAACAAAAGAAAATTTTAAGTTGATAGTTGATTTTGACATGCATCTGTATAATATGCTATCTGATTCGGGCCTTTTTATGCTAGCTAGATTTTACATTATGCAGCTAACTTTGCTGTTTCATTGTTCTGCCAATAATGTATTGTTTATTTTATTTTGCATAGAAGGTATTGTTTCTATTGTATATCTTGAAACATGCTAAGCTGTAAGTATGACACTTATAAAACTTATTTTTCATAAAAAATGCTGAAAGAATTTCTGTGACATTTATTGTTTTGTCCAAGTATAAAATATAAGAGAAAATACAAATAGAAAATTAAGGGAAGGAGAAAGAGAAAATATGAGGAACAAGGGAAAAAAGAAAAAAAAAAACATTGACTTCAGACTCTTTACAGAATACAGTGAATTTTGTTAATATAAATGGTGATAGCTTAAAAAGATTATTAAGTGCAAATAGAAACATATATTATTTCCACAGCAAGGAAGAAAAAGTAGAAATGGTTAAACTGATTGCTCTATTCAAAGAGAATATATTTAATTAAGTTTTTTATTTGGAAATCACTTCTGGATTTTGTGCTTGTGATGAAAAAAAATGAAACTTTGACTGGTTTTGCCGATTAGATAGATTTGCTGTTGTAGAAATGGTTAGTGTCAGAGGTGGTATTCAACAGGTTCTGACCAGTTCTGGAGAACCGGTAGTAGAAATTTTGAGTAGTTTGGAGAAATGGCAAATACCACCTCTGACTGATCCCTCCCCAATCTATTCTCCGCCTCCCGAGTCCCAGCTGATTGGCTGGGTCTTCTTTGGTTGCCCTGCACAGGAGAACGGAGCTGGAAAGCAGGTTAGTGGGGTGGGGAGGAAATGGGGATTTTGCAGTATCCTTTCCCCTGCCACGCCACAGTTTTTATTTATAACCAAAAGGATTGGTAAAATATCAAGGCCTCAGCAGGAACCACCCTTGAAGGAATGTAGTCAAAACATTTCTCTTTCAGTTCGTACATTATTAGATCATCTAAGTGATATCTTGGCTAATGTCCAGTTGGAACTGATCTCCAGTGAATCAATGGTTGCCAAAACTGCCACAGCTACTCAACAGAATGCGCTTTCTTTAGACTTTTCCAGGATTTTTAAAGTTCTGATATTTAGCGTTACCTAAGCATGAAAGGGTTATGAGGTAAAATTAAGGGGCTTCCAAACTACTCAAGATTTTGTAGGAAGAGAAGCAGAATCAGTACATGTAGTCCTCACTAAACAATGGTAATTAGAATGGGAATTTCCATGCCATCATAAACTTGACATCATGTGACCACAGCACTTAGCAATAGAAACTTTGACTTTTCCAGTTGTTGTCATAAAGTGAATTCTGTGCCATTGTTAAACGCAGCATCACATGGTCCCACCAATGGTGGGATTTAATTTTTTTTACTATTGGTACTGTGGGCGTGGCTTGGTGGGCATGGCTTGGCTTGGTAGGCATGGCAGGGGAAGGTTACTGCAAAATCCTATTCCCTCCCCATCCCACTAACCTGCTTTCCAGCTCCGTTCTTCTGTGCAGGGCAACAAAAGAAGATCCAGCTGATCAGCTGGGACTCGGGAAGCCGGAAATAGATGGGGTGGGGCCAGTCAGAGATTATATTTGCTGGTTCTCCGAACTACTCAAAATTTCTGCTACTGGTTCTCCAGAACTGGTCAGAACCTGCTGAATACCACCTCTGATGGTCACCATTTGTGAGTTCCTGCCATCATCCCCATTGACTTTGCTCGTAGGAAGCCAGCCAAGAAGGTTGCAAGTGTCAATCATGTGACTATGGGATGCTGCCATGTTGTAGGTATGAGGACCTACCATAAGAACCTTTCCTTCACCACTCTTGTAAGTTGGCCATTGAATGAGGAGTTGTGAAGCAAGGACCCACTTGGATAGCAATGACTTCTGTTATTTTATGGCTGTGACTTTTGGAACTATTTTAAGGTAGGAACTAGAGTGGGAAATGAACAGAATAGAACAAATAGAGTGGTAAACATTTGATGCTCATGATATAATGACTTGAACTGCATTTCAGATCCACTAATCTTGTGTTAAATCAAATGTGGTGCTTTCTCATGAAGGTATGAAGGGACATACATCCATGTTTATTTTCTTTCTTAATTAAATTGATGACCCCAATAAAAAATCAGGATTCAAAAAGGATTTGGCCTGCTTTCTGTACCCCTTACTGAACATTTCCATTCTGCACTGTGACATTTAATTTCATAACTCCTCTATTCTGCTATCATGGCTCTCAGTGAACGGTGGAAATTGGTGGAAAGCTACCTCATAGGTGAAAATAAGTGAAGATAAAGGAAGAATAGTTCCCCAGACTGTTTCAAAGAAACATCAGCCCATTAATTCTTTGAATCAGAGGCTCACAAGTTAAGGCCTAAGACCTAATACGCCTCCTGAAGCCTATTAGAATTGACAATCAAATGAACTGTATTGGATCAATGTAATTCAGCATTTTTAAAACTTGGCAACTTGAAGATGTATGGACTTCAATTCCCAGAATTCCCTAGTCAGCATGCTGACTATTGGAATTCTGGGAGATGAAGTCCACACATTTTCAAGTTACCAAGTTTGAAAAACACAGGTTGGCTGTAATTTAATACAGGTACCCCTTGACTTATAACCACAACTGAATTTGAAATTTTGGTTGCTAAGCAAGACAGTTAAGTGAATTTTGCCCCATTCTATGACCTTTCTTGCCACACTTGTTAAATGAATTACTGCAGTTGTTACATTAGTAACACAGTTGTTGAGTGAACCTGGCTTCCTTGTTGATTTTGCTTGTCATAAAAAGGTGATTATATCCCCGAGGCCACTGCAATCTCATAAATACATGTCAGTTGCCAGGGGTCTGAATTTTGATCATGTAACCATGGGGGTACTGCAATGGTCTTTGTTGTATATGCAATAAGATTAATTGATCAATAAGATTAATTGATCAATAAGATTAAGTGTGAGCTTGGAGTAAGTGCAAGGTTCTGGCCCTGCACTTCTGATTGGCTGTTAAGCGGCCGGATCGGATTGGCCCATTCCAGGGAATCTGATTGGCCCTTAACAGAGAGTTCCTATTGGTTCTGAGAGCTAGCGTTCCTAGCTCGGTATTGGTTAAAAGTTACAAGGTTTGCCTATATAAGGTGGGTTTTAACTGCTATTAAATGAGTCAGTCACCATGTAAATAAAGAGCTGAAGTTTACCGTTCAGAGACTTGTCTCCATTCTTTTTTGCTCATGCTCAAAACATAACACTGGCGACGAGGATGGGATTTGGAGACATCTGAACCAACGGAACCAAGAAGCAACACCGAGCACATGACAGACGGCGCCAACAACGGAACCATGTCTGGCGGCATCGTACCACCCGCTCCGTTCGATCCAACACAGGAAGACTGGGAGTCTTACATGGATCGTTTCCAAATGTTCTTGGAGACGAACAACTTAAAGGACGCCGCGCCAGGAAAAAAACGGGTGGTATTCCTAACGCATTGCAGTCCAACCGTATTTAAGATGGCTAAAGCACTAGCCAAACCCCGAGAAGCGAAGGCGATGGATTGGGATGACCTCGAACCTCTCCTGCGAGGTCACTACGCCCCGACTGTACCTACACTGGTGAGACGGCATGAGTTTTACCAGAGGAGCCAGCAAAAGGGAGAAAGCGTAACTGACTTCATAGCAGACCTCAGAAATTTGGGAGGCCTCTGCGAATTCACCGATTTAGAAGAAGCACTAAGAGATCACTTAGTCCTGGGATTAGATGCACCAGGCGTGCAAAGCAAGCTGATGGCAAAAGGTGACATCAGCCTTGCTGACGCCATCGCCGAAGCCACGGCAGCAGAGGCGACCAAGAAGTCGGCTGCACAACTACAGTGGAACCGCACTCCGGTACCACCACCAGCCAGCGAAATCTCACTTAGTTCAGAAGGGCAGCTGGCAACAACGCACCACGAGGACCTCTCTTTGTCATCAGAGAGTGACGAAGAAGGGGTCCATCGACTGCGGTCCAACCGGGACCCTCACCCAAAGCCCTTACGCCCTTGCGCTGGCTGTGGAGCCAACCATGCCAGATCCGAATGCAAATTCCGCGACGCACTCTGCCATGAGTGCGGGAAACGAGGCCGCATCGGACGGGTCTGCTGCAGTTTGCCAAGACCTAGCCAGCCCTCAAAAAGGGCTAACTATCGCCAATCGACAGGAAACTGTCCTGTAAGGCAAGAGCCAGGAAACCACTCCTACAGAAATTGAGCTTTGCAGAGAGAAGAGGCTCACCATACTATACTATCGGTCATGCCTCAGCCATGGACACTAAGAAAATCCGAGTCACGGTAGCCATCGAGAACCAGCCTTGCCACATGGAGGTCGACTCGGGATCATCCCTCTCGATGATGTTTTGGAAGACACTCAAGCAACTCATCCCCACAATTCAACGCCAAGATCTCCGTTTCCAACGCCTCATCCTCAAGGACTACCAGGGGAATCGAATCCCCATCGTCGGGTCCCGCCGAGTCCGAGTCTCCTTCAAGAAGCACACAGCATACTTACCTTTAATGGTCATCGATAGAGATAGGCCTAGCCTACTAGGCCTCCAATGGTTCACGCCACTCGGCATTGAAGTGGCCGGCGTAAACCGAGTCGGTGACTGTGACTGGGAGGAAGACCTTACCTCTGAGTTCAGGGACGTCTTTGCGGACAGTTTAGGCGAGTACAAGGGGACCCCGATCTCATTCAGCCTAGATCCAAAAATAGCTCCCATACGCCTAAAGCCCCGTCGAGTTCCGTTTGCCTTAAAATCGAAAATCAACGAACAACTCGACAAACTGATAGCTCAGGGGGTGTTGGAGCCCATCGATCACTCTCTGTGGGAAACCCCTATTGTAACACCCATTAAGCCAGACGGGTCAATCCGAATTTGTGGGGACTACCGGGCCACTTTGAACCACGCTTTGCAGCAGAACGCGTATCCAGTTCCTGTGGTGCAGCACCTCCTCCATTCCCTGGGGGGTGGGAAAGTTTTCGCTAAATTGGATTTAGCTCAGGCACATCAGCAATTACCAGTAGATGAAAAAATGGCATAGGCCCAAACTATTGTGACGCACCGAGGTGCCTTTAAATGTACCCAGCTGCAATTCGGAGTGCGTGTAGCCCCGGGGATTTTTCAGAGCCTTATGGAAAGGTTACTACAAGGAATTAAGGATGTGGTCCCATATTTTGATGATGTATTAATTGCAGCCCCTACAAAAAAAGTCTTACAGGACCGGGTAAAATTAGTCCTTAAAAAATTCCAAGAGGCCAGTCTTAAGGTTAAAAAAAAACAAATGTAAATTGTGTACTGACAGTGTTGAGTTTTTAGGGTACCTGATTGATAACCAGGGCATTCACCCTACCGAAAGTAAATTAAAAGCGATAAAAAAGGCTCCCAGGCAAATTGGTTATGGGGTTACTGTGAAGAACAGGCGTTCCAAAATGTTAAAAAACTGCTCACTTCTGACTCTGTACTCATGCAGTATAATGAGACTTTGCCGTTAGTTATAACCTGTGATGCATCACCTTTCGGCGTGGGCGCCATTTTGAGCCACGTACTGCCTAATGGGAACGAAGCCCCTGTCGCATATTTTTCAAAGACTCTTTCAAAAATGGAGCAGAACTATGGACAAATTGATAAAGAATCCCTCGCAATTGTCTCAGCTGTGAAAAGATTTCACGAATATGTGTATGGCAGGGTTTTTACTATTGTGACTGACCACAAACCTTTGTTAGAGATAATAGCCGGAGATAAGCCGACTCCCTACATATTGTCCCCTAGGATGACCCGATGGTCAGAATTCTTAGCTGCTTATAACTATCGGCTGCAATATCGCCTGGGGGAAAGCCATTCCCCAAGCTGATTCATTGAGCCAAGCACCGCTTCCAGAGACTCTCGACGATCCAGCACCAAAGGTAACCATGTTGCAAATTGAGGCACTCAACTCACCGCCACTGACCCCCCGAGATATCGCGAGAGAAACCAAATGCGACCACACCCTAGCACGAGTCCTAGGCTGGGTAGAACGCAGATGGCCATTGGACCAGTTATCAGATGACTTCACACCGTTCAAGTCTCGACAGACCGAGCTCTTCTCCCAGAAAGGCTGTGTCATCTGGGGTGATAGAGTCGTTATCCCAGAACGGCTCCGAAAAGCGCTACTGAGAACTTTGCACGATGGCCACCCTGGCATCGTGCAAATGAAAGCCCTTGCGCGAAGCTACGCATGGTGGCCCGGCATTGACAAGCAAATCGAACAGTGGGTTAAAGCTTGTCCCAAATGCCAAGAAGTCAGCAATGCCCCACCAAAAGCCATGCCTACTGAATGGGAGACACCACGTGGACCCTGGTCCCGAATTCACCTGGACTTCGCAGGGCCAACCAAAGGCCACACTTTCCTGCTTACCGTCGATGCCTATTCGAATTGGCTCGAAATTCATCGCATGATGACTACGACCTCCGAGGCGGTTATCAAAATTTTAAACAGACTTTTTGCAACCCAGACGTCCTGGTATCCGATAATGGCCCACAATTTACTGCACTAGTGTTCGAGCAGTACCTCGCTGACTGCGACATCCGCCATGCGCTCACCTCACCTGTGCACCCTGCAACCAATGGCCAAGCAGAACGCATGGTCCAATTTGTGAAGAAAACCTTGCAAAAGGTAGACGACGACAACATTGACGACAAGGTCAATCAAATCCTATTCTTGCAACACATCACCCCACATAGCGTCACCAACAAAACTCCCGCTGAACTGCTGATGGGACAAAAGCTCTACTCCCACCTCGACCGGTTACACCCGGCGTATGAACCAGAGAAACTACTAGGATCCAGCGGCCGCTGTCGCACCTTCCAGGTAGGAGACCTGGTTTACGCAAAAAACCTATCGGGCGACCCGTTGTGGGTGGAAGCGACAGTAGTACGTCTAACCGGCCCCAGATTCTATCTTGTGCAATGCCTTGATGATAAAATTTGGAAACAGCATATCGACCAATTACGATCGCGGCTTTCAGCAGCCAGTCCGCAAATCCCCTTTGACCATACTGAGGGGGGGGGGGGAAGTACGGAAGAAGATGAAATTCTAGGAAACCCGTTTGAAGGAAACAACGGTTTAATAGAAACTCAGGAAGCGGAGCCAGAGGGAGAAATGGTTGCACCTCAGGGAATTGCAGAGAATGTGGGCAACGACTTAGAAGTGAACTCTGAACCAGAAACAGCCCCACTGCCAAACAACGATCTACCTCAGCGTGATTGCAGCCAGCCGATACAACGGAAATCAAAGAGACTAATTAAGCAACCGTCCTACCTAAAGGACTATGTAACTGCACCCTGCAAATAAGAAGCCAGGGGGAAGGGGTGTTGTGTATGCAATAAGATTAATAAAGTGTGAGCTTGGAGTAAGTGCAAGGTTCTGGCCCTGCACTTCTGATTGGCTGTTAAGCGGCCGGATCGGATTGGCCCATTCCGGGGAATCCGATTGGCCCTTAACAGAGAGTTCCTATTGGTTCTGAGAGCTAGCATTCCTAGCTCGGTATTGGTTAAAAGTTACAAGGTTTGCCTATATAAGGCGGGTTTTAACTGCTATTAAATGAGTCAGTTACCATGTAAATAAAGAGCTGAAGTTCACTGTTCAGAGACTTGTCTCCATTCTTTTTCGCCCATGCTCAAAACATAAGAGTCTTAAGTGTGAAACATGGTCATAAGTCACTTTTTCCAATGCAATTATAACTTAGCCATAATCAAATGATAGTAAGTTTAGGATTACCTATGTTTCATTAGCTGTAAATCACCTGTATTTTTTTGCACTATAAGACACTCCAGATCATAAGATGCACCTTGCTTTTGGGGAGGGAAAAAAAGACAAAAATATCTGTCTCTGCCTCCCAGCAATGTGCCTCCGTGCAGCAAACAGCAAACAGCAAACATCCTGGTCAGCTTCAGTTTAGCCTGATTTAGCATGATTGGCAGTTGAATTGGCCTCCTGGAACACCGCCAATCAGCTGTTCCAGGCTGTGGGGATTTCTGCTGCCCATTGCTGCCACTGCCTATTGCCGCCTCCATTACCCCCATTTTTGGCCTCTGTACATCTTGTCTTTGGCCTCTGCATGTCCTGTTTTTGGCCTGTTCCAGGCAGCGGGGATCACCACTGCTGTGACCTAGTGCCACCGATTGCCACCGCCTATCACTGCTGATCACTGGCATCGGTGATTCCCGCCATCTGGAACAGGGCAAAAATGGGACACGTGCAGGCCAAAAACGGGGCGAGGGAAAGCTGAAAATGGGGTGTGTGAAGACAAACAATGGAGCACATGGAGGCCGAAAATTGGATGCACAAATGCCCAAAACAGCCAAAAAGTGGAAGCTGGCGGGTGGGCGGGGCTTCGGCAACACTTGTTCTATAAGACGCACAGACATTTCCACCCACTTTTTGGGAGGAGGGGGGAAGTGTGTCATATAGTGTGAAAAATACAGTAGTTGGTTAGGGCATTTCCCACTAAACATTTATCCGATTGCAACAGTGTAGAAAAGAACAGCCTCGGTTACCTTTCCTGTTTTGTTTTTTTTGACTTTCCTGTCCATTATTTCTCACATTAATGAACTCAATTATTTTGAACTGAGCACGCAATCTTTAGAATCTCTCTCCTCTCTCCCTCAACCTCTCCTCAGATTGGATTCCTTTTTGAAAAGAACAAGGAGTGAATTAGAAATGAGCTCTTATCTTTTGCTTCGTAGTTCCATCCCCATTCTTTTGCGGTGGTCTTGGCCCGATATTTTATTGCTTATTTGGATTCTGTCTTTTAGTTTTATACCGCTAGGCTTTAGAATGGTTTCCTAACAGATTACTCCCTTTGAACACTGCAGTTTTTCAGAAGAGACACTCTGAGGGGTTTAATGAACACGTCAGCTTGTGTTTACTTATCCATTGAAAAATGAGGGGAAAGAGTCTTTAACAGAAAAAAAAACGTTGAGACTATTAGTATTTATAATTTGCTGATTGGAACTGAATTAACACCTTGGAATATGTTGCCATAGTTAACAATGCCCATTGATTTCTGGTCTGATGCCTTTGCTGTGGGTTTATTTTTAAAGAGTCCATAGTTGAGAATAACTAGAGGTTTCGCTTCTCATCCAAGAAGCTTCTTCAGTTCTGACTGGACTTAGTTTTTCCTTGAAGATGTTTCACTTCTCATCCAGTATTAGAACTTGTTTTCAAAATTTATTTCCACATTGAATTCACAAATGATAATTCACAATTCTAGCTTTAGAACATAGAACACAGAATAACAGAGCTGGAAGGGACCTTGGGGGTCATTTAGTCCAACCCTATCTTGAGCAAGAGACCTAGTTCAAGGTTGCTTCTCTCCTTGACTGGTTTCCATCCATTCCTTCCATCTCCTTCATTAGTTTCCATTCATTGTTTCTTGTCTTGCCTTCTGGTGCTTTGGAGAATAGCTTGACTCCCTCTTCTTTGTGGCAGTCCTTCAAATATTGGAACACAACAACATGTCTCCCCTAGTTCTTCTTTTCACTAGATTAGATGTACCCAATTCCTGCAACTGTTCTTCATAAGTTTTAAGCTCCAGTCCAGTGGTGGTATTCTACCAGTTCGGCCCAGTTCTACCGAGCTGGTAGTGGTGATGAGCAGCAGAGACCGAACCGGTTCTCTCCATTGCTCTCTGTTGGGCCCACCTGCCCACCTGGGCTCCCATACTAACATACTATCTCCTGCTTTTGAAGCACAGCTGTTTTGCGTGACATAGCAATTTCCACGCTGCAGCTGCTGAAGCATCAGGGAGAGTGCAGGCTTGCAGGAGGTGACTCAAAATACCTCTGCGCCTGTGCATTTGGCTTGGTGGGCTCGCTTTGAATGCACATAAAGTGTGTGTGGCACCAAGCCATGCCCACTGAACTGGTGGTAAAAATATTTGAAACACATCACTGCTCCAGTCCCCTAATTATCCTTGTTGCTCTTCACTGCCCTCTTTCCAGTGTCTCAACATCTTATTAAATATTGTGGTGACCAAAACTGGATGCAGTATTCCAAGTGTGGTCTTACTAGGACATTAAAAAGTGGTACTAATACTTCACATGATCTGGATTCTATCCCTCTATTAATGCAGCCGAAGAGAGCATTGGTATTTTTGGCTGCTGCCACTCACTGCTGGCTCATATTTAAATGACTCCATAAAGAACTTTAGAATATTTTCACAAGGAACTTTCCTGTAACTCCACTTGGATTTTTTGTTTTTGCTTCCAAGAGGTTGGACTAAACGACACCTTCCTGCTATGATTCTATATGTTTTGAAATGGTTGGATTTTGGTACTTGTCTATGAAGTTCTACACTTCCATAGACAATTAAGAGGGCAGAAATTGCATTGACATTTTAGATCAGGGGTCTTCAAACTTGACAGCTTTAAGACTTTTGGGCTTCAACTCCCAAAATTCCTCCTCCAGTCATGTTAGCTCAGGAATTCTGGGATTTGAAGTCCACAAGTCTTAAACTTGCCAACTTTGAAGATCCTTGTTTTAGATGAAGAATGGAGAAAAGTTTGGGTGGAAGAAATGAACAATTATTCTCCCCTTCAGAGTCTTTAAAAGGTTTCATGCTTTTATTCTTGATGTTTCAGAATAAAAACTGACCAAATTATGCCCAGTCCTAGTTGATGGTGAAGTTGTCTGGAGTCAGAAGCTAAACAGGGTTAGGGTTGGGCAGAGTTAGGCAGAGAAGAGCTATAAAAATGATTATGGGGCTGAAGGTTTAAAAGAACAGTTGCAGAAATTGGGGATATATAGTCTAGTGAATAGAAGGTCCAGGTATGACATGATGACAGTGTTCCAGTATCTCAGGGGAAAGAGGGTCAACCTATTCTTCAAAATGCCTGAAGGCAGGACAAGAAGCAATGGATGGAAACTGATCAAGGAGAGAAGCAACCTAGAACTAAGGAGAAATTTATTGACAGTGAGAACCATTAACCAGTGGAACAGCTTGCCACCAGAAGTTGTGGGTGCTCCATCACTGGAAGTTTTTAAGAAGTGATTGGACATCCATTTATCTGGAATGGTATAGGATTTCCTGTTCAAGCAATGGGTTAGAATCAGGGGTGGGCTTCAAAATATTTAGCAAAGGGTTTTCTGCCCAGTTGCTGGGTAGGCAGGGCCATGGTGGGTGTAGTCTAGTTGACCTTCAGCATCATGGTGGGGGGGGGCACTTTTGCCCTCCCCAGGCTCCAGAGGCTTTCCTTGAGGCAAAAACAGCCTTCCTGGGCTTCTGAGACTCTCTGGAAGCCAGAAACGAGCCCATTTCTGGCCTCCCCAAACTTCCAGGAGGCCCATTTTTTTCCCTCTGCATGTGCTCTGCACTTACCTGCATCCAAAACAAGCCGCATGGGGACTCCTGGGAGTGATGGGAGGGGAGGGGCCAGCCAGGAGTGGGTTTTGGGGGGTTCTCTGAACTGCACAGAATCTTAGCTAGGGGCTCTCCCGAACCTCTGCGAACCCCCAACAGCCCAGTCCTGGTTAGAATACCTCCAAGATCCCTTCCAACTCTGTTAGTCTCTTCTGTTCATCAGACTTAATGTGAGACTCCCAGACTCCAGGGCTGTAGGTCAGGCAGAGAACTGGAGAAAACTTTGAGGAAAGAAACAAAGAAAAAACAACAACCACATTTCCATATTGGCCCTAAGAAAACTGCAGGGGAGACCCCCTGAATTCTTCAAGAGTCATGCTTGGCTGAAAGACCCTTTCTCCCTCTGCTTGAGAACAGACACTGATCCGAAGAATATAATATATATCTCTGAGACTCGCAACAGTTCTGTGCCAGCTGGTATCCTAATTTGGGCATGTGATAGACTACTTGAATGCTCCCTCCCCTACTTCATCATTGGCAAAATCAATGCTTTGTTTTTCTGGAGGTGATGTGGTTCACTCTTTTTTTAGCATGGGGTATTTCTCTACTTGGGCAGTAAGACAGAAATTCCTGCCTGAGTTCACACTTCCATTGCACCAATGGAAGAGTGTAAGCTTACTCCCCTGAACTGTAATACAATCATGTGCCAGAGGATGGCTGGGAACCCTGGAGATCCACTAATGCCTTCTTCAGCTGTTTCTCCTTCACTGCTTGTATTTCAGTGTTGCACATCCTCATATTTATGTATTATTTCCGGCACTAAAAGAACCAGTGGGGAAGAGAAAGGGAGACGGGTTCATTGCAATGCATTTGTCTTGAGAGAATGCACAGAAGCCTCATAAAGCCTTATATCTTCTCACTGGGGGAGAAGCAAAGAAGAATTCTTTATATGCTACAAGGGACAAAGATTTAAGCGCAACCTAAATTTTTGGTATATCTGCAGAGTAGATACCGGACATACATCTGTTCCATGTATACATGAAATATCTGTCATTTAAATCAGATGAATGGCCATTTCCCATTGGAATAGAGGTCTTCTCAAATACTGCTTTACAGTAGGAAGGTGGAAAAATGTTACAGTACATACATAATTTAGTTTAATTTATAGTCGTTTCTCTTAGATAATGTCCCCAAAGCACCAAAGCTGTGAATACAAAAATATAACAGGGAATATGTTAGGGAGGAGGAGGAGGAGGAGATGGGAAGGAGGAGGAAATGGGGGAGGGGGAGGAAAAGGAAGAAAGAGGAGGGGGAGGAAGAGGAGGGGGAGAGGAGGAGGAAAAGGAAGAAGAGGGGTAAGCAAGAGGAAACAAAGGTTATTTTTTAAGACTTAAGCATAAAAAAATAATTGATTTTGTAGATTAGAGTAAATCCTATCTGATACAACCAGAATTCCTGCACTGGGATTACAATTCTCAGTATCCCCATTCAGCATTGCAGTGCTAATATATGTGCAGGGTGCCAGGCTGGGTAAAGCTAGCCTACTAAGATTATTATTTTTTATTTATTCATTAAATATTATATGCTCAACATCTCACTCTACAAAGCAATTCTGGGTGGTTAGTTCCTTTGGGAAGGCTGTGAGCAGTAATCACAATTATTCCTTAATAGCTAGCATCGAGAAAGCATCAAGTTCTGGCCATTATGGTTTGCAGGAAGTTATCTTTTTTGGTTTAACACAGGGGTCTTCAAACTTGACAGCTTTAAGACTAGTGGACTTCAACTCCCAGAAATCCTCCTCCAGCTCAGGAATTCTGGGAGTTGATGACCACAAATCCTAAACTTGCCAAGTTTGAAGACCCTTGCTTTAACAGAATGTGAATACACACTACAAGCTTTTTGACAGAGAGGGTGTCCCGTCAAGATATGAATTGGCCAACACTTTAAGCAAGCCTTTGTACTAGTGGTAGATATCTAAAATGGCAACAATGCCCATGGACTCTGCCTTTGGATTTGGCTCTCTTTCTTTTCCTAGAAGGCCTGTTCTCGAATGCTATCTCTGGCATTACTTTTATTTAACAGAATAACAGAGTTATAGGGGCTCTTGGTGGACTTCTAGTTCAATCCCAAACTCAACCAGGAGACTCTATACCATTTCAGACAAATGGCTGTCCAGCCTCTTCTTAAAAGCCTCTAGTGATGAGGCACCGCAAGATGTTTCATTGGTTGATTGTTTTATTCATTTATTTATTTTTGTCAATTGCTTACAAAATAATAGGTATAAGTAAAAACATAGTTATGAATACATGGATACATATAAGAAGAATAAAAGAAACAATAGGACAGGGACGGTAGGCACGTTGCTGCGCTTATGCACGCCCCCTACAGACCTCTTAGGAAAGGGGTGAGGTCAATAGTAGACAGTCTAAGGTTAAAGTTTTTGGGGTTTGGGAAAGAAACCACAGATTGTTCTCACTGTCGAGAAATTTCTCCTTGATTCTAGAGTTTGTTTGTTTGTTTTTCTTGATTAGTTTCCATCCATTTCTTCTTGTCCTGCTTTCAGGTGTTTTGTAGAACAGGCTTGTAGAAAGTCAGCAGCCACCCACCCTCCCAGAGAATGAAATATTTTGAGGAATATTAAAAAGGCAGGATAGAATATTTCCCTTAAAGGAGAAATGGGGAAAAAAAATCTTAAGGAAGGCAAAAACCAGCCCCAGTCTCCCTGCCTCCAAGCAGAAACTAAGGAGGCCAGCTTTTAGAAATGCAGATATAGTAATCCATTGAGAAAGACTGGGTTAGACAGAAACTCCAGATAAGCAATTAGGCAAGACAAGGTTAGCTCAGACCCTAGGATTTGCATTTTCCCTTTTGCCTATAGAGCCGTGTTGGCGAATCTATGGCACACGTGCCAGAGGTGGCACGTACAGCCCCCTCTGTGGGCACGGGAGCTGTTGCCCTAGCTCAGCTCCACCACGCATGCGCCTCTGCCTCCTGCCAACCAGTTGGTCTTCTGGTCTCTGCCATCCATGCACGGGGGCAGGTGCATGTGGGGGGTGGAGCATATGTACCGGGGCATGCACGTATGCATGGGGCAGGGGCATGTGCGGGGGACACACAGGTATTGCTGTCAGCTTTGGAAGCCATGTTCCATGCTGCCACATAGCCTGAGAAAGTGGGAGGGGGGTGATTTCAACTGAGTAGCTCTAAGTAGACAAAATAAAATTCTTTTGTTAGTTCAAGGTCATTGAGTATGATGCAGGATGAAATAAGGATCTTACTCTTGCATGGATGGTGATTGGGCCATGTGATGTGATGACAGCCAAGAGGGGGATGGATTTGTAGTTTGGAAAAATGTGGGAAGCCCGAAAACTTTTAGATTCGGGATTCCACAGACGTGCCAGTTGCTATTCTAATAAAGGTCCTTTTGAGTTATTGCTGTCTCAGAGTTATTGATTGGAACGGAAGTTTGCTGGAACGTTGACAATTGCATTTTGGGGATGCTCATGTACTATGGGTACTTGGTGCCCAAAAGATTAGCCATCACTGCTATAGAGGCAGACATGACCCCATAGAAATCAAAAAGCTGTAAACCCCACCCTATTCTCAATTCCATTTGGTCAGCTGTCCCAGAATCATATGCTATTGGTGGTTCTTCTCATCAATAAAACAACTTTCTTTCCAATCAGCTTCCATTTTATTCCCAGCTCGGAACTGGATCTGGATTTCTTTTTTCTTCCTACAGGTTGAGCCATCTTCTTTGTGGCAGCCCCTCAGACATTGGAACACTGCTAGTTGGCTCTGGTCCTTCTTTTTGTTAAACTAGACATACCCAATTCCTGCAATTTCCTTCCAAAGAAAACTCTCAGACCCCTGCTAATCATTTTTTTTTTTTTAAAAAGAAATGGATGGCTGCAACCCAGTGCTTTCATTAGACTGGAAAAACAAGCCCAAGGAATAAAGGAAGGAACATCCTCAGCCCCAAGAGGCCAGATGATGGAGAGCAATCTTCTTAAATTGCCTTTTTGTAAAACTGGTCTGATTCGCCACATGTCATCACAGCACGCACATATTTGCAAGAACAGTTCATGTCAAGGTGTTAAATGCATAAATATTCCATATCAGCTCTCTCCGGTCTGATTCTGCAAGCTGGGATGGATATCATCCTCAAATCCCTCAGCCAGGCATCGTCCTTGACTCAAAAATGGCAAAATAAGATCCATTTTCTCACCCAGGATTAATGTTTGTGTAAACTGATTTGCTCTCCTTTCATACAGACTTGTCTTATTTATTGAAAGTGAAATAGTATTATTTTAGAATTCTCCCAGTTCCTTTTTTGGAGAGAGAGGAAAAGAGAAGGAAGGAAAGCAGCATAGTTCCACTACAGAAAAGTATATTTAACATCGCTTAATTTTCTTTCCAGATCATCGTTTTTCTTTGCTTCTCCCCCAAGGATCAAATATTTCTCTGGGATCATCCCCAGCCACCCTTTATCATTTTACATTCTGCAAATCAATTCACTAAAGTGCTATTTAAAAAGATAAGTATATGGTGAGAATCAGACTTCTCACATTGGAAGTTTGCATTCAAGGAGCTGTGAATAAATTCTAATTATTTCACTCTCGTTTTAACAAGAGTTAAAAATATACCTTTTAATGCAGAAAGTGTCTTGCTTCAAGTGGCAAAATCCCCTTCACTTCTTAAACTTAAGAAGCAACGATTGGTGTAAAAATGTAGAACATACTAAATTATAGTGATTTTATGGTGATTGTCAGGACTTTTTATAGGGCAAAGCAAGAAAGTTATGGGGATAGACCTGATTGAAGTCTATGGACATTCAACTATTTTTAGGCATGAATCTGTTCAAAATGTTACCAATATATGAAAAGGAGTGTGATAAAATACTGGATCATGTCCAATGATTTAGAATAAAGTAACTTAAAATTATTATTATTGCAAAAGTGCTTTTTCAAAAGGCAACTGGCCTTTGTTTTTCCTTGAAGAGGTTTCGCTTCTCATCCAAGAAGCTTCTTCAGTTCGCATGGAATGTCCAATTACCTTTTGAAAAAGCACCTTTGAGACAACCATGAGCTGGACGACTGAGAATCTCCATAGACATTTAAATGATTATTATATAGACAACAATGTGAAGTCATAAATAGCAGGTCTTTAATTGGTGTTGACCTTCACATGCATACGATTTTGTCGCATATCAACAAAGTATTTATGCAGTTCCAAACACTGTGTGTTGTTGTCCTGGCAGCCTGCAGAGATGGCAGCAGAGTCGGACAGTTGGGAGCAACATGGGCCAGTCCAGGATTCTGGGAAGGACTTGGACAAGGGTTCTGTGTCTGATAGAGAGATGGGGCCAGGGCCATCTGGGAGTTATGTGCTGACTCCTGAGCCTCCAGAATCGGACAGCAGCAAGGCAGAGGAACAGGGGGAGCCTGTTCCCAGTGCGTGCTTGCTCAGAGCTACCAGAAGGTAAGAACAGTTAAGACAAAAGGGGAGACTCGGGAGTAAGGCTCAGAGGTGATTTGCCCCTCCCATAAGACATAAAGAAGGAGCAAAGGGACATGAGCCTTTGCAGGAAGCAACGTTGTCCGTTCTGTTCGGTTTACAGTCTGAAGCTCTAAACTTTGTGCTCCATTTGGCCTTATACAGCTAATTGACAATTTAGTCTTGGACAGCATTTCAAAAAAGATAAAGGTGCGTGCTTATCAGGTTTATCCCAAAGGACTTTGGCAGACTTCTGTTGGACTATTTACAAACTGAGACTTATCACAGGCTGTGAATGACTATAATTCATAGCCGCTGAAATAAAACAAAAGGTTTTTGGGACTTGTTAAGTCTGGAGCGTGGGTGCGAATAATGGAGACGAGCCGGTAGAAACAGTGAACTTCAAACTCTTTATTTACATTGTGTGACAGCTCAAACTGGATGGCTGCTATAGCCTTCCTTATATAGGCAACTTATTAACTATTCAACCAATAGCAATCCGGGAGCACTAGCTCCATTAACCAATGAGACTGGCCTGTTAATGGCCAATCAGATGCTCCTGAATGGACCAATCCGATCCTGCCATTAACAGCCAATCAGAAGTGCAGGGCCAGAACCCTGCACTTGACTTCAAGCTCAAGATAACTTTATTTGATATTATTCATTCACAACACCTCTTTCCCCCGGCTTCTGCTTACAGGGCGTGGTTACATAGTCCTTGAGGTAGGACGGTTGTTTTATCAGTCTTTTTGATTTTCGCAAAGTGCCTGGCAATTGGCTGCACTTCTGCTGAGGTAGATCGTTGTTTAATTACAGGGGTGCCTCTGGTTCAGAGTTCGCGTTTCCGTCGTCACCAATATCTTCAGCCACTCCCTGAGGTGAACTCACTCCCATCCCCGGTTCCTGTTCCTGCGTTTCAGTTCCGTTATCAGTCCCTTCGAAAAGATTTTCCTCTAGTTGAAATTCAACTTCCTTTGTATCTCCCCCCCCCTCAGTTTGGTCATAAGGGAGTTCGGAATTGCGTGACTGCAGCTGTGATCGTAGTTGATCTATGTGGCGCTTCCAAAGTCTATCGTCAGGGCACTGTACAAGGTATGATCTTGGGCCGGTTACGCGGATTACGGTCGCTTCTACCCACAGCGGATCACCCGATAAGTTTTTAGCGAATACTAAATTGCCTACCTGGAAGGTACGGCATCGGCCGCTGGATCCGAGTGGTTTTTCTGGTTCGTAGGCTGGGTGTAACCGGTCGAGGTGGGAGCGGAGCTTTCGTCCCATTAGCAGCTCGGCGGGGTTTTTGTTGGTGACGCTGTGAGGTGTGATGTGCTGTAGGAAAAGGATTCGGTTTGATTTTCTCGTCGATGTTGTTGTAGTCTATCTTTTGTAGTGTTCTCTTGACAAATTGTACCATGTGCTCAGCCCTACCGTTGGCCGTAGGGTGCACAGGTGAAGTGAGCGCATGTCGGATACCGCAGTCAGCCAGGTACTGTTCAAAAGACAGCACGGTAAATTGGGGCCCGTTGTCGGATACCAGAACGTCTGGTAATCTGTGGGTTGTAAACAGTCTTTCCAGTCTTTTGATGACTGCTTCGATGGTCGTGTTCCTCATTCGGTGAATCTCGAGCCAATTTGAGTAGGTGTCGATGGTTAGCAAGACTGTGTGGCCTTTGGTCGGCCCAGCAAAATCCAGATGGATGCGGGACCAGGGTCCCCGCGGCATCTCCCATTCGGTTGGGGTTGCCTTTGGTGGAGCGCTGCTTACTTCTTGGCATCTCTGGCAAGTTTTAACCCACAATTCGATTTGTCTGTCTATACCTGGCCACCACGCATAACTACGTGCGAGGCCCTTCATGCGCACGATGCCAGGGTGGCCATCGTGCAAGGTTCTTAGCAGTGCCTGTTGGAGTCGTTCTGGGATAACGACTCTATCACCCCAGATGATACAGCCCTTTTGCGAGAACAACTCTGTTTGACGACTTTTGAATGGTGCAAAGTCGTCTGGTACTTGGTCCAATGGCCATCCGCATTCCACCCATGTGAGGACTCATGCTAAGATGGGGTCGCATTTTGTTTCTCTCGCGATGTCATGGGCAGTTAATGGCAGCATATGGAGTGTCTCGATCTGCAATGTTGTCATCGTTGGTGCAGGATCGTTGATGGTTTCAGGGAGCGGTGCACGGCTCAACGCGTCAGCGTGGGGAATGGCTTTACTGGGATGATATTGTAGCTGATAATTGTAGGCAGCCAAGAATTCTGACCAGCGGATCATCCTGGGAGAAAGTATGTAGGGAGTTGGTTTATCCCCAGCGATTATCCCCAGCAACGGTTTGTGGTCAGTTACTATAGTAAAAGCCCGGCCGTACACGTACTCATGGAATCTTTTAAAAGCCAATACAATCGCCAGGGCTTCTTTATCGATCTGGCTATAATTTCGTTCGGTTTTCGAGAGCGTTTTTGAAAAGTAAGCAACAGGGGCTTCGCTACCATTAGGTAATACATGGCTCAAAATGGCACGCACTCCAAAAGGCGATGCATCACATGTGATATTTAACGGTAAAGTCTCATTGTACTGCATTAGTACAGCATCAGAAGTCAGTAGTTTTTTTACATTACGGAATGCCTGCTCTTCTCTGTGACCCCATACCCAAATTGCTTTTTTATTTAGTAGGTGATGTAAAGGTTCAGCAACAGTTGCCTTGTGCGGCAAGAATACATTATAGAAATTGATGAGGCCTAAGAACGCCTGGAGGTCAGCCTTTTTCCGGGGTCTGGGAGCATTTTTTATTGCTCTCAATTTGCTATCGGTAGGTTGAATACCCTGACTGTCAATCAAGTACCCTAAGAATTCAACACGATCTGTACACAGCTTGCACTTATTTTTCTTCACTTTCAGGCTTGCTTCTTGGAATTTTTGTAAAACCAGTCTTAAACAGTCCCATAAAATTTTTGGAGTGGGGGCAGCAATGAGCACATCGTCAAAGTAGGGGAAAACGCCTTTGATCCTCTGCAATAGTCTCTCCATTAGGCTCTGAAAGATCCCCAGGACTACACCGACTCCGAATTGAAGCCGTGTACACTTAAAGGCACCTTGGTGTGTTACAATAGTCTGTGCCTGTGCCGTTTTTTTCGTCAACCGGCCTGAGCTCAGTCTAGTTTAGCAAAGACTTTTCTGCCCCCCAGGGAGTGGAGGAGGTGTTGCACCAACGGCACCGGATATGGATTTTGTTGCAGGGCGTGGTTTAGGGTGGCTCGATAGTCCCCACAAATTCTAATGGAGCTGTCCGGCTTAATTGTCACGATTAGTGTTTCCCATGGGGAGTGGTTGGTTGGCTTTAAAACTCCCTGGGCTATCAACTTATCAAGCTGTTCGTCGATTTTCAGCTTTAGAGCGAATGGAATTCGACGAGGCTTAAGGCGGATGGGAGCTATTTTTGGATTAAGGCTAAAGGATATTGAGGTCCCTTTGTACTCGCCTAGCTTTTCCGCGAAGACGTCCCTGAATTCGTGGGCGAGGTCCTCCTCCCAGTCACTGCCGCCGATTCGGTTAATGCCTGCCACTTCAATGCCGAGTGGTGCAAACCATTGCAGGCCTAACAGGCTAGGCCTGTCCTTGTCAATCACCGTCAGGGGTAAGTACGCTGTTGAATACGACCCGGACTCTACTGGATTCTACGACTGGAATCCGGTTCCCCTGGTAGTCCTTTAACATGAGCCGTTGGAATTGAAGGTCTTGGTGCCGGATAGTGGGGATGAGTTGCTTGAGGGTCTTCCAGAGACCATTGAAAGAGACGATCCCGAGTCAACTTCCATTTGGCAAGGCTGATTTTCGATGTCCACTTTGACTAGAATTTTCTTAGCATCTAGTGAAGAGGTGTGGCCGATAGTGAGTGTTTGGTGGGCCTCTTCCCGTCTCGTTAGGCGATTCATGGGTCGGTTTCTGTAGGAGTGGTTTGCTGGTTCTCGCCTTACAGGGCGATTCCCTGTCAATTGGCGGAGATTGGTACCCTTCGAGGTCTGGCTAGGTCCGAGGAGACTTCTGCAGACCCATCCGATATGGCCTCATTTCCTGCACTCGTGGTAGAGCGCATCACGGAATTTGCAATCGGAACGGTAATGGTTGGCCCCACAGCCAGCGCATGGTTGCTGGGATTTCGGGTAATGGTCCCGGTCAGACCACAGGCGATGGACCTCTTCTTCGTCATTGTCTGACGACGAAGAGAGGTCCTCATGGTGGGTCGTCTGAAGCTGTCCTTCTGACTTAGGTGAAACTTCGCTGGCTGGTTGGTGTGCTGGAGTGCGATTCCGGTGTAGTTGGGCAGCTGACTTCTTGGTCTGCTCCGCTGCCATAGCCTCAGCGATGGCATCAGCAAGGCTAATGTCGCCCTTAGCCATTATTTTGCTCTGTACGTTTAGAGCGTTTAACCCGAGAACTACTCGGTCTCTCAAGGCCTCCTCTAGGTCGGCAAAATCGCAAAGGCCTCCCAAGTTCCGGAGGTCTGCAACAAAATCGGCAACGCTTTCTCCTTTCCGCTGGTTTCTTTGATAGAACTCGTGTCGTCTTATGAGTGTTGGAACGGTCGGTGCATAGTGGGCCCTTAGTAGCGGTTCGAGGACGTCCCAGTCCATGGCCTTCACTTCAGCCGGTTTCGCTAATGCCTTAGCCATTTTGAATACCATCGGGCCTCAGTGCGTTAGGAATACCGCCCGTTTCTTCCCAGTTGTGGCATCCTTCAGATTATTCGTTTCCAAAAACATTTGGAAATGGTCCATGTAGGACTCCCAGTCCTCTTGAGCTGGGTCGAACGGAGTGAGTGGTACTACGCTGCCGGACATGGTTCCGCCGTTGTGCGTTTCATCCACGTGCTTGGTTGTCTTCGTCGTTGTTTTAGTTGGCTCTGATGTCATCCAATCCCATCCTCATCACCAGTGTTAAGTCTGGAGCATAGGTGCGAATAATGGAGATGAGCCGGTAGAAACAGTGAACTTCAAACTCTTTATTTACATTGTGTGACAGCTCAAACTGGATGGCTGCTATAGCCTTCCTTATATAGGCAACTTATTAACTATTCAACCAATAGCAAACCTGGAGCGCTAGCTCTGTTAACCAATGAGACTGGCCTGTTAATGGCCAATCAGATGCTCCTGAATGGACCAATCCGATCCTGCCATTAACAGTCAATCAAAAGTGCAGGGCCAGAACCCTGCACTTGACTTCAAGCTCAAGATAACTTTATTTGATATTATTCATTCACAACAGGACTTACATGGGTTTGTTCATGTCTCAGGAAGCCTTGGTTAGAACACTGTGGCCTTTTGCAATTGACTGATGGAAATTTGACCAAGGCTGAATTTTCTAAGCGTGTCCAATATGTTTAGTATGGCACCCAGTGTGCTTATAACCAGTGGGATCACCACAGCTGCTTTATATCAAAATCTTTGAACTTCAATTTTCAGAGCTTGATGTTTTCCTGATCTTCTTCAATTCTTCGATTCTATTCTGTTAGAGCCACTTTGGTCTCGGCAACAGGCTAGAAACTGGGAGATTTAAGATTTTAAGCATGAAAGTTGGCTGGGTGATTTTGGGCCAATCACCAGGTGACCATGAGTTCTAGGCAATGGTGGTATTCAATTTTTTTTACTACTGGTTCTGTAGGTGTGGTTTGGTGGACAAGGTGTGGATTGGTAGGTGTGGCATGGTACGACTTGGTGGGCATGGCTTGGTGGGCATGGCAGGGGAAAGATACTGCAAAATTCTCATTCCCTCCCCACCCTACTAACCTGCTTTCCAACTCCGTTCTCCTATACAGGGCAACAAAAGAAGACCCAGCCAATCAACTGGGACTCAGGAGGCAGAGAATAGATGGGGTCAGGGCCAATCAGAGGTGGTAATTACTGGTTCTTTGAACTACTCAAAATTTCTGCTACCAGTTCTCCAAAACCTGTCAGAACTGGCTTAATACCACCTTTGGTTTTAGACCCACTTAGGCAGGGGTGTCAAACTCAATTTCATTGAGGGCTGCATCAGGGCTGTTGTTGACTTTGGGGGGGCAGGTGGATGTTCCCAACTGGGTGGGTGTGGCCAACTGGGTGGGCATGACCAGCTTTGTTATGAACTAATAAAGGCGTTTAATAAAGTTTTAACAACCTTAAGTAAAAAACATGGTTCTAATCCTGCACTTCTAATTGGCTGATAATAGCGACATCAGATTGGTCCTTTCTGGGACATCTGATTGGCTGTTAACGGGCCAACTCTCATAGGTTCAAAGGTTTAACACTTCTATGTTTTTCATTGGCTAATAGGACAGCAGCCAACCCTATAAAAGGGCTGCTGCTGCCCTAGGTGATTGCTCTGTTCAGTATGCTTAATAAAGAGTTGAAGTTCACTGTTCACTGCCTCGTCTCCGCTCCTTGCACCCATGCGCAGAACTTAACACTGGCGATGAGGATGGGATGCGGAGACATCTGAGCTGATTGAACACTCACAGAGCACCAAACAGAGCACATGGCTGAAGGCACATCGACAACGGAAAATATGTCTGGTGGCGCCATACCACCCACTCCATTTGACCCGGCACAAGAAGACTGGGACTCATACATGGGCCGGTTCCAGATGTTTCTGGAGACCAACAACTTGAAAGACGCAACTACGGGAAAAAGCGAGCAGTGTTCCTGACCCATTGCGGGCCTGCCATCTTTAAGATGGTCAAGGCACTAGCGAAACCAGCTGAGGTGAAATCCATGGACTGGGATGTCCTCACGCCCCTTCTACGGGCCCACTATGCACCCACCATACCAACGCTTGTCCGAAGACATGAGTTTTATAAGAGGGACCAATGGAAAGGAGAGAGCATCGCAGATTTCATCGCAAACCTCCGGAACCTGGGAGGCCTCCGTGGGTTTGCAGACCTCGAAGAAGCTCTGAGAGACCGAATAGTTCTGGGATTAGATGACCACTCGGCGCAGAGCAAGATCATGATGAAAGGGGACATCGATCTTGCCGATGTCATCAAAGACGCTACTGCAGCAGAAGCAACCAGGAAGTCGGCTGCCCGAAAGCACTGCACCAACGCACTGCTCCGTCAACTTGCCAATGATACCTCACTTCGCCTAGAGAGGCACACAACAGCAGCCCACCACAAGGACCTGGAATCTCCATCAGATAGTGATGAGGAGGAGGTCAACTGGCTCTGGTCTGAACGCGACCAACGCAACCCGCGAAATCGAAGACTACCGCACCAATGCGCAGGTTGTGGGGCAAACCACCCGCGATCAGGTTGCAAATTCCTCGATGCGCTCTGCCATTCCTGTGGGAAAAGAGGCCACATCGGGAAGGTCTGTAGAAGCAAGCGAGGATCCAGCCCAATTCGGAGAGAAAACAACTACCGCCAGACCACAGGGAATCGTCCTGTGAGTCGGGAACACTTGAACACCAATGGAACAACCACTCCTACAGAAATAAAACACTTGCCACTTCAATGAGATGGGAAGAGGCACACCAAACCATTACCATCGGTCACACTTCATCGTTAGATGCAACGAAGATCCGAGTGGGGGTGGCCATTCAGAACCAACTTTGCGTGATGGAAGTCGACTCAGGGTCGTCCCTCTTGATGGTTTCCTGGAAGACCCTTAAACAGTTAATCCCTGCCGTCCGGCGTCAAGACCTCAGAGCCCAAAGAATTATACTCAAAGGTTACCAGGGGAACCGAATTCCAGTCATCGGTTCCAGCCAAGTCCGGGTTTCATTCAAAAATCATACTGCGTCGTTACTGCTAACCGTCGTCGATCGCGACTGGCCTAGTTTGTTAGGCCTTCAATGGTTTGCCCCACTCGGGATCAAGGTAGCCGGCATTCACCAAACCAGAAGCAACGACTGGGAGGAGGCCCTTGTCCAGGAATTCCAGGACATCTTTGCAGACAAACTAGGCGAGTACAAGGGAACCCCGATATCATTTAACCTTAACCCTGAAGTAGCCCCCATCCGCCTTAAGCCTCATCGGGTACCTTTTGCCCTAAAACTAAAGATCGACGAGCAGCTCAATAAATTAATAGCCAAGGGTGTTTTAAAACCAACTGACCACGCCTGTTGGGAAACCCCAATCGTAATACCCATCAAACCAGATGGATCATTAAGGATTTGTGGGGACTACCGGGCCACCCTCAATCACGCCCTTCAACAGAACACTTACCCGGTGCCGGTGGTTCAACACCTTCTCCATTCCCTGGGGGTTGGAAAAGTCTTCGCTAAATTGGATTTATCGCAAATGTACCAACAACTGCCTGTAGATAAAAAAACCACGGAAGCACAGATGATCGTTACGTACCGAGGCGCTTTTAAATGCAACCGACTCCAATTCGGAGTGAGCGTGGCCCCAGGGATTTTTCAAAGTCTGATGGAGAGACTTTTGTAAGGGATCAAGGGGGTCGTGCCACATTTTGACGATGTTTTAATTGCAGCCCCGAATAAAGAAGTACTAGAGGCGTCTTAGAATGGTTCTCCAGAAATTTAAAGACTCCGGCCTAAAGGTTAAAAAAAAAAAATGTCAACTGTGTACAGAGAAAGTAGAGTTCCTGGGGTACCTAATCGATAAGCAAGGCATTCACCCCACTAATAGCAAACTAAGAGCGATCAAAAACGCCCCAAGACCCAAGAATAGGAGAGACCTCCAAGCTTTCCTGGGGCTCATTTACTTTTACAACATCTTCTTGCCCCGGAAGGTGACCGTAGCTGAGCTCCTACATAGGCTTCTCGACAAAAAAGCCACCTGGGTCTGGGGACACCAAGAGGAGCACGCATTCTGACAAGTGAAAAACTTACTTACCTCAGATGCTGTTTTAATGCAGTATAACGAGACTTTGCCTTTAACCATTACGTGTGACGCGTCACCGTTTGGAGTAGGAGCCATTTTAAGTCATGTGTTACCAAATGGTAGTGAGGCCCCTATTGCCTATTTTTCAAGGACCTTATCGAGAGCTGAACGCAACTATAGCCAAATTGACAAAGAGGCTCTTGCTGTTGTATCTGCTGTAAAACGGTTTCATGAATATGTGTATGGACGAGCTTTTACTATTATTACCGATCACAAGCCTTTGCTGGGGATTATAGAGGGAGACAAGCCAACCCCCTATATATTGTCACCTAGAATGACTCATTGATCGGAGTTCTTAGCTGCGTACAATTATAAATTGCAACACCGCCCAGGGAAAGCCATTCCCCACACTGATGCATTGAGCTGTGCCCCACTTCCTGAAACCGTCAACGACCCAGCTCCAATCCTCACGACACTCCAGATTGAAACCCTACATTCACCGCTGCTAACAGCCAGAGGCATTGCTATCGAAACGAAACGAGATTCTGTCCTGGTGCGAGTTCTCAGCTGGGTCGAATGAGGATGGCCAATAGAACAATCCCCTGATGACTTCACCCCTTTCAGAAACCGGCAAACAGAACTTTTCTCGCAGAAAGCCTGCATCCTATGGGGAGACAGAGTCGTTGTCCCAGAGTGGTTACAACGAGCAGTTTTGAAAGCATTGCATGACGGTCACCCCGGCATCGTGCGTATGAAAGCGCTCGCACAAAGCTACACGTGGTGGCCGAGCATCGATAAGCAGATCAAAACCTGGGTGAAGACTTGTCTAAAGTGCCAAGAAGTCAGCAGTGCCCCACCTAGAGCAACTCCAATGGAGTGGGAAACCCCCCAGGGGCCGTGATCCCACATCCACATTGACTTTGCGGGACCTACTAAGGGACATACTTTCCTCCTAACAGTGGATGCCTATTCCAACTGGCTCAAAATCCACAAGATGAAAACTACTACAACCGATTCAGTCATCTGCAAATTAAATAAACTATTCGCAATACATGGACTGCCAGATGTTTTAGTCTCCGATAACGGAGGCCATTCACGGCCCTGGCGTTCGAACAATACTTAGCGGACCGGGGCATCCACCATGCGCTAACCTTGCCGGCACACCCTGCGGCCAATGGAAGGGCCGAGCGCATGGTCCAATTTCTTAAAAAAACTCTCCACAAGTTGGACCATGGGGACATTGACGACAAACTGAACAGAATACTCCTACTCCAACACATCACCCCACACAGCGTAACCAACAAAACACCAGCTGAACTGTTGATGGGATGCAGGCTTCGCTCCCACCTCGACCATCTCCACCCAGCCTATGCGCCAGAGAAACCCTGTGGATCTAGCGGAAAGTGCCGCGAATTCAAGGAAGGCGACTTAGTCTTCGCTAAAAATCTTTCCGGCGAACCATTGTGGGTCGAAACAACCATAACCCAAGCCACCGGGCCCAGATCGTACTATGTACAAACAAGGGATGAGAAAATATGGAAACGCCATATAGATCAGCTTCGCTCTAGGTTGCAACCCAGTTCCCACGATTCCTGTGACCCTCAAACTGAAGGGGGAGGGGATGTCGAGGGAACTGAATTCGAGATGCTGGATGACGAAATCGAAGAAAGTCAGCGGCCAGGCATGAGCCATAAAGAAGAATCAGGAAGGGGGTGTGCCTCGCCACAGAGAAACACCTCAACGGAGGTGAGCCCGCAGGAACCGGAGGACAACGATGACAGAATTAGCGGCACCGAATCGTCCTGTGGGGATGCAGAACTGCCTGCACCAGATAAATCAAAAAAAGTTCCACCGGAACCGGACTACAGACAGGAACTGGTGGGACAGCGCAAATCTAATAGGCAATTGAAACGATCTGCATATCTACGTGATTACGTTACCGCACCCCTCAAACGGAACCTAGGGGGGAGGGGTGTTATGAACTAATAAAGGCGTTTAATAAAGTTTTAACAACCTTAAGTAAAAAACAGGGTTCTAATCCTGCACTTCTGATTGGCCGATAATAGCGACATCGGATTGGTCTTTTCTGGGACATCTGATTGGCTGTTAACGGGCCAACTCTCATAGGTTCAAAGGTTTAACACTTCTATGTTTTTCATTGGCTAATAGGACAGCAGCCAACCCTATAAAAGGGCTGCTGCTGCCCTAGGTGATTGCTCTGTTCAGTATGCTTAATAAAGAGTTGAAGTTCACTGTTCACTGCCTCATCTCCGCTCCTTGCACCCATGTGCAGAACTTAACAAGCTTCATTCCACTCCCCAAACTGCTGGCATGTTTCTTCTTCACATTGGGTAGACTAGGCCAAAGCCATACTGGCCCAATATTTCCTCTTCACACCAGGTAGACTGGGCTGAAGTGACATGGGCTGCTCCCTTCCATTTTCCAAGATGGCCCCATGGGCCAGATCCAAGCACATCGCAGGCCGGATCCAGCCCATGGGCCTTGTGTTTGACACCCCTGCACTTAGGCATGAAATCCAGCTGGGGTGACTTTGAGCCAGTCATTCACTCTCATCCCAATCTACCTCACAGGGTTGTCACTGTGGAGAAAATAGGAGAAGGAAGGAAGGAAATGTATTTATTTTTTAAATGCTTTTTCAAAAATAGTTGAAAATGTTTTTTCTCCCATATCTCTCACATTTTAGTTTAATTATTGCCATTGCACTTCGTACAACAAAGTTAAATACCATCTTCAGTGTACTTTATGACCATGAAAATAAACACAAACACACATCCTTCACACTCCACACATTGAATTGAAAACCCCGACACCACACCAACACTGCACTATACAGTAGAATTCAAGCAGAGCTACTGCCCTAGGATAGAAGCTGCTTCTCAGCTTATTTGTCCTTGTTTTTATTATCCTGTACCATCTGCCAGACGGTAATAGTTTTTTTTTAAAAAAAGCGTTCCCAGGATGAGATGGATCTTTGAGAACATTTTGAACTTTCTTAAGGCAGCGGAAGTGATAAAGCTCTTCCAAAGAGGGGAGAGGGCAACCAATGATCCTCTGGGCAATGACGTTAACCCTCTGGAGAGCTTTCCTATCTGCCACTGTGCAATTGGCAAACCATACAGAGGTGCAGGAAATTAAGATTCTCTCTATAGTGCAGCAGTAGATGGTCACCAGCAGTTTTTCATTCAGTTGTTGTTTTCTGAGAAGTCTCAGGTAGTATAATTTGGACATTCTTCCGAGATAAACCTTTAAATACATTATCCCCTGCTTACCTATGTGTCACAGTTATGTGGCAGCTTGTTACATTGGTTTTTGGTTGTTTCGTTAAGAATTTCTTCATTTGTACCCTGAATCTACTTTCTTATAGTTCTAACCTATTAATTTTGGTCCTGGCTCTTTAGTAGTAGAGAATAAGTCCATTGTCTCTTTTTTGTGTGAACCCTAAGACAGTGGTTTTTGTCACCTTCCTCTGAAGTTGCTACCATGTGTCTGTGATGACCCGTAGTCTCTCAAAATAACCCAAAACCCAAAACATATATTAAAGTCCGGTAAGGCCTTCAACTTAACTTCGCTGTTTTATTAGGCACAGTTTAAAGTCACAAAAGTAAATAATGAGGCAAACAAAACAACAAAACAAACCGCATTGATGAGACTTCCGAAGCAAGCCAAGATAACTACTTATAAACTCCAGGAAAATAACCGAGAAAAGTCCATGGGAAGAACTCCAGCAAAGATAAGCCTCTTTCAAGGTGAACACTAATTGACTTCAGCAATTCTAACTACGTAGTTGAAAACTTATATACGTAGCTCCCATCTGCAAGCCACAAGCAGAATCATGGTAATCTCCTCTTGAGTAGACACTTCGCTTTTCTCTGATCCTCTCCTCCCTGTGTGGCCTAGGATGGATAGGGGATGGGCCTGGATCCTCCTCAGCCGGCCTCTGCCCTTCCTCAGCCTCCGCCACCACCTCTGGAGCCACACTCCCACTCCCTGTTGGCTGTTCCTCCTCTTCCTCAGAGTGAGTCTCCACCAGGGGCATGACAGTGTCTCTGTCCTTGTGAAACCAGAACTGGATCAATGAAATATGACCAGGGTAGATTGGAGCTGTTATTTCCTATGCTCTGGAATCTATTCTCCTGTTAATACATCCCAAAATACCGTTCAACAGCTGCATCAACCTGCTACTTTCACATTTCACTTGTGGTTGACCAAGACACCCAATCTTTTCTCATAGATTATTGTCAAGTCAGGTGACCCTCCATCTTGTATTTGTGCTTTTTGCCATTTTTTTCTGTCAAATATAGAACTTTACATTCTCCCTGTTAAATTTCATTCTATTAATCTCAGCCCATAATTTATAATTATCCATTAGGATTCATCTCGGTGATGTCAGAGATTTTCTGCATAGAATAACAGAGTTGGAAGGGACCTTGGAGATCTTCTAGCCCAACCCCCTGCTCAAGCAGGCGACCCTGTACCATTCCAGACGAATGGTTGTCCAGCCTCTTCGTAAAAACCTCCAGTGTTGGAGCACCCGCAACTTTTAGAGACAAGTCATTCCACTGATTAATTGTTTGAACTGTCAGGAAATTTCTCCCTCGTTCTAGGTTGGATCTCTCTTTGACAAGTTACCATCTGTTACTTCTCATCTTGCTCAGAGGTGTTTTGGAGAATAAATTGACTCCCTCTTCTCTGTGACAATGCCTCAAGTACTGGAAGACCGCTATCATACCACTCCTAGGCCTTCTCTTTGTTGGACTAGACATACCTAGTTCCTTCACTCATTCATTTAACCTCCAGACCTCTTATCAGAGGTGGTATCCAGCAGGTTCTGACCAGTTCCGGAGAATTGGTAGTGGAAATTTTGAGTAGTTCAAAGAACTAGCAAATACCACTTCTGACTAGAGATTTTATAGTATCCTTCCCCTGCCACGCCCACCAAGCCACGCCCATAGAACCAGTAGTAAAAAAATTTGACTCCCACCACTGCCTCTTATGATCTTTGTTGCTTTTCACTACACTCCTTCTAGGGTCTCAGCATCTTTTTTGCATCTTGGTGACCAGAATTGAGTGCAATATTCCAAGTGTAGTCTCACCAGCGCAGTTATAAAGTGGTACTAACACTTCACATGATCTTAAAACTATGCCCCTGTTGATGCAGTTTAGGATTGCATTAGCTTTTTTGGCAGCTGTAGAATCTGGATCAGCCTTCTTAAATAATGGAATGGAACAGCAGAACAGGATTTCCAGCAAAATTCACTTAGCAAATGTCTCATTTAACAACAGAAATTTGGGATTCAGTTGTGGTTGTAAATCGAGGATTTCTCAACTTTATCTCCATATATCCCATCATTCTCACTAGTCCACAAGAATTTAGCAATTGTATGTTCTGTTTGCATAGTACTTCATTCCTAAACCTAATAATCTCTTAATCATTGCCTTTCTCTATTATTAAGCCTATCCAAAAATTATATTGGTACAGATGCTACAAGGATATTAGCTGCATTGTTCCCCTACTTTTGTACCTTATTTGTCTATTTTGCTCTGTTTACTAAAGCTAGATGTAATCTTTGAATAATGGTTGAATAGTTACTGGTCCCATAATTAATAGGTATTCCCTATTTGGTAAAAAAGAAAGAAAGAAACCACTGGGTTGAGCATTTACCACACCTCCCTAAGAGAGTTCTCTTTGAGACCTTTCATACTTGCATGAACAGAAAATGTTTGGCAACATTTACATATCACATTCAAATATTTATTTGGGTGTTATGCTGCTTATCCTTGCTTTCCTAGATTAAAAAGCATATGGCCATTGGTTTTCTTATAGAAGGTTGACATTCTTGATGAAATAAAACATTCAGTATACGCTGCCTTCTATGCATTTCATATTTTTCATAAGTCCTCCTGTCAAATTTTTGGAATTGCCACGGTAACAAAACGAAACAACTTGAAACCATTGCCTCTTCTTTTTACACAAACCAACCAACCCCAAAATCAAAAATTCAACTAGCAGCAATATTTCATGTTATCACCTACAACACACACACACACGTATATATATTCTGTCACAATGAAAATGAAGAACCATCTCTTTTGCTGAGTTTTCCACTGTTTTGAATTGTTTCCATGCTGGTTTGACTCCCCTATCTGCCAGCATCAATTTTTCTTCCCATGTTCTGATTTCCTGATCTGTGTGATATATGCTGCATGGAAAGTGCTTCCTAAATAAAACTTGAGGGATGAATGTCTGGTTTCCTTGCATATATAGATAAAGGTAAAGTTTTCCCCGCACATGCGTGCTAGTCATTTCTGGCTCTATGGGGTGGTGTTCATCTCCATTTCTAAGCCAAAGAGCCAGCGCTGTCTGATGACGTCTCCGTGGTCATGTGGCTGGCATGACGAAATGCTGAAGACACACGGAACACTGTTGCCTTCCCACCAAAGGGGTTCCTATTTTTCTCCTTGCATTTTTATATGCTTTCAAATTGCTAGGTTGGAAGAAGCTGAGACAAGTAATGGGAGCTCACTCCATAATGCGGCGCTAGGGATTCAAACCGCTGAACTGCCGATTTTTCTGATCGACAAGCTCAGCGTCTTAGCCACTGAGCCACCACGTCCCTTCCTTACCTATTGGAACTGAAAAATGCCACCTTCAATGTTGTTTCAGGTCTAGTCATTTCCGTTTCCAAGAGAAAGAAACCAAAAGCGGACCAAACAATAAGGAATGGTTTTGCAAATGAGAGTGGCTAGACTGTGACATATAGGTGTGTCTTTCTAGTTCAAGCAAAATGATGTGCAGTACAAATGTGGCATATAAACATGATTTGACAGGGCTGCTGAGCTGTAGTGCTTGGAATTCACTGTCATTTGACAAAGGAGCTGCAATTCTGTTTGGTAAAACATTGTTCTCTCCCTACCGATTCATTAAACACAATGTCCAGTAGGTGGCAAAAGCCAACAAGTCAAATTCTGTACTTAATAACAGTTTTAATTCTCTTTATCCTTTAGAATGTGTATTTATAGCATGGCTTTTTTTTTCTGGAAGACAGTGGGTCATGTATGTTTGAGGATCATATAATGATTGTGGACACGTCTCTGTACATCACTGTGGTTGTTCAATACATTCCTTATTATAGTTTGAGGTATTTTTCTAAATGCATTTCATTTTGCTTAAATTGTATGCGTTCCCTTAATTTTGTTCAAATATTTGTACTTTTTTAAAAATGAGAATAAAATTCTAGAAATCAGGTTGAAACATTGCTATATCATCAATGAAAAGCTTGAGGATATATGATGATGTCAGTAGTTGACAAAATAGTGTGTCCTTTAAAACCATAAAATATTTATGAAATAAGTCTGGTATGTATAATAATTTCTCCTTCTAGATGGTGTTGTAGCCTTATTCCTAGCTTTTATATTTTCCTTCCGATCAAAATGCCAAGTAGGGCAAAATACTTGGCTGTCCTTTCAATTTGAAAAGGACCATCCAAGTGACAGGAAATTAATTGTGGAAAGCACAATTTTGCTCGTTGTTGGACAGTATTTTTTGGGCAAGAAGTAATGGACGTCCTTGTAGTGTTACAATGGGGTAGACTAATTAGTCATCCACCAACTGCAATATGGGAACACAATGTCGATTGCAGTGTTTTAAAGCTCCTTTTAGCCTTTATTAGCATTGTTGCTTGGGGAAAGTATGTGTATTTGTGTGTAGACACTTCAAGATTGCTTTATTAACGTTGTGTTATCTTTTCCAAGCATCCAGCCCTACTGCTACACTGTTCACTGTTGAAATTAATTGCTGCCTAAGTAAACAAAGCAACTGGCAAAGGGGAGGACAAAAAAATAAAGGAAAGAAAAACCAAAAGATTGAAATCTCAGTCAGCTGCTTTAATTGTTTAACCCTTCAAGGGACATGATTGTTTTTCCAGGATCACAGAGAATATAGAATAGAACATAAAATCAAACAGTTGGAAGGGACCTTGAAGGTCTTCTAGTCCAACCCCTGCTTGAGCAAGAAACCCTGAACCATTTCAGGCAAATGGTTCTCCAGTCTGTTTTTGAAAATCTTCAGTGATGGAGTCCACAAGGTGCTTTTTCAGATGGAAACTGGACTTTCCTGTTTTTTTTTCTTTGAAGATGTTTCACTTCTCATCCAAGGAGCTTCTTCAGCTCTTTCATTTTCATCCTAGGACCAGCTGTCTGCAAGGAGTATGAATCCTTCCATTCCCCACTCTCATGCCAGAGCTGAAAAAGCTTCTTGGATGAGAAGCAAAATGTCTTCAAAGAAAAAACAGGAAAATCCAGTTGCCATCTGAAAAAGCATCTTTGGGACAACTATGACTGGGATGACCGAGAATCTCTATAGACTTTCAGTGATGGAGCACCCACAGCTTCTGGATTCAAGTTATTCCACCGGTTGTGTCAGCATTCCAGCAAAACCAGGTCCCAATCAACAGCTCCGAGACAGGCATTTTCTCAATGTCAAAGCCATACTGGCACATCGAGGAAAACCCGAATCTGAGAGTTCTGGGTTTTCCCTCAGGAACTCAAAAATCAAAACCCACCCTCTGCACCCATCAGTCCATCCCATGGTCCAATCACCATCTGTCCCAACTTGAGACATCCCTTCGACCACTCCTCCTCCAGGTGCAGGAATAATGTGACATTTGTCAGAGCATATTCATGAACTGGAATAGAGCTTGGTAACAAGGTCAGCCAATGAATAGGCATTGAATAGCAATGAATAGCAACTAAGTCAGCCAATGATGGCTGTTTTGGAAACTGAAAGTAGAATTAGCCTAGGCTGGAAACTGAAACTAAACGTAGTCTAGGCATGGCTCTATGTTAAGCTCTGCAACTCTGCAGCTATGTTAAGCTCTGAGTCTGTCTATTGAAGATGAAACTAACTTGCTTGCTGAAGACTGAAGCTCTGCTCTGAACTTGCAACATGTTTCTGTTCAAGTTTTCTCCATGTTGGAGAAATCTACAACTGGTTTGTAAAATTTACTTATTATGTTTATAAAGATGTTAAATGAAGCATCAGCCATCTGTGTTTATTTTTCTGGTGCTGAATTAATGCTGCAAAAACTTGACGGAAAAGAAGAATACTATTATGTCTAACTACTAACACTCTAAAAATCCCCCCTCCAAATTTCCCAGGCACAGGAATGTGGCAACGTGGAAGCTTCTGGTGTTAATATGGCTTCCAAAGCTGACAGGTTGATTGTTCTCACTGTCAGGAAGTCTCTCCTTAGTTCTAGGTTGCTTCTCTCCTTGATTAATTTCCATTCTTTGCTTCTTGTCCAGCCTTCAGGTGCTTTGGAGAATATCTTGACTCTCTCTTCTTTGGGGCAGCTCCTGAGATACTGGAACACTGCTATCAAGTTGTCCTTCTTTTCATTAAACTAGACATACCCAAATCCTGCAACCATTCTTCGTACTTTTTGACCTCCAGCCCACAAATCATTTTTTTAATGAATCACTCACCTACATTGCTTTCCCTCACTGTTCAAGAATGAGTGTTAAATTCAATTAAAAGTAGGCCACATCTTTCAAAGGATTACAACAACACTGTCAATGAAGAAGCAAGGAGTATAGAAATGCTTATTATTCCCTCATTTCCTTTTGCTGTTCTCTGCCAACCTGTCACAAACAGAAGATTAACTTGAAAGCTTTGTTACAACCTTCTTCATTTGTCAGTGCTTCAAGTAATTTTCCAGATGTTTGAAGAAAGACTGGTATCCCATTAATGACTTGATATCATCTTATGCTTTGAGATCCAGGAGGAAAGGTATGTTAGAAATTTAAAAATTAAATACTCACCACTGCAGAGTCTTCCAATGTTTGACTCACTCTGCTTTTTATCTTATTTAAACCTCATTTCCTTCCAGCTCTGGTCTAGCATTACCAAAATGTCTGGTGACTATTTAATTATCCACCTCATTAGTTTCCTATTAATAACAACATACCAGGAGGTAGATACTTATAATTACACTGCTAGTTTAGGAAGGAAGGCACTTCTAGAGAGCCAATTTACAGTCTACTTCCCTCAGGACTTCCTGGAGGGATTTATCATTCCTACTTTTCCTTCATACACCATTTTCATTAGCAAATAATTACTACTTTTTTTGAGAATCAATATATTCGAGAGAAGTTTGTGGAAGTAGAAATAGTGTGTGTGAGAGAGAGGGAAGGAGGGAGGGAGGAGGAAGTGAAAGAAGGAAGGGGAAGAGGAAGAAGGAAAAAAGGAAAGGAAAGAGGAAGAAGGAAGAAGGGAGGGAGAGAGGAAAGAAGGAAGGTAGAAAGGAGGAAGAGGAGGTGAAGGAAGGAAAACATTAACCTCAGAGAAGCCCTCAACCCTCAAGAGCTTCCTCTCAAGAAAACTCCAGCTGAAGTTTTCTTGAATTTTTCAATTAAAATGAAGTATTATCATTGGCATCAGAATGATGGTAGAAAATGGCGTACCTATTCCTTCATTGCCACTACTCAGCCCTGAAATGGTGATGGCTTTTTAAAGAACGACCTCCTGCCCTTACAAAGGCAAAAATGAGCTTTGGTGGTAGAAAATTTCCCTTGCTGCTATGAGGTAAATCAGTCAACAGCCTCACCAGTTTCTTGTTAATGGTGTTTTTACAGTTCCCACAACAGCCAATTTTTGGACAGCCAACTCCTCATGGTGGTCATTCTGTGGGAGCAAAATGTCTGCTGTTAAAATTCCTGCTGTATCCAGAGGCTTTCTCAAAGTGTACAAATTCCTTTTGTCTCATGAAAAGAAAACAGGCATCAGTGTAGAAATCTGCCTATTTCTCTGCTAGGAAGAACCATGGGAGGGCAGTTAACACCAGGAAGGTTACACAGGGAGTGTAGGTTGACCCCTTTCTTCGGTTTGAAGCCCAGAAAATAATAACATTTATTCATAGCAGATCTCTACTCACAAATTATATGTTTAACCTGGCCTTTTTCATAAGTACAAATGAACCATAAGAAGTTAACGTTTGGAAAATACAATAACTGATAAGGCCAACAATACAAATGGGACAAAACAGAATATTAGAAAGCAGACAGGGTTTTCTAGGAAATCTCATAAATATTGAATTGATTCCACACTAAAAAAAGGGGGGGAATTTCTCTTTCGCTATCACCTGTGTGCTAATTTGACCTTCTTTCACAGTAATCAGTGGAACATATTCCTCTCCCTCTTTCTTTCCCTCTCCCTCTCCACTCCTCTCTTCTCCTCTCTTTTCCTTGTCAGGGTTCCAAGTAATACACCCATTGCAAACAGAACTCCGAGGCAAGTTGGTTCCACAAAGGATAGTTTTATTAGGATGTATCATCTTGGCATGAACTGGTGGAAAGCCAACCCTGAATATACCTGCACTTTCCATCACATTTAAAAGTAACAGTTCCTGGTATTCTCAAAACAATAAATCACATTGTCCAATCTGGATGCTAGCTGGTCACCTGGTTATATCTCTCCTCCTCCTCTGGCCAGCCAGCCATTGGAATGTCTCTAATTCATCGGAGAGCCATTTTGTTTTGGCTAAAAAAAACTCATCTATCTCCACCCCTCTTCAGCTCCAGGCTGAGTCAACCTGAAGCCATGTGAAAAGAAACCCCACAGAAAAGAAAATGGCTGCAGCCATGTCAGCTTCAGGCTTGATACTCCTTTCCCTGCCGCTCCCCTCCTCTTCTGTCCTCTCTATATTTATATCTCAGATAAATTCACCAGGACGTAGCAATAGACCAGAAACCATGGACTACAGTACAATGCTTTTTCTTAGAGCTCCTGAAATCTGTAGCATATTGTATGATGCCACTTTTGAGTTTCTGTTCTCCTCAGATTAAAAACATTTCAATCAGATTGAAACAAAAATTTCCCTAGTTATTAGAAGCCCAGGTCCTCATAACCATACATTGCACTGAGTTACATATAATAGTTCCATCATTAGTTGATGCGGCTTTCCCTAGTCTGACCCTTCTCTCAATGTGTGTCATGCCCCTGTTGGAATCTGATTCCTAGGGGGAGGTTGAGCAGCTGACAGGGAGTGGGAGTCTGGCTCCGGTGGCTGTGGAAGAAACTGGGGAAGGGCACAATTCAGCTGGGCATTCAGAGGAAGACCCAGGCCCACCTCCTCTTCATCCTAGGGCACACAGGGAGGAACAGAGAAGGGAGCAACATGGGTTACGGGGGAGAAAAGGGCCCTGATTTCCTTCATTAGCTGCAGCTGGGAAAACAGGATTTAACAAGGGTGTTTGTGCAGAGCACCTTGCTGGAAGCAAAGGGTGAATTACTTTGGTTTGTCAAGTCTTATCTGGGATTTGGCATCCTCCCAACTGTGTGTGTGTTGTTATCTTTTGAAGTCTGCAATTCCTTATCCTGCCCTGTCTTGTTAATTGCTGCAGCGTGGTTTGTGTTGGTTTTTATTTATAATTTATATGTACTTTGGGTTCGGACTGAATTTCTTCCCTTTAAAAACTGTTCTTGGGAGAGTTTTTTCTCCAGCTGATGATAACTGGACATTGGGGACCAAGTTGGAGGTATTAAAGGGACTTTACCTACTTTTGTGACTTTGTTGCTTTTGTGCCATGCCCTGGATCATCACAATGTGTAAACTTCAACCAGTGTAGTATGGCATACAATTTTAGAGGGATGCTTGGTTTTATTAATGTATAGCCTACCAAAACAATGGACTGAAAGAAAGCAAAGCTCAAAAAAGTGTCTTCAGACATAAAAAAACCATTTACAAACAATATTAGCAATGTCAAAAACCTGGATTAAGCAGGGTCGTCTTCCATTTTATGTGAAGAACTGAAGGAGAAAACAGAACCAGTCTCCATTACCAAGAAGAACATTTCACATTTTGCTAGTGCGATAATGTAGAAGTCCTTCATGGCATTTCTGATGCAAGGATCTCTATGAGTAATAATGTCTTTGAAAGACAGCCAGACTCTAAGCCACTTAAAATGCTGGAAGTAGGGATCCTATGAGTTCCAGATGTTCATGCATACCTATCAACTTTAACACCATATGTTCAGAGGCAAGGGATAATTGGAGCTGGATTTCTGCAACATTAGAAGAACTGATTTTCCATCAGAACAATGCTGACCTCCAGTTTCCATCATCCCTCACCTTTTAAAATTCAAAGTTTGAACTATGCCTGGAAAACTGTTGGCACCTAATTCAATTTTTTTTGGTATCCAAATGCATTGGTTGGCAGGCCATTGTATTTTTCTTCAGATCCTAAAAGCCCCAGACTTCAATGGTAGTCATCCAATGCAGCTTCTTAGATATTAGATAACTCAAGGCTAAGCATCTGTTCCAAGTTAGGACCGACTGGTGCATTCAACACAAATGCACTACCTGATGCCATCCCTGCCTGAAAATCTAGGAATAAGATTGATTCCATGTGCATTCCTAAATTATGAATCAGATCTTAACAGAATAACAGCGTTCAAAGAGACCTTGGAGATCTTCTAGTCCAACCCTCTGCTCAAGCAGAAAAGATCCTATATCATTTCAGACAAACGGCTGCCCATTTTCTTCTTAAAAACCTCCAGTGTTGGTGCAACCACAACTTCTGGAAGCAAGTCGTTCCACTGGTTAATTGTTCTCACTGTCAGGAAATTTCTCCTTAGTTCTTGGTTGCTTCTCTCCTTGATCAGTTTCCATCCATTGCTTCATGTCCTGCCTTCAAGTGCTTTGGGAAATTGGCAGGGGTGGGCTCAGGGGTGCGTTCCTACCTGTTCTGTCCACCTCTGTAGAACTGGTAGCTCTGAAGAGCAGCAGACATAGAACTGGTTCATGTCTGCTGATGTTTTTGCCCATTCGCCCACCTGGGCTCCTACCTGATATTTATTTCCTGATTTTTCAACTTCAGCTGCCAAATGTGGCACAGCTGCAGTTTAAAAAAGCAGGAAAAGAGGGCTGTTTCAAAGGCTGCTTCTCTGCACACAGTGTGCTGCTGACGATTTACAGGCAAGCAGCTTGCAGCGTGCAGGGAAGCTCGTAAATCCTGAACTGGTAGTTAACCCTGTCATATCCCACCCTTGGATGGGCTGCTGGGAGTTCGCAGGGGTTCAGGAGAGTCCCTAG